>VWPU01016744.1:0-47206 GCA_013398955.1 Callaeas wilsoni | reverse complement strand
AAGGGAAGGGAAGGGAAGGGAGTATAAAACCAAAGACTTTTCAGAGAGAAGGTGCATGCCGTTGGTGGAGCAGAGACTCCCCGGCCGCCCAGCGCTGTTTTGCTTGCGACCGCTTGCTTAATAAGCTAATTCAATCTAATTAACTTTACCTCTGCCAATTATTTGGGGCTAACTTATAACAACCACGGTTCTTTCCCCACTGAAAGCAGCTGGCTGAGTGGTTAGAGCAGGGCAGCACTGACAGTGGGGATACACAAACATTTGTCAAAGCCAGAGCCCATGGTATCCGTTCTATCCGTCTAGACATTTGTGCTGTGCTCATCACCATGGTATCCGAGAGCCCGAGGTCACGCAGTGACTCAGTGTCAGCGCCAGGGACGAGCTCCAGACCTCCCGAGTCCCAGCGCCAGGAGCTGCTCTGGGGTGGAGGGATCAGCCATGCTGTCCCCAGCGCCCTGCACAGTCAGCAGGGCTCCTCTTGGCACTGCCAACTCCTCCACAGCCCATCTCTCACAGAATTTGGGAGGCCCCGCTGCCCACCTGCAAGCCCCGGGGTGTGCGACCCACAGGCTTCTGCGTGTGATTGTCCTACAAACAATGAAAGACGACGGCAGCAGGTCCTGTCTTCACTGCAGCGACTTTATCTTGATGCCAGGGAAGCCATTTCACCTTCCCCAGCCCTGTTGTGAGGGCTGGTTCCCAGTCTGCTCAGGACAGGGATTTAGGAGCGTGTACACAGCCAACACGAAAATATGTCCTGACTCTCAGTGCAGCCCAATGGAAAACCAGGCCAGCTGGTGCCCAACATTCAGACTTTAAGTAGTACAGAAAAATAAACAAAGGACATCGATCCTGCCAATGTTAATAGCTTCAGGCAAGAGGGATACAAAAGTAGGGTATTTCAAATATGGGATAACGTCATCTGTAAATTTGTCCAGAAGAGACAGAACTCTGCATTTGTGGATCTGAGACAGGGCAAAAGAAGTAAACTTGATGTTAGAGGCCCATGCTTTTATCTGTGCCTTGCCAATGGGTACAAAGAACTAGACTTTCTCCCCTTAAAGAAAAAGCTTCTACCTGGAAAGGATTTGTAGGCAAGATCACGAGTGAGGGAGTGTGAGAAATTCTGCCACTTTTACCAGTGAATGGCACCCTCACACGTCCCTGTTTCTCACCACCACTGGAGAGATCACCAACATTTTGTCCTGAAAGTAGCTTGATGCCTGTGAATAATGCACTCGGGAAGTTGGAAGGGAAGCAGACAAAAGAGTTATAATAAAACCAGTCCTTTTTCTGCAAGTGATACTTGTCAAATATAAACAGAGTCAAGGCAGAGAACAAGTTGTGCTAATCTGCAATATTTTCCCAGCAACCAGTTATTACTTTCACATTTTATTTTACAATACATAAACCCCCAGCACCTGGAGTCACGTTGCTAGCAGAAATAACTCAGATGGCACAAGCGTAGAGGAAAGGTGGTGTTTCCTGCACTCCAGCCAGAGCTGATGGCAGCCTGCACTGGGACATCTCTCCCAGAACGCAGCCTGGAGCCTCAGCTGCAGAGCTCACTGAAGACAGCGGCACAAAATTCAGGGAAACAGGGGGATGATTACTCAGGCAACTGCCCTGAGCTAAGGTCCAAGCTGCCCTCTATTCACTCTACCCAAAAAGTTAACACCACAGCAAGCTAGGGTTCCTTCAGATCTCCAACTGCAACACAGACCCAGCCAAAAAGACTCCAAACCAGTGGGCAGGTGAACAGAGCTCGATTTATGATCCACTGAAGCCACATCATTTTTATGAACTATAGCCAGCGCTTCAAGGTTCCTGCATTCCTGACCACGTGCACTGGTACTGCTGGCAGAGCCAAGGTTTGCAGTTGCTGAGGGACACGGATCAGCCTTAAAATTACCCTTTAGTCTGAACTACAGGAACAAAGGCATTAACAGGATGTCAGAAATTTCACAGCTTCCCTGAACAATACCTTCCCACATTTCACTGCACTGAAGGCTTTTCCTAGATACCCAAACCAAATCTTCTCTGCAGTTTAAATGTGGTTTGGTCTTATCATTCCCCCCCTCCACGACAGTGAAAGAATAAATCAATCATCCTTCCTTAACAACAGCTTTTATGTTCTGACAAACCATGACGTCCCCCTCCCTCCCCCACCCATACTGCCTTGTCTAGATTAAATGCACCTGATTTCTTCAACCTCTCCTCAGAGGTCATGTTTTCTAAAGCTCTGACAATTAGTGCTGCTCTCCTCTGGCCTTTTGCCAATTTGTCTACATCTCTATTTTAAAGCTTGGTATCCACAAAGCAGCCGCTGAAGCAATGACACACTAGTACAGACAAAAGAAAAAGCAACGTTCCCTGTACAGAATCCTCCTGGAACCACAGAAACATCTCCAAACCCGCTGCACCCATCCTGGGAGCTGCTCACTCTGTGTGGGAGGTTAGAGATGGCAAAGGGGCAGCTGAGCTCCTGCCATCCGAGTGCATCACGCGTGCAGCAGGCGGGAGCGCAGCCCTGTCTCTTCTGGACAAGAGGAGAAATTATTCAAGACAGTTTTGTGCATGAGCCTCAGCGTTCCCTGCTTGCACCCTGCCTGTGGCATCACCAGTCTCTGAGATCCCTGCAGCAGCAGGAAAGCTGCTTTTAGGTCTTCTGCTGAGTAAACAAAGCCAACCAGAGAAAATTAGAGGCTTCAGTTACTAAACCTACATATAGAACAGGTCTGTGCCTTACCCTGCCATGGTAAATACCCATAGGCAGGAGATTCCATCCATGCGAAACCCTGCTCCTCACTCCCAACCCTCCAGAAGCTGAAGGGCAGCCCCAAAACAGCCAGTCCCAGACAAGGCTGCCCTGCAGTGCCTGGAGGAAGCGTTCCTGCACGGGCAGAGCAATACGGGCGGGCAGGAAGAGGGCCAGGTTTGCTGATACAGGACTATGGGACTGCAGTGCCTCTCTTGTGTTTTCAGTGACCCCCCACCCAACAGGCTCAGCACTTGGGACACTCTCAGTCTCCCCCCAGGCACGAGCAGCACGCAGCCTGTCATTCCACTGCCAGGACTCTTCCCTTCAGTCTTCACTCCACACTCCCTAGCAAGGCAGAAGCGTTCAGCATCTACTCGCTCCTCCTGCGGAGAATGGCTCTGCTTTGTTCACAGCCCTGAACCTCGGGGCTGCCTGGCTTTGTGTTTACAGCTCAGACCCAGGGCCCACGTCACGGCTACGTGCGGCCACGAGTTGGTTACCCAAGGCCTGACAGACGTGGTTAGTCGGGAGCCAGGAGCTCCCAGGTAACTGGAGGTGCAGAAGGAGGCACATCCAGCACCAGGCTTGTCGCTGGCTGAGAAGCTGCTGCCTGGCTGAAAACACCCATCCTCTTCATCAATCTCCCTCTGGCCCTCCCAAAACAGATAGCCTTGAATCATTTTCAGCTGATGGACTAATTAGTCCCATGCCATAGTTTTTTGAAACCTCCCAAAAGATAACTCAGAGGCCAGGCTGTCGTCAGGACACTCAAATTTACTACAGTGCAGGCAGAATGGAAATGCTCCTGGGTTTTCAGCACACAGGAAGATTGCAAGAGGAGTTCACAAATTGCTGTCTGCATAATAGCTGTGCTTACAGATCTCAGGACCGAGGCTCTGCTACAGCAGCGAGAGAATGTCTAAAAGATGCCATCCCAGCAGGCTACATAAGCCAAATCACAAAGAAGTTTCCCAACACTGATTTTCCTGTTCCTTTCCTTTTATTTTAGCTTATGTACAGCATCAAGCACAAACTCAGTTTAGTGTTAACGTTGCTTGAGGAACAAGAAAAGTTGACCATGTATCATGAAAGCAGAAATGTTCTGGGAACCACTTTCATCCAGCATCTCTGATTTGCAGTGACATCTAGAAGCACCGAGTTCAGCAGGGTCCCTTAAGAACCTATTTAAACTTTTCCAATAAAATCTAGGTTTAAACATCCATTTAACACTTTCCAATTCTTTTCCCACTGGTTTTTTTTTATTTTATTTTTACTCTTATTCCCATGATCTCACCCTCACCCACAGCCAACGCTGTGCATTTATTTTGCCAGGCTCAGCACAACAGCCAGAAACATCAAACACATTCAGAGGCTGATACTGAAGCTCTCCCTCTACTCCCAGCAGGTCACCCCCATGGGATCCCTTGGGCTTAAAAGGGCAAAGCACACCATGGCTGTACACCTTTGGGCACTGTTATACATTACCAGAGGGAGAGATGGTCTCCAGGCAGATCAGCAAATCTGGCATTGGCTTTTTGTCTGGGGGGTAACAGGGTTTAGGAGGGACTTGCCACTGCTGAGGAATCTCTCAGTGGGATTTTGGAGCTAAAAGACAGGGCCCTGGCCTCCAGGGTGTCTGGGGGTGTCAATGCCTGCTCTTTCCCTGTGGATTCATGGTTCTGCAGGGGCAGAAGGATATCTACCACCACTAGTTCCCATGGAGATTGCAGCTGCTCTCCAAGCAGGTCTGGCAGAAAACAGTTTCTTGGGTGCGACAGGTTTCTGACGTTTTCCCACACTCCTTTAGGGAGTGCTTGGCCCTTTTTACACCACTGAGCCCATGCACAGAACGAGATTTTGCCTAACCCTGGTAGGGTTTCCATCCATCTACAGCACACCAGGCACAGCCTCACCCTGTGCAAGGAGGATAATGAGGATTTCCAGCCTGTGCCATTTTCCTCTCCTGGCATCCTGGCCTCTCACCTCATCCAGTCAGACAACTGAACTGGCAATATTCATTTAAGAAAGGAAAATACTTGGGATTTCCCAAGGAAAAAGCCAAGCTGGAGGAAGCTCTCACCAGGATGGTTGCATTAAGGAGAGCACAAAGGTAGAATAGAACATCTAAGGGAGGATACAACCATAGCACAACCCTTGAGCAGACTTTTGGATTATCCAAACATGAACAACTCAAGGGTTTCAATAAGAGGCAGGCTTTTCTGCAAGCAAGCAGGGAGGCTCCTGTTCAGTGAGGAGCCAGGAGACACAGCCCTAGCAGAGCAGGCAGGGCTGACCCCTGTTCCTGCCAGCACTGCTCCCCGTGATGCTCCTTCAAACCCACAGGTTAACCTGGATAACAGCAGCCACAGTCCCAGCCTGTTGTCACATGAAGTTCTCCCTGTGGAACTGAACAGTCACAGAACATTTTCTCAAGCAAACTGTGCCTGCTCCTGAGCCAGTGCTGAGGGATCCTTCTGGAGGAACAGTGCTTTCCCAGGGCAGATGTAGCACCCGTTCTGTGACTATTCCAGGGGAAGCAGAGAGTTAAGGAGCACAATCTGTGAGGCCCAGTGGATTACCTAATCTATCTCATGGGTATTTTTAATGGATTAGTAGGTATTAGAGTGGGATATTGCAAATATCCCATGGAAATTTGGAAGTGAGAGAGAACAATCAGCTGGCTGCAAAAACAGTGTAAAGGTAGTCCCAGAGGGATTGAAGGATTACAGAGGAAGCTAAATCAAGGTTGATTTTAAAAGATATTGGTAGACAGCTACCCAAGATGAATAAAAACAAGGTCTCAAATGTACAGGCTTAAAAATGGAACAAGAGAGTAGACACCAAGCCTGACAGCATCTGGACTGCCAGTGGACCCAGTCCAGCAGAGCACCTGTACACACACACACAGGGCTTTCAGCATTAAAAAAGAGTTACTGACTACTCAATGTCATCTGTTCGTGGAAGAGGCCTAGGTCAATATTCAGGAGATAGATTTTCAGAGCTGTTTCATCCTCAGTGATGAAGACAGTCTTCCAACGGCTTCTGCTTGTGAATCTCTTGCCCAGGAGGTGCACATTTGGTAAGGTTACAGCAAAGCAAGAGGAAAACAAGTTCTCAGGTTTGTCAAGCTCTAATTTACAGACGCACAACTGCACCACCTCAGCAGAACTGACCAGCACCAACCTGGCATTGACCAGTGGGTCCAAGCAATCAACGCTTTAAGAGCAACTTTACCAAGTGCCAGCTCCCATCCACCCCTTACAGCTGGCAGTGCCCAGCAGAGACAACAGCCAGCTTTCTTTAAAGGGATGTCACCACCATTGGATTCTTTGTTGGAGCAGGGACATTGCAGAAGGTGCATCCAGACCAGACCCCTGGGAGATGAAGGCAGAGCTCCAACCTCCTGGAGGATGGGTCACCTGCCCTCACCTCCCCGTGTCCCCCAGGGCACCCACACAGACCAGCTCCGGGGCTTTGCAGTCTGCAGGGCACACTCTTGGTGTTCCCCTGTCGCATCCCTCTCTGCAGAGCTGGCACTACGAAATACCACATTGCCCGTGTTTACACTGAGCAAATCCCAGGAAGGCAGAGACACTGAGCATCCCAGGTCCCCCAGCTCTCCTCCACCAGGAGTAGTAGCAGGAGGACAGCAGGGCTTGCCAAGCAAGCGCCTGTCGTAGACTGACAGCAAAGCAACACAAGCCAGGCTTCTTCTCCCCAGCAGCAGCGTGAAGCATCGTGCCCACGCCGATCAGCCACCCCCACTTCTCTCCACCTGAGAAGACTTCCCTCCTACCTCCGTCAGGATCCTGGCAGGCAACTGCATCTCCCCTGGGGCCCTGCCAGTGCAGCCCTGGGGCACAGCCCTGCCTGCCTGGGAAGCTCTGGTGGACCCAGGAATAGTCCAGTCCTTTGGCTTTTACTCAGGCCCTCAGAGCTTGTGTTTGCCCCATTTCCTACAGCCAGCCAGGACACTGCCCGAGCCTCTGCTCCTCCAGCTGGGGCAGGCTCAGAAGCCTTTAGCACCCTCCTGCTCCTCCTTTCCCAGCCCACTGCCTGCCACCCTGCTGTGGAAGGGGGCAGACCTCCAGAAAGGATTGCACGCAGAAGCCCTGAGTGCAAAAGGACTCATGGTATTTAACCATGTTCCAGAACACACTCACCACAGCACTCCACACAGGCAGCTTCCCCCCATGCCCCATCTCCAGTTCCCCAGGTCAGTCTCTGGGCAGACCAGCCCCTAGGACTCATCACAGCCTCAAAAGCACTCTTTACAATGCAAAATGTTCAATTTCTCTACAAGTTCTGGTGCTACGAGGTCCACAGAGGCACACAGATTTTTTAGCAGGATTAGGGCTGAGTCTCAAGCACTGGGATCCCTCCCCCAACATCATGACATTCCTTGCAAAGCCAGGAGGTAGGAGTGCAGAAAAATACCTGGGAAACCACAGCACCACCCTCCTCTTCACAGCCAAACCACCCCCATGACAGGGGTGATGATGCTATATGTGGGACGCCCATCCCATCCCATCCCATCCCATCCCACAGCATCCAGCCAGTCCCTGCCTCCACAGGATACTCCACCCCCTCAGGTGGGGCTGCCAGAGTGGCCCACAGGTGAGGTCATTTAGCAGTTTTCCCTGCCTGGCATCTGTGGAAATTTCTCCCGAGTTGCCCATTGGAATGTCTCACTTCTGACCTGCCCACTCAGAGCACAAAGGTCCTGACCCAGCTTTGCACTGCTGGGGCTTTTCTGGCACGTGACCAATAAATGTCTTCTCCATGGAGGAGCTTCCCTCTCTCTCATGTGCTCTGGAAATATCCTCCCCCAAAGCAGCTGCAGACCTGCCCTGGGCTATAGGAAGTGACCTGTTTGGGAAAACACTCCCACACGTTACCAAATCCTGAGCCATCTAATCCCCTTAGCTGCAAGTGAGCTGAGCCAAATTAATTTAAATGGGTTAACACAAGCTCCTTTGTTCACATCAAATCCATTTCTCTCTCTTGGAAGTGTTTGTAACAACAACAAAATACCTGGACTTGTCATTTTTATCAAAGTGACAACAACAAGGTGTTTTCTCTTTTTTTCCTCCCTGTTTTCAATTTTTTTTATGAGTTAGTCACACCTCCTCATCACTGTTTACAGACTCTTGTCTTTAAAGGATGTAACTCCTGGATTGAATCCAGTTGGACATGCCCAGCATGTGGGGAAAAAACAAAAGAACCAAGACGGCCAGGTTGGGACATGCTAAACTTGCACCATGCCCAAGGGTTATGCTCAGAGGCAGTCAGGACAATTTACAGGGCAAGTATTGAAAAAATGGAGTGAGTCAGGCCTGAAAATATCATTACATTCCCGTTAAATTCATATCTGAGTTAGGAATCACGAGAAACAAAGCACACATGCAAAAACAATCCTCCCTCTTTCCAAATGTTATCTATGGGATGGTAAGATTTTATCCCTTAGTTTCTGAGGCCCTTGGATGTGCTTTGTTCAGGTGGTCCTGCCCTTTCTCCACAGTCAGAAGACAGGGAAGATCTTATGAAATTCAGTGGTGACCAAGAATTTCAGGAGTTTAGTAGGAAAAAGGATTCTAAGATGTTCACTTTTGAAAGATTGCCCCCTGTGCTTGTGTTTCCATTCTTTTAGCAAGAGTGGATTTGCAATAATGGCCGGGTCAAAAGTTGCCTTTTACCCCAGAACTTCTTTATTAAGACATAAAACTAAGTCCCATTTGCTCACCAAAATAATTGCTTTCACTCAGGATGCATGGATGAGCAAATCTTGCAGAGCTTTTACATATATATTCATCTCCAGCAATTCATCAACACAATAAGCACACATTATTAACTTGAGTACTCATCAATTTCTTTTTTCTGGAGCTTCAAATACTAGCAAGGAGCTAGTGTGCAATAGGGAAGAAAAACATGTAGGGGAACTTGTGATAAATGTTCTATTTTTGCTGTGAAAGGAGGATAAGAAGAAGAATTCAGCTCATAGCCTACCCTCTCCCTCACTTCCAAAAATTTCCTGCCAAGCTGAGATCCTTCTCCAGAGGCCAGGAGAGTGGGCTTTCCTGCAGACCTTCTCCAGGTGACACCTGTGACCTCTCTGCTGGCCTGACAGCTTCTGATGTTACACCCAGAGCTTTGCCACTGCCGTGGGCAGCCCCTTTTTTTATGCATCACCCACTGAACAGCCCAGTGCAGCCCTTGGACGTGGCTTTTCCCATGGCACAAGGGTCCCCCAGCCTGGAGACGTCACCTGCTGTGGTCTCACCAGCACCAAGCTCCCCAAAGGGAGCAGTGAATTGTCTCACTGTGTGTAAGAGAAGAGTAAGAAGTACTCCAGGCAGCTGAGGGGATGTGTTTGGAAAGATCTTCTGGCCAGAAAACCCATCCTGGCTCCGCAGCACAGAGCTGTGGAAGAGGAAGGGGCACTTTGGTGTTCTCCCAGCTCAGCTGACTGTCCCAAATGCGAGCACGGGGTGACAAAGTGTCGCAGGAACCAAGGCAGTCACCCTGTTTCTTCCACTGCCCTTGGGCTGTGTCACAGATGAAAGCCCACCATGGCTTCCAGCGGCTGGAGCGGCTCTGCAGGCTCAGAGTGGGGCCTCACGTGGGGACAGGGAAGGCTCTGGGGTCTCTTCTTGCTGACAGCCCGTGGGGGATTGGCTACAGAAGCACAGGAGTGAAAGCTGAAACCAGTGCAGTAGCCAGGGCACCCTTCCCGATTTTCCTGCTCTGTGACGTGATCGCACGCAGTGAATGTATTCTCTGCCACGTGTAGTGGTTTTTTAAACGTTTTGCCAATGATCAAATTTACAAAATTTCAGGTTTTCTGGAAAGGGGTGTTAAGGAAAGTCCTTCTGCTTCATCCATCAGAAGGGGAACTATTTGTGAACAAGATTAATGCCCATTAATTAAGAGCCTTTCCTATGGCCACACCGTGACATTTCTCCACAGCAAGAAGTGGGCCCACCTGCCTGTTCCCTGTGGGGACTCCACAGGACACCACAGCTGAAGGAAAGGTCACAGTTTGGTGACCAAGCGATGGCCCAGAGCTCTGGAGGTGCTTAGGTCTGTTCTCACAAATAAAGAGAACAGCAGGAAGCAGAGCTTCCCAGTGCCATTCCTGGTACTGCCATGGGTTTTCACTGTCGCCCCCAAAAAGCTGCCCCCTTTTGGTGTCCCCAAGGCATAAAATGGCCCCAGTGGTGGCCCAGCCTCCCCCAGGTGGTGGGGAAGATTTGTTAGTCAATATTTGCACAGCACTGGAGCCTTGCTGATATGTGTCACACAGAGCCCCTAATACCACCCGAGAACGAATTATGTTTGTGCATAATCAACATCACATCCAGCTCAGCACTGATTTGAGAATCCTTTTTGGCGAGTGATGATGTCCAGGGCAGAGAGAGCACAGCTTGATTTCCAGAGCCCAGGCTGAGCTGGCAGAGCTGGCAGGTAGAAATATCTTGTTTTGACTGGTAAACTGAGCAAGTTTGACATGGAAACCACTGAGGGAGAATAAATATGGAACAACAAGATGTAATTTTACAGAGTCTCTCTTCTAACTAGAACTACACTCGGAGCCATCCCAGAGCTGAACTAAGAGGTCCTGAGGTCTAGGAAGGGGAATTCTGGACACAGTAGGTTGGGCTGAGGTTCACCCCTGTCACAAGCATGGACATCTCTAAGAGCACAATTATTTAACAGCACTATTCCTGCAGGACTGCAAAGAACAGGAGAAACAGGAAGGGGAGGGGGGAAAGATCAGAGGAGAAAAAGAGTTTTTAGCTGTGACACAGAACCAAGGATAAATGCCACAAGCAGAAAAACAGCCTATAGGAACGGCGTGATCAGTGCTTCCCAACCCAGCCTGAAATTCCAACTGCTCAAAGCAAACAGCAGTGCTCCCACATCCCAGCAGGAAGGGAGGAGAGCTCTGCTTCCTTCCATTTCACGGGAACAGGATCAATCCCTGGATCTCCAGAAAATCTGTTTAACCGACCAGTCTGTGCTATAGGGCTCCACCATCCAACTTTGTCCCTTCTCACACATGTGATGTGAGTTCCTCTGAAGGACTTTGTGCCTTCATTAAAGACATCTTTCGTCTTGTCCATGTTTCTGGTCGTGCTTTAACAAGTGCATGATATTTCACATGAAACATCAAGATATAAAAACCTCCAGCAAGGGCTCTCTGCAAGAATGGGTTTTACAAGACCAAACGCTGTCAGTACCACCAAAGAACCCTCTCACATCCAGCCAGCCTGACACTGTAGCAGCCTCCAACTTTCTTTTCTTTCAACCAGACATAGGTGAGAAAAGTGACATGCACATGCAGAGTCTCTTTCACACATCAGTAAAACCACAGCATATTCCTTGGCTTTTATATTTCATGTTATATGGATTAAAAACACGTCTCTGCCTAACTGAGATACTGGGAGTCTTAGGAAATGAACAATGCAGGTATGTAAAGCTGCTCTGATGAACAGCTCCAGGGCGGTGGGAATATATTTTGAGTAATCAAAAGGACTTCTACTAATGGATTTTACACTCCTTTCACATTTTGCTTTCAGTGGCAGTCCCTCGAAGGCAAGTTTACTGGCAGCAACGATCTCAGAAATGGTGAGTGTTACGTAGATGTTTGTCAAGGAGGAAGATGGGTCCAGGTGATGTGGGAAACATCCTCCAGACTGGCTATAAACAACAATCTGCTTTTAGTCAGTTAATTAATAAAGAAGTACTGGAATTATTCTGCCAATCAGTAACTTGAATGCATTGCATCTTGTTGTTCAAAACCTATGACTAAGGGTAGAGGCAAAAGTTCTGGAATAAGTGCTTAGTTAAAACGATGATGATGGCATCTTGGTTTTAAAAGAGAGATCTCTGAGGGGTCTTTGCCAGCCCAGTGCCCTGCCCTGGACTGCTCCAGCAGGGGTGGAAAGCAGCGGTGTCAGGGCCTGAGCAGAGCTGCAGAGAGAGGCTGCACCAGCCAAGGGGGGAAAGGAAGGAGAAGGGCAACCAGAAGCATTTATCCCACACAGGCTTGGGCATAAGCATGAGAATCAACATCTCCAGTTCCAGTGGAAGTACACTGGAATGGATGACAGCAAAATTTCGTGTTCCCCACTGAACAGGAAATCCTGAAAACCAGGCACAGCTCTATGGCAGGCACACAGCTCGCTCAGAAACCCAAGGCCAGTTTGACTCTGGGCTGAGGCTCAGGGGAACTCATCTCCATTGCTGTCTTCTCCCAAAACTGCCTCCACTGCTCTGTGCCAGAGATTCCTGTCTCGGAAGGAGGATAATAAGTGTGGCCACACGTGAATGCACAAGGGTGTTCAACGTGCAGCAAGAGGTTCACCAGCTCTGTCACACTGGAGGAAGGGACTTGCCTAATATTCTAAAGTATTACTGCCCTCAAGAACAAAATCATGAGGAAAACAAAATGGATGAAAGTTAGGTGGAAGGATGCCCACTGCTGAATGGATGTTATGGAGCCAGTTCTTAATTAAACTGTCCACAGCATCCTTGCTCATTCCTTTTCCTTGATTGATAGAGGATGGATTTGGAGGACGGCAGCGCTGACAGTGGGGTTCCCTGGCTGCCCTGCAGAGAGTGAGGGAGAAGCCCACAGGAAAGGGAAGATGTTTTTGTGGCTGAGCCCTGTTCTTCAGGACTGGATGTGTCACAGGGCTCCTGCCTGCTCACCTAAAGCTCCGGGATTTCGGTGAACTCTGTGTGTCTCTCTCGGGACACTGGGGCTGAGCGCTCACAGCTGTGCCTGAAATCAATAGGAGCTGTGCTCCAAACAGGCAGTGTCTGGCTCCAGCGCTGCCGAGCATCCTGGAAAATCACATTTTCACTGGGCACCCCTCAGCGGGGGACACCTTTGGCTTCTGGGGGAGAGGTGTGAACATGCTCCTGCTGTACTGGTGTGCTTGACAACAGTTATAAAAACAGCTGATGCTGTGTGGAGAGCAGGTCTGAGCACAGAGCAGCCAGGAAAGCACAAGTCCGAGATGGACTTTGGGTGCTCAGTTGCAGGTTTGCACCAGACAATCACCTCAACCCACCCTAATCACCTTCTGTGGCCACCTCAGCTGTCCTGCCATGCTCCCAGGCTGTCCCCCTCTGGAGCGAAGGGAACGAGAAAGACCAGCCCCATGTGTAAATGGCATCTCTGGTGTGCTCTGTAGGGCTGTTCAGGAGGAAGCAACTCTTGGACCTTGCTTCCTGATGCACCCTCACAAGGGGACCAAATACAGATCCTCGGAGAAACCCCAATTCTGGCTTTTTCTGAAGTCTTGTGTGTCTGACTTTACAGCCTCCAAGTCCTTTTCACAGCACGTATTTCGTATAAAAAGAGCAAAGTGAAAAAAATAGAAATTCCGTCATGTGGCAATGTGTTAACATCCACATATGTCCCAAGAAGGACGGGATCCTTTCATTTCCTGCCACTTCAGTTAATGAAGTAAGACACAACAGCAGGAGGTTGTCATCTTCCTTCTGGATTAGCCCTAGAGAGGATGTGACCCATGGTCTGGAGCCAGAAGTCACGTAAACTGGGGAGGAAGTGAGGGCTGCACAGCTGCAGCCAGTTTTACTGACCAAGAACGGCCTTTTCTTAACGCTCTTTCTTCAGGAAGGAGAGTGGGACTACTGACAGCCCTAGCAGGTATCCACCTTTCCTTTGGCCTTGAGTGACACTGGGGTTACAGGCTCTCCAGACAGCTTCTGTCTCTCCTTCCTCAATTAACTCCTTTCCCCAGCCTGATCCATAATTACCCCTCTGCTTTCAAACCCAGAGCTGCCCTTCTGCCCAGCCACGGTTTGGGGCTGGAAGGGTGACATTTCCTGGTGGAGTCAGGCTCTGCGAAGTGCAGCATTTCAGGTTCACCCCGTGTCCTGCTCTGGGCAGGTCCTCCTGCGCGCAGGGAAGGAGCTGTCCTTGGTGGGACGAGAGCCTGCCTGCTAAATCGCAATTCCCTGCCCCAAAAGAGCTGGCTCAAGGCATCTCAGAAGGAAAAGGAAAGCTGAATCTGGCTGCTCTGAGATTTAAACATTTTTGCCACAGAAGAGGAGGGGAAGAGGGCTGGAAAGCTGAGAACTGAAGCCTAGAAAGGCAGGTGAGCAGCTCCTGTGTCTCCCCAGACAGGCAGCCCAGGACCAGTGCTCACTGCCCTTTTCCAGCCCCACATCCCGGTCCTCCTGCAGCAGCATCACTGCTCTGGAGTGCTGCCTCGGCACCAGAGGCACTGGGGACACAGCCCTTGTGCCAGCCAGGTCGCTGGTGGCCCCGGGGACCCGCCTGCTCCACATGCACAGGGGCCAGCCCTGCTGTAGGTGCCTCTGGTTTCATCCCCCAACATTTTAGGACAGAGGAAAAAAAACCCAGCACGTACATGCCTTGGCTTGTTCTCAGAAATTTCTGAATCATTTTTCCTAAAATTTCCCCCCTTCCCCTTCAAAACTCCAAAGCAAGCTAGCTGCCTGGAAAAAAACCACCACCCGACACGCAGTGGAAAACAGGGATGTTTTTGGGAAGACTTTAACAATACCACCAGCCTTGACCATGGAAGAAACCAAATTCCCATTCCTTCCAGCACAGGACCAGTAAGAGCAGCTGTTTCCCAGGCACACAGGGCTGGTGGGCCAGGGCAGTAACACAAGCCCCCCCATCCCCTGCTGCATCCATGCCAGCCAGCGCAGCCGCTCAGCCCCGCCAGTTTTGGAGCCCTGAACCACTGACGATGCTTCACTGCAACACTTTATGCATCAGCAATCATTTATTTTTACAATTCTGGGTTTCAAGCGATGCTGTTACACAGGGAAAAGCTGAGGATTTCACCCCCAGCTCCGCTGAATTTGGAGTGGCCTTTGAAGAAGGAATACTGGGGAATAAGCAGGACGTGGGAGCAGGGCTGGGTCCACAGGAGGGTGGAGGTGTGATGGAGCAGAGAGGAGATGAGAGCAGGAGGGGCAGGGGACAGGAAGGAGGAAGGCCAAGATATTGCAGCAAGGAGGGGTTTGGATGTCCCAAATGAGGGTGACGAGAGCTGGGCAGCCTCGTCCATGGCACAGAGCAGATGAGGAGCAGGACACAGGCTCATTTCGACCCAAGACCCCTTAAGTGCTAATTTTCCTTAGGGAAGTTTGAATTAAAAATGGGGCAGGGAAAGCTTCTGGATCCACGGGCATGAAACCCCAGGATTTACTGTGCAATCCCAAGGACTTCACAGTCATTCTGTTTTCACCAGGCATTTCCAGACACTTGCACACCCCCCAGGAGAAACACCAGGAACCCTGCACTCCAGGAGGGCTGGCAGCAGGGAGCACAGAGTGCTCTCACCTTGCTTTTGGCTACCAAGGTCTGCAAATGATGCTGGAAAACCATAAAAAGCCATCTGCTTGGAACTCTTGCAAAGTTTTGGGCTGGAAATGTTGCACCAACAGAGAGCAGCTGAGTCACTGAGCTCAAGTGGGATCCTCCTGCCATTCCTTCATTGCCTTCTCTACCCTGGGGCAATATGATCTTAGTTTGCTTTCTTTTCCCTTTTTTTCCCTCTTTTTTTTCTCCTCTGGAACTAATGCTTCTGAAAGTGAGTGCCTAAGAGCACTTACAAGAGCCAGGGTGCTGCTCTGAAAGCTCCCTGCCTCCCCTACCTGTGGCTCTGCAATGATTCCCAGACATTATCTGCAACATCCCCTGCTCACCCAGTCCTAAATCATGACCATCCTGCTTGCCTCGTGGTGTAATTATTGCGCTGGATAAATCACCCCCCAGACTGTCCATCCCTCAGGCCAGGGCCAGCTGGATGGCCCCCACCCGTGATGTGTCCCTGTGAGAACGTTGTCCTGTCCCAAAGACCAAAAGGCCTCTCTCTGCATTGTTGCTGGTCTTGCAGCACCAGGACAAAGATTTCCCTCTTGGAGGCCTGGCTGCATCTTGCTTCTCCCTGCAAATCCCTCCTGAAGGCTGTGCCAGATCCCCACCACAACCCTGGCCAGACCCTTTAGACTCGTTTGCCGTGACCCCCTCCTGTCCCTTCAGTCCCAGGCCCTCTCCTGTATCAGCCCTGTGGTCCCTGCGTGTCCCAGCCTGGCACTGTCCCAGCCTGGCACTGTCCCACGTCTCTCAGCATGGTGTGACACTCCAGGGCTTGGGGACTGTAGCCGAAACATGAGAGGGGACTGTCCCTCGGGCTGCTCCCACCTAGCCAGGGTGGCTTTCTGGTGAAGTTGCTCCCAGACTTTCCCATCATCTCCACACAGCTCCAGCTTTCCCCTTTGGTGTCCCCGCACTCAGCCGAGCTCCCCAGGTGAGCACACGGCACTCATTGCCATGGCACCACCCCTGAGAGCCGACCTGCTCATCAGCCTAATGGGTTTCCAAGGGGGTGAGGGAGAGGGAGGAGAGCGAGTGGCTGATGCCTCTCAGCCACTCAGCTCGGCCCGGAGCTAACGAGGCATCTCAAAATTAAAAAGTGAACTGCAATCCCCAGCAGGCCTGTCCTCCTTTTGGCATTAGGCGGAGTTCTCGTTCTCTTTCTCAAAAAAAACCCCAAAAAACAAAAGGAGGACTGGGGAGCCATGAGTTGTGTTTGGAGCTGTGGAAGCGCCACATCCTGGGCAGGGTGGGGGTGCTGGGATGAGCCTTGGGGCTCTCTTAGAGAGAGTGAGGGGCAAGAACTGCCTCACCATGGCAAATGGTACATGGGAACACGCTCTTCCACGTGCCAGCACATCCAAAGGATCCCAGTTCCTCCTGCTCTACAGGCAGCAGCCGTGGGTGAATGGAGGAGGCACCTCAGGACATGGCGGTGGGACAGTGTCCACAAGGCTGAGAAAGTGGGGACAGTGCAGGGTGGCTGCCGCTGACATGGGGGCAGGATGGCAAGAAGGAAACAGCACTGCTGCAGGAGGAAAACACGGGGAAAGCAAGCAGGAAAGAGCAGGGAAGGGAGGAAGGGAAGGCAGACTGGTTTATCACGTTTGCAGGTTGCATTTCTCGCGTGGGAATCTGTCTGGGAAGGACCTTGCTGTGCTCACACCTCCAGGGAGCCCAGCAGTGGCTGCTGTGACCTCCCTGCCCCCAGTGCCTCATCCCTGAGCCACAGAGAGCTGAAGGCTCTGGCTTTAGAGGCACAGCTCACCCTGGCTCATGGGAAGCTGAGTGGCAGCTGCTTTGCTCCAGTCCTCTCCCCTCGGGAGGCAGCTGCCTGTCCAGCCAGACCCTCTGGTCACTGCTGGGCCAGCCCTGAGACAGCTCCACGACATTCCTCCAGGACACACGGCTCCCAGCAGGACCTGCCACCCCTCTGAGATACCGCCTTGGCCATTCCCAGCTCACCCGAACTGGTGTTCCCAGGACCAGAGCACAGGTGGGTGGTGGGATCGCCTCCCCCAGCAGAGAGGGCTTACACCCGCTTTGCCCAGCTGGAAGGCAGAGGAGGGGTGGCAGGACAGGCCAGGTGGAGCACGAGGTGGGCTACAGGGCAGTCCTGGAGAACAGTCCAGGCCTCAGGATACTGGAGCTGGAGTCCCACATGTCCCTGGGAGACAGCAGGGCTGCACACACGCAGGTTTCAGGGCTTTGCCCAAATTGTGCCTTTTCCATAGAATCACAGAACATCCTGTGCTGGAATGGAGCCACAAAGATCATCCACTCCAACTCCTGTCCCTGCCCAGGACACCCCAACAACCCCAGCCTGTGCCTAAGAGTGCTGTCCAAATGCTCCTGGAGCTCTGGCAGCCTTGAGACCGTGACCATTCCCTGGGGAGCCTGTTCCAGGTCCCAACCACCCTCTGGGGAGAGAACCTTTTCCTAATATCCAACCTAAGCCTCCCTTTACACAACTGCAGGCTGTTCCTGTGGGTCCTATCGCTGTGCCAGCTGCACACAACTTACTGGGGAGAACTTCACCCTCTCCACAGCAGGACTGTGGGTGAACTGGGAGCCACACAGGGTTAGACACCTCCTGGCATGATCCCACTGGATTTCACCTAGAAATGGGTTTGATCCAAAATCCCAGAGAACTGGTGAGCTCTGGGTACAGCAGTGGTACAAGGAAATGTCCATCCCTTTCCCCTGGCCTTATAACACCAATGATCTCCATCTTCTAGACTCTTGTGTCAGCCCAGCTGTAAATGCTGCAGGAATTTTGCCTGGATAAGCTTGTCCTCAGGAGGAGCGAGCCAGGAATGCTCATAGTTTGGGCATCCCTGCACCATGAGCACCAAAGGTGCTCCCCACCAGGACCTTCCTCTCAAGAGCAAAGGGAAGGACAGGAAAGGGTGAAGGGCAACAGGGAGGCGATTACAGGGAAGGGGTTATGGTCATATTTCTATTTCTTTGCTTGAGTGAGGACACATGCAGCTTGCACTTTGAGAATTCAGAGTAAAATCGAATAAAACGCCACGGTTGCCCAGCCCCATCCATTCTGCAGCCTGGGAGGACGCAGTGCCTGCCGAGCCCAGCCCGAGCACCGCGCAGATCTGGCAGGGTCAGCAGAGCCGCCTGCGCCGAGCCCCGCACTGAAGGAAGGGCTGGGCCACGTCCTGGATGCCCTGGGGACCTGGAATCGGGAAACAGAAGCCGCTGGACCCCCAGCCCAGGGCTCCCCCTGCTCCGTGGCTCTGCGGAGCCAGCTCACCTCCTGCTTTACTGTATCATAATCGCCGCCGTGGCTTTACACTGTGGTTCTCTTCCAGTTTTATGTCATCTCCGCAGTTCTCCCCCTCATAAAATGTGACTGCACCAATTTCTGTGATCAGGGCTGGCCAGGTAATAGGGACATTTCATGTTTCCCGGACAGAGCCTTTAAATCAAAGCCAGCCATATCCCGTGTTCAAAGGAGAGAGGGAAGAGGGGAACCCCTGCTTGCCTGCAGAATGCTGCATCCAAAGTGTCTCCCCACTGCACTGGGGTGACCTTCCAGCTGCTCCTGAGCACTATGGAGGGATGGGCATCGTCTCCCCCGCCCCAGAGCCCTCCCTGAGGCCCTTGGTGCTGCCACCTGAAAGCCCCTGTTCCACCACAGGGTAGAACAAGGAGATGAGGGCGGTGGGGCCGGTGCTTGTGGGGATGGAAGGGAGTCTCTGCGGAAGGGTACGGGGTGGTCAGAGCATGGGGCAGGTTTGGGTGACGTGCAAGGAACCAGAGGTTTCAAGGATAGACGGGTTTGTTCATGGGAAACTGCAATACACTGGGGTGCCTTCAAAACCTGATGAAATCAGTGAGGATATTCCTCCACTCTCAGCTTCTAGGAACTATGGATCAGCTGTGCTGGGAGAAAGCTCCTCCGCTGAACCACCAAATAATTGTCCCCGGCCTCTCTTCCCCTTGAGAGCACAGGCACGAGCCTGTTCCCCACCAGTCCTACGGAGAGGGACACCTCGATGTGTCACCGTCTTCCTGTGGGCTGAGCGTCCCCCAGCCCCACACATCTCCTCGCGAGGAGGAAATAGCACTGCCCAAAAACTACTTAAAACAGCCAAGCTTGGCAGGCTGAGTTCGGAAGTCCTCAAATCCCCCTCCCTGTGCACCTCCACTGCCTGCTCCTCTCCAAGAAATGGACCTCAGCTGGACCTGCAAACACGACAGCAACCAAAGATTTTCCATATTTCATCTCCGCCAGGCCCTTGTGATTCTCCTGTTTGCTCACAGGACCCAAGAGAGGAATTGCAGATCCTTGCACCTCCTATGGAATGGTAGTCAGGCCACCAGCTCCCCAGGGACTATTTTATCCCTCACTGTTGCTGAGGGAGCAGCTTTGCAGGCCAACCAACAGCCCCGCCAGCAATCACCTCGACCCTCTGCAGGGAAAGGAGCCAAAATATCTGGCATTGGGAACAGAAGTGGAGGAGGGATGACTTGTCCGTGATGGAGGAAAGCTTGGAGTCAAGGAAAAGCTGAGTGTCTGTTGTGGCAAAATATCCCCAGAGACATCACGCCATGGACAACCCAGCAGTCTGCAGGCGGGTGATGGTGGAAGGAGAGGAGCCAGTGAGAGGAGAAGGAAAAGCAGGAGGGGTGAAAGGAATGTGAGGGAGAAGGCTGTAAGGACGTGAGGGCTGTGGTTGGAGATGTCTGACGGGAGCACTCTGCCGTGAGCGTGCTGTGAGTGGCCAAGGGGCCAGCACGGACACACAGAGCAGCCCCTGCCCCGCTGCCCGCGGCCCGCCCTCACTGTACCTCCAAAGTCAGGCCTGAGGCGGACGTCATAGCCCTTCAGCAGTTTGTCCACAATCTCTTTCACCACAGAAATATTTCCAGTGGAGGGGCTGAAAGACAAAAGAAGAGAGTTCTTGTCATCCCGTGCGGCACCAGGGGTCCTGGCCAGGCACCTCAGCATCCTTCACAGCCCAGGACACCAGAACACCTCAGCCACGGGCAGAGCCTCTCTGTTTTCTCTCTCACTCGTGTTTTCCGTCCTTGGCACAGCTCTCAGCCCCCCAGCTTCCCACGAGCCCCACAGAGCCCCCACCAGGGCCCCACAGCCATCCTGGAAGGCAGCTCCGGAAGGTGGCTCAGAAGTCTCAGCAGCGTTTTGGCTCCTCTTCTGCAGCTCACCCCAACTCCAGGGTAGCCCAAGCTCTGTCCCTTGGTAGTCCCTCCTGCTGGAAGCACCCCAGGGGTCCCGCTGCTGCACCCCTCAATCAGCACACTCTCTCTGGCCACTGACCCACACACTTGGGGCGCTTCACTGTGCCCTGCCCAGAGCGCGGTGCACAGACACACACAGGCAGAAACTGTCCTTTCTGTCCCCCCAGGCTGGGCGTGGGGCAGCCGCAGCCTCTCTCCTGCAGGTCTGACTCCCCTTCCTCAGCCACGCTGGGCACTTGCTCCAGGTCTTACAGGACCCAGCACAGACTTGGCATGTCCCAAGGTCCCCACTACACGAGTGGCACTCAGCAGGCACCCTGCACTGTCACACACCCCAGTGCAACCTCTGCTTCTCTCTGCACCCAGGGGTTTCTTCCGATTATGGAAGCCAACGAGAAAACAATGCTCCTTTTTTTCCCATGGCCTCAATATACGGCTGATCTTTGCCATGTAAAAATTCAGTTTCTGTCACTCAGCATCACCGTGACTTCTTAGCAACGCAGATCCAGAGGCAGAGACAGGGAAAGAGAGTCCATCTTCCCCTCTGTGTGCCAGAGCAGCAATCCTTTCCCTCCCAACCCTTTAACCTGCACACAGAGGGGGCAGATGTCCTCCCTAACACCAATCCAGCCGTTACAGCAAGAAGGGAGATCCTTCTAAAATCAGCCCAAGAGCCAAACCAAAACTGAAGGTGGGAAAGCAGAAAGCAGGGGATGCTAAAAATATTGGCCCTATTCAGTGCTGCGGGGTATATCAGGTTTTCTGCCTGAATACCCAGCCTCTGTGCCACCCTCGTCCCCTGCTTTGCATGAGAATAGAGACCCTGCCGGTGACAACTGCTGCTCTTTGCAGTCACCCACCACAACAGCATGTCTCCCTGTCAACACCGCCTCCCACCTCCATCCAAGCCAACCTGGAAAGCTGCACCACGGCGCTGCCTCTGCCTGCCAGCCCCGTGCCCGGCTGGACACCGGGGCTGGCTCTGGCGTGTCCGTGTGTCTGCACACACACACACACACACGCACGCACACACACATACACACAGACAGGCAGGCAGGCGCGCTCTCCTGGCTGCACGGATGGTGTAGGGGCTCCCTGCCCATGCACACAGACACACAGGCACAGGAGAGCACTGGCTGCAGCTCTAAACCATGCACAGATGTGTGTGCATGTGTGTGACCACATCCCAGCCAGGACCTGGAGGTGACTGGAGGTGATGGTGGGTGCAGACCTTGCTCCCCTGGGTTGTGATGAGGCACTGGGCTGTGGACACCATTTATGAGGAGCACAGAAGCAGGCATTTGTGGGTTCCTGAGGCTGGGTTCCCCAGTGCCCAGACTCTCCCTAGGGGTGTGGGTGGAGGCATGTAGGACCACCTGGGAGCCTGGGCAGGTCTCAGGGCTCTGGGTGTGCGGGCTGTGTATGTGCAGGGATTTCTCAACAGGACAGGGATGTGCAAATGTGAGACAGAACCCAGGCCCAGCTCTGGTGCATGGACAACCCACGAGCCCTTGTGCTAGCAGGAGAAGGGGTCTGAGCTCCACTCCTGAGCGTGCTCCTGAGAGTGGTACAGCTCTTCCTTGCACGGCTTTAATCACTGTGAAAAGGCCAGACAGGTGTGCGCAGGCGGGCATTTTTACAACACCGTGTCTCGGCTTGCAAGGTCCACTTGCACCTGTGGATTTCTATGCAGGTGTGTGAGGTTTTGCAGCATGCAAAGCACAGTCCTGTCACTGTGGATTGATAGTGTGCACCAGCATTTGTTCATGTCTAGACAGCCATTCCTAGGTACACAGATTTCCGTAGTCATAATATGGACACTATGCATTTCTCAAGGGATTTAGACACCTCTGTTTGGCTTCCTACAGTGCATAAACGCAGCAATCTGTGTTACCCCCTAAACATAGGCAGGGACATTGAGGTAGAGACAGTGAACAATGTGTCAGGGGCCCTGCAGAAAGGGGCAGAGTGGGAAGAGGGCTATGGGGACTCCTTCCTCCTCATCAGCTACAAGTTGGCCTAGTGAGGGAATAAACCGACATCATGATTAAGGACAAGGTCTTTTGCCTCCCAGTGCTCTCTTTGATCCAAAAAGCCACATCCCTCCCACTGAGGAGGCAAGTCGTGCATTTGCCCAGCTGTGGGCGAGCAGCTGCATGTCAGTGCTATTCCTGGCAAATGTGGGTCTGCATCCGCTCAGGGAGCACGTACAGCCAGCCTGTGAACTGAATTCCGGAGTGCTGTGTCCCTGATTCTGTGTCAGTGGGCATGTGCTTTGCATATCCACGTTCACTTGCAGCCAAACATCTACATACCAGCACCCCGTGCTGCTGGCTGGGGTGTGTAGGAGTAGCTGCAGGCTTGTGCACATGGCGAGTGTTTTGTCTCCGAGCCGTGCACCGATACACGCTCGGACTACAGGTGAAAACCAGTGCTGGACACACAAACGCACATGCGAGGACACGTCTGAGCAAAGGGGGTTGCTGCGGGCTCCAAATGTCACACGTTTGCTTGGACAGTGCCTCCCAAGCTGCCTGCGCGTGTCCCCACGCAGCGGGACCACGCATGAATGGTGTGGGCAAGGTGGGCGCGCGCCTGCGCGAGTGCGTGTTTATAACTATGGGAACACAAATCTGGGCATCCACGGCCCCGCGAGGCTGCGCGGGGACCCGCGCGTGTGCCTCGGGAACGCGCTGCTCCCCGTGTACGGCTCAGCAGGGAAATGCCACGGCCCCCCCTCCGCCAGCGCGGAGGGACAAACGCACCTGCCCGCAGGTGTGCGGAGGGAGGGCGAGCAGCAGCGGGCAGCGCTACTCCCGTGCGTGAAAGCAGCGGACGAGCGAGCAAACAGGTGCGCTCCGCACACCTCGGCCAGGCTGCACGGGCGCCTGCACCTCTGGAGCGCTGCGAGCGCTCCGGGCACAGCCCAGGAACAGCTGCAGCCTGAGCACGCAGGGGATGCTCAGCACTCCCCCGGTGCCACGCAGGGCAGGTGAAGCCGCGCTCCGTAGGTGTGGAGTGACACACGGGCGTGTGCGGCCGGGCGGGCACGGATGGCTGCGCACACGCAGGGACGGATCCGGATGGATGGCACCCACAGAGGAGGGTGTTGCATGCCATAAATCTGCGGGGAGGCACGGCCGTGGGCATCGCCCCCGGAGCTCCGCAGAGCCGGGGCTGTGGCACAGCGCAGCTCGCTCGGATGCGAGCGTGGCTGCGTGTGCAGGCTCAGGCACGGCCGAGGCAGCCTGTGCCGGGTGCGTAGCACAGCTCCGGGGCTCCGGCGGCTCCTGCGGGCACCATGTTCCCCAGCAAACCCCTTCGTCTGGCCATTTTCCCCCAGGCTGGGGAGGGCGACACACACACACACGCTCTGCGAGGTGGGCTCCGTCCGCAGCGGCTGTTCCACATCTCACGGATGAGCATCCCTCCTCCCCCTAGAACCACACGGGCTGGGGAATAACAATAGCAGACGGCAGGGGAAGCGATTTGGGGAAAGAACCCCCTCCCCTTTCCCACATCCAGCTCGATGGAGAAAACCCCAAACAAGACAAACAAGCCCTGTGCCAGCCCCCCTGTCCCTGCAGCCTGGGATCGAAATCCTTACCTTTGCGCACAGCAGGCGAGACAAAGAGCTGCTAAAGCAGAGACAATTCCACTCAATCTGTCTGCCTGAAATGTCCACATTTCCACAAAGACGAAGGATGAAAAAAAAATCTTTGGAGGGGAGGGGAAAGAAAGATGGATCTTCTGAAATCCCCCTCCAAAAAAAGGGGGGGAGGGAAAAAAGAAACCAACCCCCCCCCCAGTTAATGATTTCCTAGAGAAAAAGAATAATGAAAAAAAAACTAAAAAATGAGGGGGAAAAATACCCCCCCACTCCTTCAGTGCCAGTCAAAGAATTCGTTTCTTCTTCCTTTCAGCATCCTCTCAACAAGAGACATCCTCTGGCAATGGAGAAAATCCCAAGAGAAAGAAAAATAAAATGCCCCAAAATGGGCTCAGCAAAATGTGAAATCGAATCTCACAGGTACGCGGCAGAAGAAGAAGAAGAAAAAAAATTAAAAAAAAAAAAGGAAAAAGAAAAAAACCAACTCAGTGTCCCCTGAGCACTCCACTTGGATTATTTTTCCTCCTGCTCTTTTGCCATCCGGTTCTGCAGATGTTGCATGGCTCCTGCTACCCACCTTCAGAGAGGAGGAGGAGGAGAAAGAGCGTGTGTGTGTGTGTGCGTGTGTGTGTGTGTGTGTGTGTATGAGAGAGAGAGAGAGAGGGAGGACGTGTGAGTTTTCGAGCAATATGATTTTATTCTGGATTTTACCTATTTGCTCCCCCTTCCTCTTTATTTTCCGAGGGGGAAGGAGAAGCCACCCAGCCCCACTGTGCAGTTATTTTATTTTAGGGAAATCTCAGGCTCGTCACTTGAGAGGTTTGGGGCTTTTGTGATACGGCTAAAAAGAAAAGAGAAAAAAAAAAAAAGGGAAAAACAAATGCAGCCCGGTAAATAAAAAAAATACATATATGCATGTGTAGAAAATAAATAAATCCCTGTCTGCGGAAAGCGCTGCTCTCCCAGGGAGGGCTGGATGTCTCCCTAGCGCTGTTGCCGCAGCTCCTGTGGAGTTTTGCTGCTCATTGCAAAGTCACAGGAGGAGGGGAGGAGAGAGGGAGTTTGTGGTTGGGGAGGGGGACTCTCCGGACAAATTGGGATCCTGACGTCATGGCTGACAACATTAACCCCTGCTGGCTTGCAGAGGGGATGGATGAGCATTTTTGCTGAGGTGGATTTTTGTTGTTTTTTTTTCCCCAGGGAGGTGGGCGCAGGGAAGATGATGAGAAAGGTGATGGCATTTTGGCAAGCGGGGGGCTGTGCCTGGGCGAGCGTGGCTCAGCTGCGAGCGCTGATGGGTGCTGTGGTTGCCTGAAACACTGTCATCAGCACAGGCTGAGCTTCCTCCTGCAGCCACAGAGATAAAAAATAAGGTGATTTACTGAGAATGTCTCCATGCCACAGAGCAGAGTGGCCTGGTGGCCTCCTCCTGGGGCACTGGGGGAGATCTGGAGGCTCTGGTGGGGCTGGAGACTTCCCCAGGCTGGGGAAGCCCAGTTCAGCAGGGATGCTCAGCTCTCCCTGAAGGATGCTGTGTTATGCATACAATGGAGTTTGTGGGAAAAGGGAGCCTGAACTTCCAGAAATGCTGCTGGGGATCAGCTCCTGGTGCTGGGGCTTTGCCTGCTGGAATGGTAACAGCCATTGAAATCACCACAGTCTCCTGTTCACAGCCTCTGATCTTTGTCTTAAAAAAATAATATAATTGAGGAACTCTACATCAGGCATGCAGTAATGTACTAGCAGGAAGGATTTTTTTTCCCTAGGAAAAAGAAGAGATCCAGCAGCACTTTGAATGCAGAGCAGAAGCCATGGCTCAAGGAGGAAACATCCAAGCTCTCACCACCCTGGATGGGATCTCCTCTGCACCTTCCTGGCAGATCAGAGCAGCCCCTCCGAGCAGGTAAGTCCTGCTTTACACCTGGGTGTAGATGGTCTCCAAAGCCCTCTGGGGTGGGGCGCAGAGCAGATGTGTCACTGCAGCTGGGCAGGACCAGGTCCAAAACATCTCTGAAGGGGCACAGGGCAATGTCCACTGGCCACCGGGCAGCTCCTCTGTCCTGCCCTTCCCTGCAGGGATTCTCCCTGCCCAGCCCAGGCTGGGAGAATCCTTGTCACTGGAGTTCCTAATGCTCCTTTCCCTCACTCTTGGCTTGCCTCTACACCGTTTCTTCATCAGAGGCACGCCACAGACCACGTGCTCTGTCTCCTTCTCCCAAAAATCACGATGGGGAGTGACCTTTCTGAAGAGCTTCCCCCTTGCAGGCCAGACTGGGCTGTTCCCATGCAGACATTCAGCCAAGGAAAAGCTGAGTGGTGTGCTGTGCAGACCTGGTGTCACTGCAGGGAGGTCCTGGGGGCAGTGAACATGTGGGGCTTGTGGGGAAAAGGAAGGCTCGGGGAAGGTTTAACATCTACGGTGAGGCTGTGCTAGAATGGGAGGGGAAAAGATCTTTTCACCTGCTGCTGAGGCTGGTGGAAAAGGGTCTCTGCTTGGTTTAGCACCCAGGCCACTGCTGCTTGTCCAGAGTTACACAAATTAAGCTCAGAGCAGTGATCTCCACCGCCTTCTCAAAGACCGAAGCAGGTAAGTGGCACTTGTCCCACGCCACTGAGTGTGCCTGCCCCGGTGGAGTCAGGGCCGTGCTGCCAGTGGGCTTTCACTGCAGGCCACTCACCGTGGCGTCCCACAGGGAATCCAGGGTGCAGGGACCTCGCCAGGACTCCCGGCCGTGGCTGGTGCTATTTCACTGCGTTGTAGCCCAGAGCAAGCCTGTCTGCCTGGGCTCCCAGCGCTCCCGACCGCCGTGCCCTCGGGATGCTCCGCGCCTTCCACGCCCGATGTCCCAAGCAATTCATGCCTTGTCAACCCCCCCAGGAGCTTGTGGCTCCCTGATTCCTGTGGCTGAGGGGTCCATGGGAGATGGGCCAAAGCTACAGAGTTTCTCCACGATCTTGTTGAAGAAGAGGAAGCAGCCCAGCGGATCTGGCCCTGCAGGATGTCCCCGTGTGCCCCACGGGAGCCCCGAGGCCAGGATGAGCTGCCTGGTGCCACCAGGTGCTGGCTGTTGCACAGGTACAGCATTTACCTCCTCTGCCGCCGCCAGCACACAGAGCTCCTGACAGCAGTGACTTTCTGAAGCATTTATTCTGAATTAAGCTGCTGGCCACCAAGGAGGAGCTCTTGGGGAGATGAGAAGCATTCGCCTCCGGGCACCAGAGGCCCCATTTAGCCCTGCCTGGTCCCTTTCCGTTCTGGCCCCTCTGCTCTGCTCCCTCCCACCAGCTATGATTGCATGTTACTGGCAGGAAAGGTAAGTGGGAAGCAAATGTCAGAGGCATACATGAAGAGGAAAAATTATGCTCACAAATGGTGACATTTGTGCTTGCAAGTTCACCCAGTCGGGAGCAGAAACCGTGTCACATGAATTATCTGACCACTCAGCCACAACAGGAAACTTTGGAAAGCCGACTGCTTGGCAGGGAATGCATCCAAAGAAGCTGTTGTGTGCTCCTGAACAATCTACCTGGAGCCACGCCCTGGAATAAAGGACGGCTTTGGAGTTAGTCACCCATCTCTGCTGGGTCTCACGAAGGCTGGTGCACAGCAAAACGTGACCGTGCTCACTGAGGGGTTTGTTTCTTGCCCTCCAGAAGATGGGCATCCTTGAGCCCCTCCCAGAAGCCCAAACGCTGTGTCTCCCTCCCCTGCTGAGGGCTGGCTGCTCTCCAGTGAGAGTCCAGTGACGAGTTTTTCTGAAGTTCACGTTCTGAGCCTGCAAATGTCTGTGAGAGGCTGCTGGAGATGCCCTGCTGTGCCTGTAATCAACCTGCAGAGGCCACGGAGCATCGTATTTGTGGCCATTTTCTGTCCTCCGCTATTAAATCACTCATTTTCACTCTTCTCTTACCTGTTGCTCTGCTGCAAGCTCCACACCCTGGCCTTCCTTCTTCTCCAGTGGCCACCGCCGACTCCAAGCCCCAAGTGCTGCTTTTCCCAAGGGCTTGCCATCAAGGTGAAAAATCTCCCTCACCCCTTTCCCAGCAGGCTGGCTCTTCTGTCCAGCCAGCAATTCCCAGCAGAAGATGGTTGTTCTTCTAAAGCAGAAAAGGGACAAGAGCGGAGAATGCAAAAGAACTTTTATTAAACCAGAAAAGTCTGGAGAAAAGAAGAAAATACAGTCTTACAACTGGCATTTCAGTGTAGAAGGTAGAAAACAGCCCGAAAGTAAACGAAGTGCAGATCACGAGGTGAAAATAGAAACAAGCAGAGGCAAAGGGGAGTTTTCCCACCTGGTCTAGAACACAGTCTCTGCCTCCTGCTGCAGCTGAATCCAGGACTGAGCTCACCAAGCCAAAGAGCCTTTGGAATTCCAGTTCCAGGTTCC
This sequence comes from Callaeas wilsoni, assembly GCA_013398955.1. Taxonomy (NCBI): domain Eukaryota; kingdom Metazoa; phylum Chordata; class Aves; order Passeriformes; family Callaeidae; genus Callaeas; species Callaeas wilsoni. The sequence continues at coordinate 18,836 of VWPU01016744.1, read as the reverse complement.
TGCAGGAAAGGTTTCCCTCAAGCTATCCTACAGGACAAATGCTCCAGATCAACCACAGTGCCATCTAAACACCCTCAGGTGCTGGCAAGGAAAGACAACAAGTCACAGCCCCCATGGACTGGTGGGGCTGACAGCTACCAGCAATGACCTGGGCAGCTGGGACTCCTGTTTTGGCAACTCTGCATCCTCTAATTCACAAGTGCCTCCTCATGTATTAGCCCAGGAGCCTCTCTGCTTGGACACAGCAGGTGCTAGAAGTGATATATTCCTGAGGAAATGCCTCAGAGTGTGTTCACAGGGTTCCCCATCTTTGCTGAATTAAAGATCCTTCACCACTTTGCAAGGTAGTGCACACTGGTCCAGAGTAAGTGGAAATGCTGAAAATTCTTAGGAACTGTGAATGGAGGAATTGTGAGAAGAATTTTCCTGCAGTCCTGGATGTCCTCTGTGCTCAAATCTCTTTAAGTAGAGCGTGGAAAGTGTGGTGGGAAGGGAGAAAGGATTATCCATGGAGGTGGGTTCATGCACCACCTCCCATTCCAGCCTGTCCTTACGCTTAGGAGGCTGCAGACAATGTTTAGTTTGGGCTTTCCTTCACTTGAGAAATGGTCTGGCCGAGCAAAGGTGCTTTGGTTAGGAGAGTGCAGAAGTGCTGTGCTGGCTGTGGTTGTTGATAGCTGTGGTTGTTGAGGTTTAGCTCTCGTGTCTACAGTGAAAGAACATCACTCCCAACACCACAGGCTCCTCCTGCCGTGCACAGACAGCCTGCAGGGTGATGGTGACACCGTGCTGAGCCCGTGGCACGAGGACAGCCTGCTCCAGCCACACCTGAGGCGGGTGATGGGGAAGGCAGGCGAGTGAGGTCTGCGGGGCGGCCTCAGGGCTGACACACACCGTGGTGCCAGGGCAGGGTGACTCCATCCCTGCACGCATGTTGAGGCCTGCAGAGCCCCACTCCTGTGAATCCGTGTCTGTCTGTAGGTGCCCTGGTTGATTTTCTCTTTGCATTTCCATGACGGTGCTCAGGAGGAGCAGTGATGCCCCTTGCGACTCGCCTTTCTGATTGTATTTTGACTGGCAGTGTGAAGGGCACGAGACAAGGAAAAGGCCCTTCAGCCCCTGCAGACAGTTAAGAAGTGCCAAAAAATGCCTCCCTGCTCATTATTGTTAGTGATGGAATCTGCTCTGGCACTGAGTGTTGGGCCCGTGTCCCCCATGAGGCCTTCCTGCTTCAGGGGGTGTCGCTCCTCTCACTCCTGGGGATGCTCCTTCCCACCTATGCCAGCAGAGGAGTCCCCTTCGGAGCCAAAGCTCCTGGTCTGAGTCATGGAGCTACAACAAAAACATCTGGAAGCAGCAGCAGAATGCATTAAAAGGATCTAAGTAAAGAATTCCACTCCCGTCCACCACGTGGACGTGTGGATGGTTTCAGCTCCTCTTTCTCCCTCTGGCCCCACAGCTCTCCTGTTCTGAGGAGGGCCAGGGCTCGGCACCAGCACCCAGGAGGTGGGAGAAGCTGAGAAACCCAGCTGCAGCCCGTGCTGGCTGCAGGGACAATGTGTTCCCAGAGCAGGTGCCACCTGCCTCCTCCAAAAGCCCTGCAGCATCCACCACCTGCGCCGAGGGCACCCAGCAAAGGTGACAAGAGATGGTCCCTGAGGACACCTGCACTCCATTCAGCCTCGGGGGGTCAAGCCCAGCTCTCCTACAGTCCTCCTCTGTGCTTATCCCGTGACAAACTCGTGGTGTGTCCCTCAGGCAATGCCCCTTCCCCCAGGTCATGGATGAATTAAGTCGAAGAGGACTGGGCCCAGTAGTGACCCCTGGGGAACAGCACCAGTTACAGGCCTCCAGCCGGACTCTGTGCCACCACCACAACCCTCTGAGCCCTGCCACCCAGCCAGTTCCCAATCCACTGCTCAACCTCAGCCTCGCCATCTCCCCACCCTCACTACGGGGATTTTACGGGACGGTGTCAAAAACTCTGCTGAAGTCAGGGCAGGCAGGAACCGCTGCTCTCCCCTCATCTCCCCAGCCAGTCATTCCATCCCCGAAGCCTCTCAGATCGGTCAAGCATGACTTCCCCTTGCTGAACCCACGCTGACTACTCCTGATAACCTTCTTTTCCTCCACATGCGTGGAGATGACATTCAGGATGAGCTGTTCCATAACCTTTCCAGGGATGGAGCTGAGGCTGGCTGGCCTGCAGTTCCCTGGGTCCTCCTTCGTGCCCTTTCTGAGGACTGGAGTGGCTTGGCTTTTCTCCAGGCCTCAGGTAGCTCTCCTGTTCCCCCTGACCTGTAACTCTGATGAGATTACGGCTCTGTGATCCCACAGAGATCTCTAAATCTTCTTGTTTATCCCCCATGCCATGTGCATTGGTGCACAGGCATTTCAGAGAGCTAATGGAGCATGAAAGCTTCCCAAAAAGGGTGCGAGAGGATCCCCTAACCTGTCAGTATACACCTTTCTAGTGTCACATTGTGCCAAGGAGCTGCTCTGCTCAGTTGCTTCCCTGGAGCAGATCAGGAGCCCCTTAACCATGTTCTGGATCAATAGGTCCCTGCCGGTAGTGCCCCATTCCCAGATGGGAGGTTTCTGACTTCCCAAATTTGGTCTCTCTCAGTTTTGACCAGACACCTAAGCCAACCAGCAGGCTTCTTTCTGTCATGGAGACACTCCTGAGTGCAGTTTTTAGTGTGGAAATGCAGGAGGACACATGCAAAATGTGCTTTCTGAAGGCATGTCCTGCTTTTGGAGAGGTGTGCTTCCTTCCTCTAGCACTCCTCCTGCCTGGGACAGGGCATTTGCAACACATTCCCACCGGGAACACGATGTGCGCTCCTCCTTGGCTCAGCATTTCGTGGGGGATAACTCATGTGTGCTTTTCCGTGGTGCTTAACCACTGCAGTGGATGCAAGAGGCTTTGGCTGACAGCTCTAAACAGGTGGCTGAGCGCTGAGTGACTTTTATGACCTGAAAAGGGTGATAATTGTGCCAAAATTTGCTCTCAGGAGTGTTATATGGCTGTCATGAAAAGCGATTTGTGCATTATAGGCCGGGAGACAGTGAGATGTCTGTCTTGCTCCTGAGATAGATCTGACAGTCCATCAGCCCGCTGACAACGAGCAATCTCGGGCCGTGCCTCAACTTCTGGAACCATTTCAGCATTTGCAGTTGTGAAAACAAAACTCCTGTGTAATTACACAGCCCTGTGCAGTCTGAGGGTGGGGCAGCTGTGAAACAATTCCCTGTGGGAAACAAGGATCATAGCGGGGTTTCCCACCACGCCAAGTGGGTCTGTGCCCGGAGGGAGCTGCTGCCTTCCAACGAAACTCAGTGTGTGACTTCCCCGGTGCCAAACTGGCAGATGGGGAGATAAAGAGAGGAGCTGCAGCAAAGCCAGCAGCCAGCAGCGACTGCTGGAGACCCCTCGGACCTGCCAGTGAGGCAGGTGAGGTCCCTCTCTGGAAGAACTGGAGTAAAATCCCCTGTATCTGCAGTTTGTTTGGGAGCTTGGGAGTGAAATCCATGTGATGCTGCGTTGCCTGGCAACAGGCCGAGGGTGATGGAGCACAGGGCAGGTATTCTCCAGGCTGGGGAGCAGCAGCTCCAGCCACGGTGACTGCCTGGGTGTGTGCAGGGAGCAGAGGCAAGGGGGAGAGGGACTCGGAGTGAGCACACGGTCACAAAAACACGAGAAGAACCAAGAGGGAGAGAAAAGTCTAACTGAGGGTAGGGAGAAAGAGAGAAGTAAGGGAGGGGAAAGGGAAAGGAGAGCCCAGAGAAGACATCTGGCCACTCAAGGAGCTGCAAAGGCTCCTGGCTGTCACCTCCCAGGGACAGCTGCCGTGTCTCCTCAGGTGCATCCCAGCTTTGACAAAAGAACTGCAGGAAAATGCAGTTTCCCTCTAAGCACCTGTAGGGGTTCTTCAGCTGTGAGGGATACCCGTAGTCCTGCTGCCCTCACAGCCTCAGACAAGTTTTGAAGCTGATTGCACTGATCAGGGCTGAGGGAGCTCTTCTGAGAGTGATCATCCACCCAAGGCGACACCGGGAATGGCACCACCGGGAATGGCACCACCTGGAATGGCACCACCTCCCACAGAAATCCCTGGGAGGGCTCCACTCCCAGGTAAACTGTTTCGAGGGGGCACTCGGGCTAAGGGGTCAGGCATGGTCAGCACAGAGGTTGAGTCTAATCTTAATTTCCTTCACCTTTAGCTGTTTGGAGAGAGAGAGAGAGAGAAGGAAAGAGAGAAAAAGAGAGAGAGAAAGAGAGAGAGAAAGAGAGAAACAGAGAAAGAGAGAGAAAGAGAGAGAGAAACAGAGAAACAGAGAAAGAGAGGGAAAGAGAGAGAGAAAGAGAGAAAGAAAGAGAGAAAGAGAAAGAGAAGGAAAGAGAGAGAGAAAGAGAGAGAAAAAGAAAGAGAGAAAGAGAGAGAAAAAGAAAGAGAGAAAGAGAAGGAAGGAAGGAAGGAAGGAAGGAAGGAAGGAAGGAAGGAAGGAAGGAAGGAAGGAAGGAAGGAAGGAAGGAAGGAAGGAAGGAAGGAAGGAAACAATGTAAGAACAGGGCAAATGACAAGGAAAGAAAGTGGTTTCCATCCATACCAAATGCTTTTGGTCTTCCACATCCCTCTCAAAGCCACAGGTCTTCCTGTGCATCTGTCCTTGCTTTTGCGTTCAGAGCAGGTGTCTGCCCTGCCAGAAATCCCCAAGAAGTTTATTGAAGTGCTGGTTTGCCCCACACATGAGGTTTCCCCAGCTCTTTGCTCACATTTCAGCCCATTTTCATCACTGAGCCAGGATGGAGACTGACCTCAGCCCTCCACACCCCTCCCCTGACACCAAGACTGCCCCTGCACAGAGCACGTTGCAAAAAATGACATCCCCATCCCTTTGGCCACCCTCTGGCTTCCCCTTTTGCTGTTTTAGCCTACCCACAGTGTCCTCAGGAGGAGGAATTCATCCATGTTTCCTCTGGGACACATAAAACAAGGTATTTCGCTCATAATCACACGGTGAGGNGTTTCCTCTGGGACACATAAAACACAAAAAACAAGGTATTTCGTTCATAATCACACGGTGAGAGAGCAGCAGGGTTGTGATGGACTGTGATTTCCCTGTGCTCGGCTCTAGACTCTTAATAATTAAAACTTTCACCTCAGTACTTTCCATTTTGGTGGTTCTTCACGCAGTCTGACTATAAACAGTGCTGTAACAGGACTTTGACCTGGCAGGAAATTCCAAATCCAGCAGTTAATTTATCCCAATTTGAAAAGACGAGCAAAAATACTTTATCTAAGTACAGCCGCTTCTGAAATGTCAGGATAAAGTTTTGTTTTAGCTGTACCTTTCTTGTCATTTATAATAGGAGGCAATACTAAATTTACCCTGATAAGTACTGCAACACTTATCAGAACAAAGCCTATTACGATTTTCTATCATGAGTATGGAGGGGAAAAAATCATTCTCTCTCCGCAGAACATCTCCACTTTGTACCATGTTGTCCAAGAAAATTAATCCTCTTGCTCTCTCTTTAAAAATTAAGGCTCAGCGCAGCACCTGAGAGCAGCAGGGGAGGCAGCACTCGTGGGAGCTGGTGCTCCTGGCAGGGTGAAGCAGCTGGAGCCCAGGACGTGCACTGCTCGCTCCGACTCCGTGCCGCCCGCACTGCTGACCACGGCTGTCCGTGCCTCAGCTTCCGAAGGAAAATCACTCTTTTTGAAAGAGGAATGCTCCAAAATCTGGACAGAGGAGGGTTACAGCGTGTTCCCTGCGAATCCTCTCCCAGCTATCCCTGTAGCAGGCTGCTGTCCCTCTCACTCCACTGCCTTTTCTCAGGCAGAGAAGTCTTTTCCCAGGCAGAGCTATCTATAATTGAAGCAATAGCTGAAACATCTGATTTTCCACCACCCAACACCTCCTGCTGCAGCCTAAAGTGAGTGCATAAAGAGACATAACACTTTAGTAACATGTTACATTTGCTTTTTGCTGGTGCCAGCTGCTGCAGAAGGTAGTAGGGAGTGAGTTGAAGGTGGAACAGGAGATTTTGGGAAGCTGTTGCCCTAAATCCAGGCCACATCTCATAAATAGAGTGACCTCAGGCATGGATATAGGGGTGCAAGATTTCTCAGTGCATGCCCATTTTTTCCTCACAAAAAGGTGCTTCTAATTATTTCCATTCAGGCTCGAAACTGATGTTTTCTGTGCTCACCAAATCCACTGAGGGGGGATATTTCCATCTCGAGAAAGTCCATAGGGGAAATTAACTTTTCCAAGGAAACAGCAGGGAGGCGAGAGAACAAAGCAACTGGAAGGAGAAGTGTAAAGCATCCTGCAAAGCTGCCCGGTGCAAACCTCCTGCAGGAGGGAAAGGCAGCTTCCGTCATGGATGGGAAGCAGGAATGGCCGCAGTGCTCTTGCGGGATGTGCGGCCAGGGGCTTGCAGGGAGGAGCAGGGACCTCTGGGCTGGGCTGTGCTGGGACCCAGCAAACCCTAACCTCCCAGTTCCTGGAAACACCACCTTTTTCCTTACTTGCTTTGGTGTTTCTGGCCCTCATCTGCAACCCAAAAGGCTGCAGGAGATGAGCAGGGGCTGGGCTAAACCACAGGCACGGTGTGGCCAGACGGAATCACACCACGGCCCGAGTTACACATCTGCCTGGTCGTGATTTTCCACAGCCAGCAGCTACTCATAGTGGGCTTGCAGACATCAGTGATGCATTTTTCCTTGTTTCTTTAACTGAATGAAAGCAAATCCCCCTGCTGCCTACCCCGGGGTCCCAAGGGAAGTGAACTGCCAAGCCTAAAAACCCCACAGCTCAAGCTCAATTCAGGCCTTCACATCTTCTCAGGTCCTCCTTGAAGGAGGACACAGCACACCACCACTCTCTCTGGAGTGAGCTAGCCTGTATTTCTGCTGTCCCCTTGCTCCAGCCTCTGTTCCCCAGAGCAGGAGAGGCTTTTCTTCCACGGTTGGAGAAGACAAAGCACTTTGTAGACAAAACCATGAGGGACAGGCTCCAGAGGTAAGGCCAGGGGCAAAGACAGAGCTGGATGCCGGTGTTCCCAGGGAACCTGCCCCTAAGGTGCCTTAGCCAGCAACCACCTAGCAGGAGGAAGAGCCTCCGAGCCGAGCCTGCTCCCCAGTCCCCCATTCCAGCTCCTGGCTGTGAAGTTGTTTCCCAGACCACCAACATAATTCTTCCAGCAACAGCTGCCCAGCTCTGCAGAGAAAACTGAACCGACAAACCGGTGATGCCCAGACAGCAATCACAGAAACACCGGTGGCAAGAGAGCTCTGGAGATCCAGTCCAACCTCCCCTCACACTGCGAGCCATCCACACTGCAAGGGACAGTCCTGATCCAAGGGGATTCCTGTTTTCCCAGGCTCAGGCAGGTGCTGTGACACACTCTTGCTCTCTGTCCCAGCACAAGCCCTGCAGAGGTTCCCCACGCTGCCACCTTTTCACCCCAGGCCCAGAAGGGAGGACAGACTGGTGTCACCTCAGGACCAGGCAGCAAATCCACTGTCCCCCTGTCCTCAGAGTCAGCCAGCACCCTGAGGGGTCTGTTATCTCCTGGCAGTGCCACTCACATTTACACCCACGACTCCTGAGGCTTTGAGGGGACTGGAAAGGCTCTTTGCTTTATGATGTCTAACTCACAGTGGAAGTGCAGGGGTCAGGAGGAGGCTGTTTTGCATGCCAAGATGTCCTGATTAAGTGAAGCACTGATGATGGCATCTTAAAAGCGCTGAAGAGGGGTAAATCATCTCCCAGCACCGCAAGTTCTGGGGGAAAATTACCAAAGAATGCACTTGTTAGGAGTCAGAATTAACCAGGTACAGGCACATCCCTCTGTCACGAGCCCGGAGCCCCCAGGAAAGCGGAGTGGCCTCTCACGACACAGGGGCTGGCAGGCTCTGTTGACATGGCAACGCGGGATGCTGCAGCAGGGACCGCCGGGCGGGAGTTTGCAATCGGCAACACGGAGAAGTGTTTGATAGATTTAAAAAATGCCAGCCTCGCACGCTCTCGTTCTCGCCTTCCCTCCCTCCTCCCTCACTCACTCGCTCCACCTTGTGCTGCCAAGTTGAATAACGATGTTATTGTGGTGGGAGAAAAACGGCATTATCTGTACCCCAGCTGTCAGGGAGAGGGGCAGAGAGGGTTGAACCACTTTTTTTCCTAACAGTCCCCCCTTTCCTGCCAGTATCTCTCCCTGTGGAGGCAAAGGCAGGTGGTGGACAGGGATCTGAGGTTCCAGCAGGAGACTCAGACTCTGTTTGTGCCATGATATCCCAAATTTCTCATCAACACTCTGGACTACTTTACCCTCCCCATTGCAGGATGGAGAGGGCAACTCTGACTTACCTTTTTTATTTTTAAAATGGTTTAAGCTCCAGGGCTTTTCAAGCACTAGGTAATTCTTGCTCACCATTAGAATTCATGCAGAGTATTCCTTAGGGAGCAAAGAGGAGTGAAGAGGCAGAGGGGTTAAAAGAGCAGATTTCTCTGCATAGCCAAAACCTTCACTGCATGCACAGGGGATCTCTGGGATGCTAAAGAAGACACCAGGACTCCTTGTACAAATGGCAACTGCAGAAGTCCCTGTTCCCACGCCAGGGGTGACCTCCCAACCCAAAGGGGTTTGTCCCCCACCGCAGCAGGCAGGCACGTGCTACCCTCCTGCACGTAATCTGGGACAGTGTGACAACCACACAGTGTCACATGGGTCTGGCTAATGCCAGGATAAACATCCTGCTGCTTTTTGTCTGGGCATGATGTCAAGCAGATGTTTCAATGCGGTTCTGCTTTCTCCCTGGCCAGGGCTGCAGATTGGTCCAGGCTGCATTTCAGGTCTCTTGCAGGGATCACCGAGGTTCCCCTCCAGCAGCATCCAGCTCTGCAAGGGTTCCGTGAGCCTTGTTCTTCACACCAGGGCTTTGTGTGCTGCTCATCCCCAAACCACAGGCACCAGCATAAAGTGAGAGGTGATTCTGGGAAGAGTCACCTGTGACACCTGGAAGCGCTCATCCAGCAGGACATCCACGTCAAAGAGTTTTTCCTTAGGATGTTACAGCTCTGTAACGGCCCTGAGTGCATCACCAGGCCCCACCTGCCCCAAGCAGCCCCACCTGGGGGATGGGATGTCCACCTATATCTTCCCCAGCACTCAGGGGGGCTGCTTCTCTGGGCATCCTTCTGCAGCTTGTATCCAAGGAGGGAGGCAGGCAGCAGAGGTACTTCTGGAAAGAAGGTGCCAGTTCAGTCCCCTCCAGTGCAATTTCTATTGTAATACCTCCCAGCTGGGCAGAGCAGGAGCCAGTTCCTGCTCCTAATCCCTCCTCAAGGAAAGAGTGAAGGCGACCTTTCCCTTGGCAAGAGAGACAAGAAAACAGCAATGCTCTAAGGTCACCATGGAGGTCTATGTCAGAGAGCAGTGTTTTGTCACTAAAACACACCTTGAACTCCAGACGGGGGTTTAGGCTCTGATATTTTGCACTCAGATGTGGTCGAGCGTGATCTGAACAGGTGAGGAGACACTTGTGTCCTTTTCTCATGAGGGTGAAAAGGCAGAAGGGGTTGGGCAGTGGGAAGAACCCAGGTCCCACATCTCCTGGGCTGCCTCACTTGCAGGAGCACGACTGGCTGGTGTCTGGGTGTCTCCGTCTGTGGGGACAGACAGGACCCTCCCATGGCTCAGGGAGGTCTCAGTGATAGCAGCTGATGTGTTGGCTCTCATTAGGAACTGAATTTTTGAATCCTCAGTGCTCTCCTGACACAGCCACCTTCCCCTCGAACCTTGCAGAGAGGCACAAACCCTCCTGGATTTCCTGGAGAGAAGTTGTGTGGTTTTGTGCGAGTGCTCGGCCCTGGTGCTGCTGATGGCAGAGGGAGGAATCCCACATCTCTGGAGGGGAGCAGAGGGGGATGGGGCTGCAGCTTTCCTCCAGCTCTGGTTCATGTGCGGGGAAGAGGAATCCGCTCCAGCAGCTCGTCACTGCGCCAGCACCAATCGCGGGTGGCCCAGGGAATCCCTTCGCAGGGAGCAGCCCCGCTGAGCCCAGCCAGCTCCTGACAGGGATCCTCCACACTGCCCCCCTGAGCTGATCCCACCTCCTTCCCCCCAGAGGAATCTTCTGAGCTTCCCCTCTCCTCTGTTCTTTTGTGTCCCCCAGCACAACCGCCTCTCTCTCCTGAATTTCTTCTGCCTCGCTCCACACTGCTCTGCAGCTCTCTGTGCTCAAAATAATTTCTGCTCAGGGAATTCCTCTCCCTCCCTCTCCTCTCTCCTGCAGTATTTCTCGCTGGCCTTTGCCCTAAGAGATGTAGTTGAGCATTAGCCCAAACATCATCTCCCACTGCTGGTCTGTAGCAGACGGGATGACTTTAAAACCCTCCTGCAAAAACATCTTGTTTCAAAAGCAGAGCATGAGAGAGGAAGGCTTTGCTCTCCAGGTGGGGTGTTTGCTGAGGAATTATTCTGAGCACTGACTATCTTGGCAAAGTGCTGTATTCACCTAGTGCACTCCCAGCCTGAGAGGGAACAAAATCTGGATCTGGGAGCAGCAACCTTGGCACTGCTGCCAGCATCCACCTCCTCTCCAGCCACAGGAAGGTGCCAGCCTCCAGCAGCCACCTGTGATACTGGAGGGAGCCTCTGTATCCGCCCCACAGACTGCAGTAAAATAATCTGCAATTAATCACCTGCAGATCGCAGTCAGCATGTTGACTGATTGACAGGTGCTGTGCTTCTGTGGGAGGTCTCACAGGTCGGGCTGGGTTAATCCTGGCAGCACAACTGTGGGGCAGAGGTCTCTGGTCCGTGTTGGGGAACTCAGTGTCAGCAGTGCAACCAGAGGCCCTCAGAGATGGGTCTAAGGCACTGCAGAGCCTGGCTTTTCTCATTCTTTGCTGTAATTAGGTATTGTTTCTCGCTTCTGCCTCTTGTTTTAGCCACCTTCCTTCTGCAGTGAGCTGCTGAGTTTCGTGATTCCTCTGCAAAGTGCCGAGGGGACTTGAGCAATTACTGCCCCATAGCAAAAGGGTTGGGTTTTGCCTTTTGAGCTGGACCCTTGATGAGCCCTGAGAGCAGCCTGGTTGCCAGGGTGCTCTGCATGCTGTAATGTGTGTGTGCATGTGCTGCAGCTGCTGCTCAGAGATTCGGTGAGGTAAATCAGGAAGCTGTATGTATAACCTCCCTTTTAAAATACTACAGCAGTCTAATGCGAGCTTGTGACGGGGGCAGAGCAGCTATTTTTAGCAAAACGCTTCAGGTGAGTCGAAACTTTCCCCTTTGTTGCCTGCATCTTCAAAGCTCCTCTTTCAGCCTGGAGAAACAAGGCTAATAAGCCTCTGTTGCTTCCCAGTTCTCCCAGCAGCGAGTCCGCAGGCTCTGGGATGCTGCTGCCAGCACGGGCACGGTGATACAGCCTTCCCTGCCTCAGTGCTGGGCCACAAAATGAAGGGCTATAAAAGCACCATGGATGTAAGAAAGCTGGGAAATGCCCTGTGTGGCCTTGCCTTCCAAACGGGCTGGGATGTATGGGAAGCTGCTCTTCAGGGTTTCTCCAGACCGTGACCTGGATTAGCTGGAGGGCTGGCGATGCTGAAGCTGTAGTGCCATGGAGGTGTGGGCTGTGGCAGGGGGTGAGGAGAGCAGCAGTCACCCAGAGACTCTGGAGAACCCAATGAGAAGACCCCAGACCAGATATCCCCGACTCTGGAGAACCCAATGAGAAGACCCCAGACCAAATATCCCCACTGGACCCAGAAGAACGTGAAGGGTGTGTGAGGAATGGCTGCACAGACCGCAAGGGCAGACAAGCCCAGGGGCTGCTTTGTTGGGGTCCCTCCCTGGCTTGAGCTGTTGTGCTGCTGGGCCACAATTAAAATACTTAAAGGAACCAGATGTCTGAAACTCTGCTGTGGGAAACCTGGAGTGGAGCCAGTAAGAAAATATTGTCCGGCAGCGACAGTGTGGGGTGTAGGGAGTCAAAGAGGGAACCTGGGGGTTCACTGGAGCTGTGAAGGGACTTGGGTCCCAGCAGAGCCAGTGGTGGTGCAGATATGACCCCAGGAGTGGCATCTGAAGGGTTGGGAAAGCTTCCTTGACAGCAGCCCTTTGTTGTGGAATGTCCTCACCCAGCTGTGATGATGGACAGAGGCGGCTGAGGGTGGCACCCACCCACCCAGTGCTCCCAGCTGAGCAGGAAAACTGGGCTGGCAAAGGGCCACGATCTCAAATTCATTGGGTGGTACTGAGGGTTGTTTGGCTTTTCTCTAAAAGATACTTCTCCCCAGGTGGCTGGCAGAGCCAGCCCCCCAGGGAGAGCAGCTCTGTCTAACCCACTTTTAGACCATGCACTTAATGCAATGAATCGCCTCGCTTTTCTCAGAGATCTTCACTTACAACAAGATCCCTTGGCACCCTCTTTAAAAAAAGAAGCCTTGCTGACATGCCTTTATTGGGCTGCTCTTAAAGCTGGCACAATTAAACAGCACAGATAAGAGCTGTTATGCAGCCTGCATCCAGTTAGTAAATATTAATGCTGACTTTTTAAGGTGAGTGGTGTGTTCCTACGTTGCTGGCAGTCAGCTTGGCTGGTACAAGAAATGGATTCACTTTTGATAAGGTTTCAAAGAAGGTTTGAGCTCTGGGAGTTTGAGGCCAGAAGGGATAATTTGAATAAGTTTTTCTATCTAGGGTATCCTGAAGTTTCAGCTGGTTGACACTTCTCAGTTGATGAGACAAATAACTTCAGCTGGATGAAGGCAGAGGAGGTGTTCGGCAAGGCCAGCTTATTAGAAGGGCTGTATTTTGACTTATAGATCTCTTGTAAACAGAAGATCCTATGCAAACAGACATGGAATGCAGTAGCAGGCAATGCAGTACTTAATTACCCCTGCCACTAAAAGTGCGTGGTTTGTGACTTTTTCCCCCTGGCTAACTTCAGACTCTGAAGGTCACTTCTGGCAGAGAAGTGTTTCTCCATCCTCCAAGCAAGCCTTGTTTCTCACCTTCTTCCCCCCTCCTCCCCTGCGGTCAGACTAACCCAGCTCTATGCTGAGTTTAGAGGGCTTTGCATTTGCAGTTTCATTTTCAGTGGTGTGAGCACTGCAGCGTCCTGCCGCGGGCACAGGGTGTGGGGGGTGCTGAGCTGGGAGAGCAGGTCTCTAGCTCCTGGGAGTGTTCGTTTGGCATTGAAGCTCTCACTTGGGAGCTGGTGAGGATGTCCAGAGTTGTCCCTTCAGTCCAGGGGATTACCAATGATCCCCTGGAAGGCCTGGGGTGAATGCCAAGCAGTCCATGCTGCCAGGGGGATGCTGTATTACAAATGCAGCTTATCATCACTCCAAGACACTGTCTGGGGCCCGACAGGTCACCAAAGGGAGAGGAAATCTGGCTAAAACTCTAGCTGAAAAGCAGGTGCTAATTCTTGAGGCCACCGCAGGTCCTAACCGGTAAGAATCTCGTGTCTTGTTTGCTTTGTGCCGCCCTGAGGCTGCCAGAGAGGTGCCGAAGATTTCTTGGCTCCTCTTTGCACCTACTTCATTCAGTTTTGCATCTGCAGAAACCAGTGTGACTTTTGCCCAATCAAAAACCTAATTGGACAAAACCCAAAAGCTCGGCTTGGCTGGTGAGAGGCTGGATTGTGACACTTTACAAGGAAATATATATAAAGAAGGCAATTTATGCACCTCTATCGTACCTGGTAATGTAAATCCACATTTAGCACAGGGGGAATTGCTGGCTCCGTGGGGATTGAGGGCTGTTTGGCAAAGCGAGCACTCTGCCATCAAATGAAGAGATCAGCTACGCTTTCTGGAGCCAGCAAGCCTCGGTTATATTTAACCCAGCAGTTTTCACACTGGGAGAGTAAGTACATACTTTATATCTCATTTCTGTCCTGGGTGCCATGGTGCATCACAATTGTGGCAGGGGTGATCCATTCCCCATTAACACCTTTACAGGCTGCTTAGCACATCTGAGGCTCCTGGAGGGTGGGGAGAGAGGAGAGGGAGGCAAAAGCAACTGCAGAGCCTGAAGCCTCTGGTCCTGGCTCTCCTCCCTTCCCTGGCCGGCTTTGACATCCTCCCAGACCTGCAGGCAGCGGTGCAAGAGGTCACTGCTGCTGCCCAGCGACCTGCTGTCACTGTGCTGGGGCTCTGAGGGGTCTGTCCCGGCTTTTTGACATCCTCCCAGACCTGCAGGCAGCGGTGCAAGAGGAGAGTCGAATTCGCTCAGGAATGTTAGGAGTGGATGAAGAGATTAAACAAATGGAGGAAGANTGCAAGAGGAGAGTCGAATTCGCTTGGGAATGTTAGGAGTGGATGAAGGGGTGCAACCTCCCCACCAGAGGAGTCTGGGACAGCTCTGGAGGCTGAACAAGTGCTGTCCTGCCCCTTGTAGGGCTTGGCTTGGACCAGGGTGGTCACCACTCTTTCTTCAGCCACCTCGCTCAGAGTGAGAGTGACCTTAACTGGCCGAGGCTGAACCAGAGCAAGATGAGCAGGAACGGATCAAGAACTGTGACTGCTCTCCTGTCCTTCCTCTCCCCCGCCTCTGGTAAATGCTGCTCCGGGGATCTGGTGCCCTGAGCTTGGCAGCCTGGGGGATGGCTCTGCTCAGAGCCTGCTTTCCCAAGAACCCAAGGACATGAGGGGTGTGATGTCTCAGCGTGCAAGAGGGGCTCTCTAGGCCTGGAGCAGGGAAGGAGAGCAGGCAGTGCCTGGGAATGCTGAATCCCCATCTCACCCCAGAGGTGAGTTGTCCCCTCAGGCAGGGCTGAGGTGCAGTGCTGTAAGCAGAGGCAAAAGGGACCTCAAATGTCACAGCTGCTCATTATTTCTCTGTACCCTGGGGGAAGGTGTAGCATCCAAAGTCTTCAATTAACACTCATCGACACCCTTTCTCCTCACGGAGAGCCAGGAGTGGAAGCTGATGAGGAGCAGGAGGGTGCAGAACTGCCCTGGGGCACTCAGCAGTGTGACCTTCTGCCCTGCAGGTCAAGGTTTTCCTGCCCCTCTTGTCTGTCCCATGGAATATTTGTGGCATCAGCAGCTCTGTTTACAGGTATACATGGAGAGCTAAAAATGCTTTACAGAAGCAGGCTTATAGACCAGGTCATCATAAAAATAGGGGGAAATGGGGCATGCTATTGTAGCAACAAGGTCAATGTGTCAGCAATCTGACAGCCAAGGGCACAGACCTTGCAGGACCTTGGGAACCCAACCTGAGCAGGTTTGGGAGAGTATGAGGGGGCTAAACCCATTTCTTGCATAGCAAAGGCAGTATGGGTGCCCACTGAGGCCTAGGAAGGGGTGGAGATGTGGAAAAGAGGCAAGACAGCAGGGTCTGGAAATCGCTGGCCAGATGTGCGTTGTGAAGGACAGAACGTGTCCTGCCTGGAAGGGAATTGCTCTCTGAGAAATGGGACTTGGGGCATGGGGTGAAAAGAGGGGCAATGCTGGCAGCTTCATTTCAGGTTAATGAAAATATGATTAACAGTTGTAATTAACTGATGAAATGGTGACTAGCTCTCTGCCCCCTCCTGATGATTGATGAGGTGCAGAGACTGCCTGTGTCCGTGGTTTCTGCTTATGGCAGCACTCTGCAGTGGCTCAAACTTTCTGCTCTGAGCTGGCTCTGGAGGGGGTTTCTGTGGCTCTCGCTGCTGAGAGGGGCACGTGGAGCTGCCCTGCAGCCCAGGCTTGCTGAGCCTGACCCCAGCCCTGCCTGGCTCGGAGGTTTCATCGCAGGGAAGGGAGTGCTGAGGCAGGAACTGGGAGAGGATTGTGGCGGAGCAGCTGCCCCAGAGCCAAGCTGGGAAATGAAACCCCACACAGCTCACAGGGGGCTGGGGCTGAGCTGCTCAGGCACCTGCAGAAGGGGGCATTTCCTGATGCCAGGGGCTCTCTGTGGCTCTCGCTGTGTGCCCTGGAAAGGTGACATGCGCTGAGCCTCGGCCCAGAGGGACTTGGGGTGTGCTCACAGGCGGGAGCCGCTGTCCCAGGTTCGCACTGGGCTGGGCTGACGGAGCCTTTGTCAGCACCTGCCTGAGGGAGGGGCTGACCCAGCCACAAAGTGCTGACCTGCTGCTGCATCATCTGCTGGGTGAGTGCCCCTCTCCTCTCAGCAGCAAGGGCACAACTGCCACATACCAACCACGAGTGATGCTCCCTGCCTCTGCCTGCTCCGGGCAATGGTTATTGAACTGTATAAAACAGGACTCAAAGTACCCGTGGAGCTGAACTTGCCACCTTAAAAACCTAGATTAAACCTGTAGGAACAGGTGAGAACACCACTGGAGGAAGGCACTGTATGCATGAGATGAGTGGGGCAGCTGCAGGGGTGACAAGGGAATGACTGAATCTCATTTATTCCAGTATGAGGGTAGCATTTGTCCCTACAATGAAGACAGATGGCACCAGAAGTGCCCAAGGCGGGTCAGAAACTGGTGCTCTGTCCATCTGAATAGCTGTTGCTTTCTCTGGAGCAATGGTTAAGGACGTGCTTTTTGCTGTAGAGGGGAAGAACGGGGCAGGTGAGCTATATTTTCTTTGTCTGATTACATATGCATGATCTAAAAAAAGTGACTCTCCATTTTCTCTAAGGATACCTGATGAGCATTAAAAATACAATTGCAAGAATAATCAGGTCAGACTTCAAACAAAAGCAGGGAAACAGCTCTGTTCAAGAAATAGATACCCTGTTATGTCACACTTGGTCTGAACAGCTCTTAAAACATTATCTTCCTGCTGGAGATGAAACCAAGGCTTTTCAACCCCAAAGCTGAGAGTAGCCAAGGAGTTCTAGCGGGGAAGAGAAGCAAACCCCGTGGTTTTATGGGGCCTTTCCAGAGCTTACAGCAGGGTATGGCCTGTGCCTCTGGTTTAAAATAGGTGCAGCCAAAGGGGTAGGACCACAGAGGGTGTGGGGATGGCCCTGAGGGCAGGGGGCTGACCCCAGTTCCATGGCCCTGCTGCCTGCGGGGCAGGGCGAGTCTGAGGAGAGCGGGGAGCCTCCTGCAGCGAGCCCATGGTGTGTCTGTGGCAGCCTAAGCTGGCAAAGGCTTGGTGCAGAGCTGCTGCCTGGGTCTGGTTGGGAGCTGCAGGGATGAAGCTGTTTTGTGAGGGAGCCTTTTCTTCAGCAGTGCCAGGGTCAGAGGTGCAGCCGGCTTTCTGTGGGGTATTAGAGTGGGCGCAGGGAAATGGAACTCCCTCATCCCTCCAAAACAAAGCCAGTGACTTCTCAGGGGTGCAGCTGGGACAGCGGTGTGGGCAGAGAACTTCTGCAGATCTGCAGGTAGGGTTTAGCCCCCTGCCTTTGCCCCTTACCTTGCTGGGGAGGTTCACAGGCTGCAGCGATGGAGATTGTAGCTCTAAATCTACTGAAAAGCAACAATTTGAAGAAGGAACTATCCATAGCTCAGCTTGAAAAAAAAAAATCCCAGATACACAAAAATGCCATCTTACAGTCACTTTACCTGCAGAGGGACACTTTCATGCATCACTGGGATGCAAATGCTTGAATAAGCTTCAGTTTAAATGGAAGTTCATCTGGGAAGGGAAGGCAGAGGTCTCCTGTGGGCATGCCCACGCACCGGGAATGCGCTGGGTGACCTGAACAGCTGTGGCACATGTCTGCAGGTGACACTGCTATTGTTTTACAGCTTTTCACATGGGCAAGTGAGCCTTGCAGAGTCTCTGGGAGCCCTGGGCTGCCAGAAGTCCTGTGTAAAAGGAGGGGAGTGAAGGAAACTGCTCTGAGGAGACAGGGCTGTGTCCATCTGACTGCAGAGCTTTGGCTCTGCTGGAGTCTGGAGAGTGGCTCCGAGATCTGTGTCCTTCCTCAGGAACCAGGGAGCTCCCTGCCTGTTCCATCACTTCTCTGCAGGTATAAATATGTGTCAATTAACCAGCTATGGTTTTGCACACCCAGGTCAGTGCTGCTGCCCAGCGACCTGCTGTCACTGTGCTGGGGCTGTGAGGGGTCTGTCCCAAAACCAAACACCGCGTGCAGTGCTGCAGGCTGGGGGCAGAGTGGTTGGGAAGCAGCCCAGCAGAAAAAGGCCTGGGAGTGCTGGGGTTGGCAGGGGCTGAACATGAGCCAGCTGTGCCCAGGTAACCCAAGGCCAATGGCATCTGGCCGGTAGAGCAGCAGTGTGGCCAGCACGAGCAGGGCAGTGATTGTCCCCCTGTACTGGGCACTGCTGAGGCCACGCCTCGAGTGCTGTGTCCCGTTCTGGGCCCCTCAGTTCGGGAAGGNCTCAGTTCGGGAAGGACATTGAGCTGCTGGAGCAGGAGAGCTGGGGAAGGGTCTGGAGCGCGCGTCCCACGAGGAGAGGCTGAGCGAGGTGTGGGGGCTCCGCCTGGAGAAAAGGAGGCTCAGGGGTGTCCCCATCACCCTCTACAACTCCCTGACAGGAGGTTGTGGCCAGGTGGGGGTCAGGCTCTGCTCCCAGGGAACAAGGGATAGGATCAGAGGACGTAATCTCAAGCTGTACCAGGGAAGGTTTAGGTTGCATATCAGGAGTAATTTCTTCACAGAAAAGGTGATTAGACATCAGAACGAGCTGCCCAGGGAGGTGCTGGAGTCACTGTCCCTGAAGGTGTTTAAGCAAAGACTGGACGTGGCACTCGGTGCCATGGTCTGGTTGACAAGGTGGTGATCCATCAGAGCTCGGACTCGGTGACCTCAGTGTTTTTTTCCGACCTAATTGATGGATTCTGCGAAATCTGCGGCGGGGCCGGGGCCGCGGTTGCTCCCCTCCGCGGCGGGCAGGGGGCGCCACACCCCGCGGAACGCGCGGGGAGCCCGGGGG
>VWPU01016743.1:0-17183 GCA_013398955.1 Callaeas wilsoni | reverse complement strand
AAGAAAGAGAAAGAAAGAAAACAGAGGAGAGGAGAGGAAAGGAAAGGAAAGGAGAGGAAAGGAGAGGGAAGGAGAGGAAAGGAGAGGGAAGGAGAGGAAAGGAGAGGGAAGGAGAGGAAAGGAGAGGGAAGGAGAGGAAAGGAGAGGGAAGGAGAGGAAAGGAGAGGGAAGGAGAGGAAAGGAGAGGGAAGGAGAGGAAAGGAGAGGGAAGGAGAGGGAAGAAGAGAAGGGGAAGAGAGAGAGAAGAGAGAAAGAGAGGAGAGGAAAGGAAAGGAAAGGAAGCCTACAAAACTCAGAGATTTCTCTTTCTCTCTGGTTCTTTATGACAGTAACTATTTACAGATGAAAAAGATTATATGAATGATATGAAAAGTTTCTGCACAAAGGGAATGTACAGATAATATGAAAGGGATTTGTCCCTGTAGGAAATTAGCTCCTATCCTGAAATAATGTTGATTAAGTCCTTTGTTTCCTTTCATCTAGTCTTGCTCTCTTTGTACCAATTCTCAAGCGAATGAACATCTTTTCTGCTGAGGTATTTAATCAACCTCAAAAGCAATTTTATTGCTCTGTGTATTTTTAATGCCATAAACTCAATCCTTTAAATAACAGTAAATCAGTGACACAGTCACTAGATACTGTATATCTTGAAATTATTATGCTTATAGTGGTAACTGTAGGAAATGCAGTATCTCCTGCTTCATGAAAAGATCTCTCTGAGTTTCAGTTCCAAGTATAGTAACAAGCTGGTCAGGAATTAAGGATGAAGTAACAGAGCATGATATGGTCTCTATCTACATGGCCACCTTGTCTGAAACTACACAATTCCTCATGGTATATCCCAAACCTGAGAAAGATGTGTGAAGTTTGTTACACTTGGGTCAGGTGGAGAGTGTTGGCATTCCCTAACAGCTAAATCTGCTGCAAAGAGTCATTGAAATCTCTACTGAATGTGCATGTGATCTTTTACCTAGTTGTCTTGTACAACCAATTTCTCCAAGACTGGCAATCTGGCTTGATTTCTGAAAGCTAACCAACAAATATCTGGAGTTATTAACAGAATTCCTGTTCTTTTCTTTTCCTCTTTCTCAGGTCTTTTGTGATTTCAGACTCCATATTGAATTTTTAAAAATAATAAAATAATTCCAGTCAGTTCAGGATTTTAAAAAAAACCCAAAAAAACAATAGCAAACCCAAAAACCTACTCTGAAACATTTTTGCAATTTATGGGAAGCCCTTGGAGAGCCATGTGTTTCCCTTTTTCTTCCAGCACACTGTAAATGAACTGCATATGATGAATTCTAATGGTCCATGCTGGGAGTACTCTGTGTTTGTTAGCCTGTTTATACCCTATTACTGTACATATCTTTATTCTGAAGAACTTCATTTTTAGTTATATTAGTGCTCCTGAAGAACCACTCTGAAGAACCTTGTTTCTCTCTCTTTGTCTTTTCAACATAAGATCTTCTCTTAGTGTTTCACATATTGAGACATAGAATCTAGAATGTGAGAGATCAAGGAAGCTAATTAAAAACTGTTAGCAAGATGCCTGAACTCTGTATTCTCATGTGAAATTAATTCAGAGAAATCTTTATTAAGTTTGTACAAAGCTGTGTGGTGGGAGTAGACCACAAGAAACCTTTCTGAGAAAGAGATTGCATTCATTTAGTGCTGTAGATCTATTGTGTATTGAAGAAAAATATGTGATGTATTTTTTATAAGCACCACATTATGTGTTTCACTGTAGTTTCACATTGCTTTGACTGTAGTTATTATTGCCATTATTGTTGTCTGGGTTTCAAAATATTGTTCATATTCAAATAATTTTATTACAGAGAAGTGTCATTTTATGTACTCTCTTGGCTTGTCGAAAAGTTCGTGCATCATTATTTTCTTGCTCTTTCTGGCACTAGCCAGTAAGCGGCTTCCAGATGTTGAATCTCTTGTTGAGATCAGATAGTGTCAACAGGCTTTGCCTTGAGGTCCCTGGTGTTCAGGAACTTCAGAATTATCCCATTTGGAGAAAAATAATGAAATTCTCATTACAACATTGTGTTGAACCAGAATCATTGAGCTAATGTAAAGAATTGAAATTGACATTTACAATTTCTCTATTCTATTACTTCCACTGTTGGACACCTACCTTAAAAACATATACAAATGCACTTAAATCAACCTTAAGTGTCAAAACTTTTCCCATAGCATTCTCCTGGAGAAACTGGCTGCTCATGCCTTGGCTGGGTTTACAGTTTCCTGGGAAAAAACTGGCTAGGTGGCTCAGAGAGTGGTGGCAAATGGAGTTAAATCCCGTTGGTGGCTGGTCACAGCGGGTGTTCTTCTGTGCTTAGTACTGGGGCCACTCATTTAATGTCTTTATTAATATTCTGGGTGACAGAATCAAAGGCACCCTCGGTAGGTTTACAGCTGACACCAACTAGGGTAGTAGTGTTGATCTGCTGGAGGGCAGGAAGGCTCTGCAAAGGGATCTGCACAGGCTGGATCAATAGCCTGAGAGCAATGGCGTGAATTTCAACAATCCCAGGTGCTGGGTCCTGCTCTTGGATCACAACACCTCCATGCAGTGCTACAGGCTTGGGGAAGAATGGCTGGAAAGCTGTCCAGTGGGAAAGGACCTGGGGTGCTGGTTGACAGTATCTGACCCTGAGCCAGCATGTGCCCAACTGGCATAGAAGGCCAGTGCCATCGTGGGCTGCATCAGCGGTAGTGTGGCCAGCAGGGCCAGGGCAGTGATTGTCTCCATGTACTCGACACTGGTGAGGCCACAGCTCGAATTGTGTGTTCAGTTTAGGTGCCTTCATAACCAGAAAGACATTGAGGTGCTGGAGAGTGTCCAGAGAAGGGCAACGGAACTGGGAAAAGGTCTGGAGCACGAGTCTGATGAGCAGCAGCTGACAGAGCAGGGGATGTTTAGCCCAGAGAAAAGAAGGCTCAGGGGGTCCTTATCACTCTCTACAACTCCCTAAAAGGAGGTTGTAGCCAGGTAGGGGCTGGTCTTCTTTCCCACGTAAGAGGACAAGAGGAAACGGCCTCAAGTTGCACCAGAGGAGTTTAGATGAGATATTAGAAAAAAATTTCTTCATGGAAAGGTTTGTCAAGCACTGAAACAGGCTGCCCAGGGAAGTGGTTGAGTAACCATACCTGGAGGTATTTAAAAGACCTAGATGTGGCACTTAGGGACATGTTGTAGTGGTGGACTTGGTGGTGCTGGGTTAATGGGTCGACTTGGTGATCTTAGAGGTCTCTTCCAAACTAAAGTAGTCTATGATTCTGTGTTTCTACACTCAGAATTTACATAATTACTAAAAAATCTGTTCTCTACACTCAAATGCATGGTGTACTGAATTTTGTGCTAGTTACAAAGGATTGGATTTAAAGCCTGAGTGTGTTATGAAAGAATCTCTTCAATTTCAATAGAGCTTATGATAAACTTTATAAAAAATCTGCTAGATCTGACAAAGACTGCAGTTTCTCTATATCACCATGAGATGGTGAAGAACAAAATCACAGTTTGAAACAGTGCATGTGAGTACTATAGAGGTTCCTTGTAAAGAAAATCCTAATACACATTACAAGATAACTTTTCTAGACTTCCCAATTGCTCCAACATTGTTCAAGTAACCAAGTCACTTAAATAAAAACCTTTTATTTGGAGTAGAACAGTTTACAGGCAATTTCATCTCGAATAAGAAAGCATGTCTGTGCAGTTATGAATCCTATTAGAAGGGTCTACATTGAGTTTTAGAAACCATATCACAGTAATCCCACTTAAATTGACAATTAAAGTGTGTTTTGCTTATGGCTGGCTTCATACACTCCGTGCAATTTACTAAGTAATAGGAAAAATGTCATTTGCTGTATGCAAACTTCTATTAGTATTCTTTGCCAATTTAAGTTTACAACTATGAGAAAGACCATTAGCGAGATTTTCTTAGTGCACTACAACCTTACACTTTATTTCCGAAACTATTCTATATAGTGTCAGAATTACAACAGAAATACCTTTGCATAGTTTTCCAATATGCTATTAAAATAAACACAGATTGATTTGATGTAGCGTTGAGTAGATTAGGGAAGACTTGAGAGTAACAGAGTCACATCAGCTTATAAGTTTACAGAGACAATGAGACACATGACTTTGCAGTATAGAAAATCATAGATGAGAGCGAAGTATATCTGCCTCTTAAAAACATTTCCAATGTGAAAGGCTAACTCTTTGTGAAAGCAGTCTTATTTACCTGAAAGTCATATAATAATTTCTTTCTAAATTCAACATTTATAGAATCCAAAGTTTCTGATCAGTCATTTATCTGTTACTTAGTGTGAGCCCAAAGATGGTACATCCCGTATTAAATTATAGAGGACTGCAGTATATAAGCAAACAAAATACTTACACTTCCCAGGCTATTTCTGTTTTCCAGAGTAACATGAAGAACATTTCTCTCTGACATGTAAGGAAAATTAGTTATTTATTTCAGAAATTAGTATAACAGCAATGTTAAATTTACCACAAAACAAATCAAATAATGATCATTGTTAGGAAATTGGCACCAAAAAAACCACAAAAAACCACAAATAAACAAACAAAAAAAAAGAAAAGAAAAAAAATTTTTGCTCTCTGTATTTTTTTTTCCCCATGAAACAAACAACTGTCTTCTCCCAGAAGACTTTTATTTGGGGGATTATTTGGTCCTGATGCCTTGTAGAGGCTGACCTGGAACAGAGGCAAGACAGAGTGAAAGGATAAAGAGTAGGTATTTATGGAAAAGCCTTTACAGGGTACACCTTGGGCAGTGCAGGAGTCTCGCAGAGACTACACCCAGGATGGACGACAGTCACCTGTTTTTGGGACACATATAAGTTTTGTCCATTTGCATGTCAGAGGTTAATCGTCCAGTTACAGTTTCAGGCAGTGAAGTCCCATTCTCTCAGTTTGCTCCCCCTCAACTCACTTTTGTTTACATTTCTCAGGGCCTGAAACAGTGAGGTGTCCTTGATTCTCAGGCCTAGAGAGGAATTGTTGTATCTGACAAAAATGGGAAAAGCAGTTGCTAACACTCTATATGGAGTTCAGAGTTATACACTAAAGAATTGCAGGATTAAAAATATATGAAAATATAATCTAATCTGCTAAAATCCTAAGGCATCAGTCCTTTACCAATATTTTGTAAAGATTAAAAACTTTTAACACATTTTGTAAATTCTTTTACCAATATATCAGTAAATCATCTTAATGAGTAGAGTTTTGTAATAAATATGTGGACTATTTTATTAAGAAAAACGTCAAAGAAGTCAATACAACCCAGCTGCTATAGTGTAACTGTGATGGTTATGCGCAGTGTCATAATTTATTTGGACTATATTAAAATCTATGCCAAGATTTCATTATTTTTTTGAAGCAGATAATTTAGTATGATAAATTGAATTCTGTCTTTACCCAGTGAAGAGATATGAGCACTACCCAAAACAAGATGCCACAATGACAGTTCTCCTGCGGGGTTTCTTATTTTCAGTGTAGCTGTAACCATGAAACGCCTTAACTTCTTACTAAAATGTTATGCTGTAAGAAATTTGGTTCCTGTGTCTACAGAGCTCATTGTATTACCATGGGTAGACACTAATGTGTTTTTCAGAAAGTAACACATAGCATCTCATAGCATTGCATGTGTTAGTCTTGCCTGCTTTAACGCGGTACTGTTTATAAGCCAGGTACACATCGCATGACTCCATTTCAAATCCATTCAGAACTAAGTGAAGAACCTATCCTATGTCACTGAATCCTGTGGGGAAGAAGCACCTTGGAAATTCTTGTAGACACCAGAAAGTCACTGCCAAAGACAGGAGCATTAAGCAGTTCATTAGATTTGTGCTGTGCTAAGCACAGGTCTCTAAAATAACAGGGTGCTGAGATACACCACAGGGTCTACTTTCACTTGTGCAGCTGTTGAACAGGTTTGTTACCTCCTTGCAGGTAGAAGAGTGACAGTGCAGGTGCTAATCAGGCCTGTGGGGCTGAGCGGGATAATGGTTGGCTCATCTGCTGCAGTCTGACAGCTGAAATTGCTCAAAGAGTTTCGGGCCCTAACAGAGACACACGTTGCCAAGAGAGTGCTCTGGTGCCATTTGTCTGCCAATCTGCTTGGGGACCATGTTGTTGTTTTCCAGACTGCACGGAGAGCATGAAAAATACGATATTTGTATTCTAGTCAGGTTCTGCTCGTTATAAAACAGCACAGAGGGTACTTGGCACTGCAGAAGAGGTGACCCAAAGCAGCTTACCTGTAACTCACTGTGCGTTCCTGGTGGATGAGAAAAATAGCAAGCTCCTAAACACCACGAGAAGGTGAACTCTTGCAAATAAGACAAATTGATTTTGTACTGGAGCATTACTACTGGGAGGTGCTGGCTCTGACTTCTCCGCGATTTGCTGTGAAGTTTTCATTGTTCAGACATCACAGGTTCTCAGTTTTGAGGTTTCTGCTTTAAATTAAAAAAAATATAAATTCTGATTTCCTGTTCTGCCACTTAGCTCTATATTGCTCCATAAGTATTTCTGCTGACTTCTTTGACTCTTGGAACAGTGACACATTTCCCATGATGATTAAGAGCACCAGGATCTGGGTTTTCTTTCTTTGCAAAGAGCAGGATATATTTAGTTTATTCATCTAGTTTGGAAATTTTCTGATCTCTCAGATAATAATAATAATTCAGAGATGTCTAATATTTAGGGAACAGGACTATATTCAGAAAAATTCAATGTTTGCTACAAAATTTCTAAAATATTTTTAGATATTTTTGACAAAGGAAGCTGAGTTAAATTCAGTGCTATGTCAGGATAACTCATATCTGAAGATTTGGCTTAGTGAAGATAAATATTTTGAATGAGATTTATCTCAGTGAACTTTCACTATCCAAAATGTGGATGTCCAGTCAAATCTAAAGGGACAAGAATATTAATAGAGAAATTAATATCTGATTTCTTAGATCTCCATCCTGTGGGCCATAATTTACACTGGCCACCCTTAATTTTTCTTGACTAATGTACTGAGAATCTTCCTAATGCAGATGATGATCTTGTAGCTTCAGAAATCAGGACTACATAAAGCCAGCTTCCTCCTCCTCCCACCTCTAAAATTCTGTCAGCGTAACCCAGCCTCAAGAAACAAAATAACAGCATCAGTCCCAGATGGAAAGTTGGCTGCAAAAACAACAGGTGCAAAAACAAATCTAAAATTCCTGGCTTCTTCATGCTTTTCTCTTCACGATTTAGGCGATCAACACATTTGCCAGCAATATGTCTTAATAGAAAGTATGTGTTCCCAGATAAAAAAAAAAATTAGTTAGGGAAGATACAGAAGAAAATAAAACAGATGCAAAATAAGAAATGGAACTTTATCAGAATCATGGAATTACAGGGATTTTTTATTTTTACTTGGTTATTTTTATATCATATAAAAAATATGAGGGTTCCCTGTGTCAATTATTTGATTATGAAATACTATAATTTGCACTCACCCTTTTGCTCTACAATGCATTGTATAACTTGGTATCTGTATTGCTATTTTATTCTAAATTCAGGCTAAAACCAAAGTGCTAAACTTTAGCACAAAAAAATGTGAGACCTCACACCAATTTTGGAAATATTAAGTAGGAAACTGAAACTTTCTATAAAGCTAGAAAGCTGGCGAAACATGAAGCATTAGCACTTCCTCTACTAGGTCTTTGGATTTTTTAGTATAGCATAATCTATTTCGATATTTTAAACATTTCAGTATATATTTCAGTCATTTTCGGTGGGATACCAATAAAGGCAGTCTCCTTTCTGTTCCTTTCCTCCCTTCTTCTCTTCCTCTCTCTCTTTCCTTCATCTGCCTCTCTCTTCCTCCCTATTTTTCTCAACAGACTTCTCACAGTTGGTTCTGTGTTGGCAGACCTTCTCTATGGCATGGAATATTTTGCCCAACAAGCCTAGGAAAGTGGTGGAATCACCACCCCGGAAGTATTGAAAAGGATGTGGATGTGACACCTGGGGACGTGTTTTAGTGATGAACATGACAGTACTGGGTTAATGGTCGGACTCAGTCTTAGAGCTCTTTTCCAGCCTGCACAATTCTGTGGTGAGATGACCATAATACCTGACTGCCAAATCTGACTTCAGGGAAGGCAGGTTCTTAGGGTGGTGTAAATTATCATGACTCTGTTTAAAAAAAAAGAAGCACATCTAATATTTATAGATTTTTTATAGAAATGCTTTGTTTTTTTTTTCTTTTTGAGTAGCCAAAGGATGAATAATAATGAGTTATATTAAAAAAAAGTTGAAAGATGCTTTCAGTGCTGTCCAAATTATGAAAGAAGGCTCCTGATGCTATCATATATTAACTTTTCATATGTAAAGAATAGTAATGTTTGGCTTGCAGTTTTTTGCTAAGATATGTTTCTGTGATGTATTCCATGTACTCAGGGTGGGATTATAACACTAGAGGGAAGCTTCCACAAATTTCTTCTATTTCCTGTTACACTGGACTGCACACATTGTCCAAAGCTTTTTAGTCAGGTGACGTATGGCCTCTTCTCCCAGGAAACAAGTGAGAGGAAAAGGCAACGGCCTCAAGTTGCACCACAGGAGGTTCAAGGTGGATATTAGGAAAAATATCTTCACCAAAAGGTTATTCAAGCATTGGAACAGGCTGTCCAGGGAAGTGATGGAGTCACCATCCCTGGAAGCGTTCAAAAAAGGAGAGGATGTGGCACTTTGTGCTATGGTTTAGTATTCATGGTGGTATTCAGCTGAAGGTTGGACTTGATGATCTTGGAAGTCTTTTCCAACCTTAATGAATCTATGATTCTGTATTTCCTGATAACAAAAGATAGATTTAACCAGATTGCTCATCAAACCAAAAGATGAAAAGCAGTTGTGCAGCTGTGTACAATACTCTTAACTCACTTTTGTTGACTTATAGGATAGAAGGCTTCCTCCCTAGATGTCTATTCTGGAAACTTCATCAAAATGCATTTTCACCAAAACTTGATCAAAATAAAACACAGCAAGCAAGAACTTTAATTTAGACTTAATAATATGAGTCCTTAGAGCCAAAGATATGTATGTTACAGACAGGATTTGGGTGAGTCTTAAATGCTATGGTACCTGAAACTTTCTGGAACAGATGAAGATGTTTCAGGTATGGTCTGTGCATAGCAGCTGGTATCTTCTCTGGGTAGCAAGGGAAAGCAACCCCCTTTCCGCTTTCTGCCAATAAACTTCCCCAGAGTCAACAGTAGACATTTTCTGGATCTAGTAAGTCAGCTTGGTCCAGACAGAATGACAGTAGCGAAACACTAGTAAAAGTCAGTTTTAAGTGCCACAAAAGAGTGTGTGGTTGTGCTGCCTCTAGCACATGCCAATTTCCAAAGCTGTCAGAGAGATCAACCTCCACCTATGTATATTTTAGATATGAAAGANAAAGGAAAGGAAAGGAAAGGAAAGGAAAGGAAAGGAAAGGAAAGGAAAGGAAAGGAAAGGAAAGGAAAGGAAAGGAAAGGAAAGGAAAGGAAAGGAAAGGAAAGGAAAGGAAAGGAAAGGAAAGGAAAGGAAAGGAAAGGAAAGGAAAGGAAAGGAAAGGAAAGGAAAGGAAAGGAAAGGAAAGGAAAGGAAAGGAAAGGAAAGGAAAAAGGAAAGTCAGTTCAACACTTATAAGTGTGATGAAGGCAGTACAAAGGATTCTGTAAAGCAGAAAGTAACAGGAAAATTGATTGATTAAAAAATTTCTTATCCAAAATGATTATCACATACATCTGTTTAGTCCTCGTTTTCTCCACACAGGCAGACACTAGGTTAAAGGAATTTTTAAGTATAATTTCATTTATAAAATACTAAATGATGGGCGACAAGTGCATCCACCAGTTTTCTAATAAGCTGCCATAGTACTTTTTTATCACTGCTCCCTAGTATGGAGTCTTTTTTTCAAATCTATTTTGTCATATTTAGAAAGAGAAAAATGACGCCAAAAAGACACTGGAACATCTTATGTACAGTCAGCAGAGGTGAAAAATCTAATAGTTCAAATCCCGGCTAAATGGACAAATCTAGAGAGGAAATTAGTATTATTGTTTTTGCAACTAACAGAGGGATTATATATTGCTACTTTTTATATATCCAAACGTCATACTATTTCCTGAGTGTTTCTGGCAAATTACAATGACCCAAAATGCATCTCTGAGTCGCTTTATTTGAAGACAGGGTTCTATAGTGTAGACAATTCCTTCACTGTTCCCACATATATTTTCTGGATTTATAAAATATTTTGTTGGACTGTAAATCACACTGTGACAGTAGCTTCTCTATTATTTTTCTATCCCAACAATATCAAAAAAGTCATCCATAAAGACAGAATTTTTTCACAGCTGCTGGTAAATAGATGACAGGATTTTCTATTAGTCATCAGAAAGGGAGTCCCATTCAAAAAAAAAAAAAATCTAGAGGGAAAAAGAAAAGAAAAAAGAAGAAAACAACAAGAAACAAGAAGAGGACAAACAGTCGGTATGGAATTGTCAAGAAGATATACTCCTAAAACTGTCTGATCCCTTTCTTTAATAGAGCAATGGGTCTAATACATAGAACTGGAACAGTAGTTGTATTTCTTGATTATAGGGAGCCATTTGGCACATTTTCCCATGATATTCTGATGTGAAAAAGTCACCAATAAACCAATAATTCTAGAAGAATATTAGGTGAAAATAATTTGGTAAAGAAGAAAACTGCTCACAAGTCTGAAAAGTTATATTTCTGCAGCAAAAAATCAATTGCAATGTGGGAATGACTGCTGTTTATAGAAGAGACTTTCATACAAAATAAGAGAGTTGTAAAGAAGAAAGGACTTGTGCATGACATCTCTGAAGTGTGGTCCCTTCCTCTTCATCTTTTTTACCCAGCATATGGTTACAAACTGTAAGGAAGCCATAGAGAAATCTACGCTATATAATGGTCCCTCATAATAATAAAAACATGTAGTAAGTCTAAGATTCCTCTTATTTAAGCATAACCATCTAACAGTGAGTTCTGGCTTGATAGTTTCCCAGACTTTGCTTAGCATCATATTTGTGAACTGAACATGATCTTTGAGCTCAGACCAGGCCACTTTTCCTGTTTCTGGAGATGGACAAATTGCTCATTATTACTTTGAACTTGGAAACCCCAGCAATTCTGATGCCTAAATTGAGTAGTGTAATAGGCAATCTGAAAGCAGGCTGCTTAGCATTTGGAAACCTGAGCCTTGACATAAGGAAATCTGACAAAGATGTTCTGGGCCTTTTGGTAGCCAGGCACAAAAGACTTCAGTAGTCAAAGTATTGCCATTGGTGGTTCTCAGAAAGGAAATAATTTCTGAAGACAGATATGACAAAAATTCCCAGTGTACTAGGAATGCAAAAGGACTTTAGACATAGGAAATACCACAGAATGAAGATCAAAAAGTGAGTCAGAAATTATATCAAGAGATTACTGTAGTAATATAGGACTGATGAAAAATACAAATACAGTGAAACAACAAAGAGAATACTACTGGGAAAATTTTTGTAAATTTGAAATATCATTAGTGACATATATCATTAGTCCTCTGACCAAAATACATTTGTTTTTAGTCTAAAAGAACCTTTAAACCAGACAATGCCAATAGTATATTTGTTACTAAGTGTGCATTTTTTTAATAGATGGAGCAACAATAAAACTCTGCCTTAGAAAAGATATGAAGAGAATAATAATAATATTTATAAGTGATAATTTACAATATTTAATAAGTGAAAACAGACTAAAATATTTAATATCTGATTGAAATTTGAATGGGCTTGGAAGGTTAATGCCTTTGCTCTTTTGGAAGCGACATGATTTTCTTAATGTCCTCAAGTGGTAAGGGCTGCAATTTTATAACTGTTCAGAAAGCAACACTTCCAGGACTAGAATGACCCCTGTGACCATGCCCGCAGCAGTGATTAAATGCTCAAGACAGAAGAAAAGTTCTTGCTACTGAATTCACAACCCCATGAGTTGCAGCACCTGGATTTACTTTGTAGGTATCCTGTTTGAGTATTGACCAAGCCTGACCTTGCTTGTCCTAGGAGACTCTAGGATCATAACTCAAAGTAGTACAGCCACAGGCCATCAGTATCAACACCCAGAGGATTTGATTGCCTTTCTGGTTTTCACTTGGATGTGTTCTCTTTTAAAAGTTGCACCTCTTTTAATTTACCAAGATACATGACTTCCACTGCTCTTTAGAAAGAACAACTATAGAACGATTAAGTAACCTTCCTGTGATACTTTCAACTGTAGAAGAGTTTCTACAATAAAAAGAAACATGATTTCTTAAGTAGTAAGGAATAAAACTGAGATTAGAAAGTGTTTCACCTCATAGCAATCTCTAACTTTTCTGTAAATTCAGATCTGTTCTGCATTTTGTAAACTCAAAGACAGCTCATAATTTTACCCAAGCTGTAAGCTGTTCTGTTTTCCTTAGATAGATTTTTGGTTTTGGTATTTTTAGTTCTGTTATTCACAGATGCAGTCTTTAAAGAAACTAACCTGAGAGGCATTGCTAAAAATTCTTGGCAGAGAAAAAAAAAAAAGGGAAAAGAAAAAAAAAGAGGTAATTTTAATTCTTTCTTCTTTCTAATTAACCTCTGAGGGCTCTGAGCACACATACAAATAAGTTGATTCTTGTTCTTAATATACTAAGCATTATTTTCACTCTTATTGACTTGGAAACTTAATAAGTAAACCAGACACGCTTAGTAGATTATAGAGGTCATTTTCATACCTATTAAGTGTCATTCTGTTGCACACAAATTGACTTCCCTAGATCTTATTTTACAATCTTGTATGTTTACATTAACAGAAAGACCAGGTTAAATTACATGTTTTACTGTTTTCTCCAAATGCCAAAACAAGACAGACCTCTCCTAGAAGCAGATCCATAATAGAAATATGCAATATCAATGTATTATCTTTCTTGGAATATTTCCTTAGAATCACTACTCATGAATCTTGCAAAATTTTTGACATTAATGGACTCTGAGCACTGTCCATTGACATAATCATAACTCAAAATTACTTTGTGTTCCTGTCTTGTGTTTGTAATATCAATCTTGCTCCAGCTGTGTTTCGTGTGTTTAGGCTGATTCAAGCTAGGATATTTTTGCACGTGTAGGATTCAACTGCGTAACACGGACTTTATCAGCAAGTGACATAGAAACATAGAGTATCCCTAACTGGAGAAGACCAACTCCTGGACAATATTATCCATTGCCTACTAAGATAGGTTCTAAGAACTGGATGTGGACTGAATACAAGCACCACCTAAAGCAAATGGATGTGGTCTCCTCCAGGTTTGGCGGCAGTTTTGCCTAATGGGAAGGGAGAATAGTAATTATTCTTTGTGCACAGGTACTAGGAGGCCTAGATTCGCTTTCTACCGAGGGTCTTTACTGAATTTTAGTAACAAGAAACTGTTCCTCTCCCTGGATTCTTAGGTTTAATGCCTTTTATATTATATTTGATTTTTCTAGAATGTTAATTCAATTATTTTTCCCTTTTCTCTTCAACCATTCTTTATATTTTTCTCAGTCTCCTTTTCCTTCACACATCCTTCAATAAAATGCATGTAAGGATTTTCTTCACTAGACCAAGGAAGGAATCAAATTGCTGTTCAAATCACTGAAGCATCACACAAAGAGCTACAGTTACCAGCTTCCTTTGGGAGTGGGAGAGGAGAAGGCAGAAAGGCTTTGTGTATTTTATAACAAAGCATATTTCTGAAATCATAACAAATTCACTTTGTTACAGGGCCAGCAGGTCTAAGGATGGTCTTTCTACTTAAAGACTCTCAGAAATACAGAATTCAATATCTGTTATTTTTAAAATATTTTCCATTTTTGCTTTTTTCCCTTTTTTTTTTTTTTCCCTGCATAGTTTATTCTGTTTTTAATTTCTGGAGGAAGGCTGAACATAAATAAATCAGCCTTAGACCTTTATAAAATTGGCATGTACCTCTCTCTGAAATACTCTGAGAGATACTTGAAACTCATGCTAAATTTCTTGTACAAACAGAAAAGGTTTGGGGCAGTTGCTTTACTTTGTTTGTTTTTGGGGAGGAGGAGGCAGCTTGGGGAAGGCTGGCTTTACTTTTTCTATAAATATTTTCATTTTTTATTACTATTAATTAAAAAGTAAAAGTATAAACATCCCTTTGGGGGTTGATTAGAAATAGAAGGAAGAAGGAGGGGAAGCAGGTAATGAAAAAAAAAGAAATTATTCAGTCTTAAAATGCCCTGGAAATTTACTGAAAATTGGAAAAGACCTTGAAAGAGGATAGAATGCAATAGACTTTATAGATAGGTAGTTCCCTTCCTGCCTTCCTGTAGGAGAGACAGGACTTTATTGTCTCTAAATTCCCTGAGGGGAATTAGAGCCAGATGACTTCTGGCATTTACTTCAGCAAAAAAGTGAAGCAAAAATGGAAGAGTTTTGAAAATTAATCAATGGCAAATATTTATGAAACTTTATTCACTACTCATGGTACTTATTTTGCTTTACTAATTGTGGATGGAAGGACTAATTCCTTTTGTACTCATTACTGGTGTCAGTCAAGAGGAACAGTTGCATCAGCAGATTAAACATGGCATAAAAGTGAAATGAGTGAAAAATCTGGGCAGCATGAAGCTGGACAAAAACCAGGAGCACAGGACTGCTCATGAATATCCATCCGAAACCCACAGGCTGATCATTCTGTAAAACTTAAAATTTCATTTAGTTCTGTGCTCCTTAAAATTTTAACCCATTCACTTGCATACAATTGTTTATATTTGCCAGTCATAGATAATTCATAGCTGATAGCTCACCTTAATATATTAAGTAAAATAATTACCATCAGCTATTTATAGCTGAGTCAGTGACAAGACCACTGATCAGATTTAGTTTAGATTTTTATTGTTCCACTCAAATAGTAATTAACAGTGTCCGCTACAGTAATGAAGTTGTCTTCCTTTGGAAATCTGCATCCCTTCATGTCTTTGCATCCATGCCTGCTACTGGCAAATTTCATTAGTGACGGTTTGGATGCTTGTCTCAATACAGAGGTGCCGGTATAAATTGTCCTCTGCCGGCATGTGAAAGTGATTTCTGAAATCTCTTCTGCCCTTCAATAGTGTACAACTAATGAGCACTCTGAGATTATACTGTGTATTATCTTCTTCTAGTCTAGTCTAGCCTAGTCTAGACTATCTCAGATGTCTTTCAAAACAGGATCAGTCAATTTCACTTGAAAATTGCTCCTGATTTCAAAAAACAAAGATTAAACTAATTCTGGAAGTGGAAATGTATGCTCCTGATCCACTCTCCTCTTTTTCTACCTGTGTGTGATCAGGAACATTTTAGAAATAACAGTCTTGTAGTATTCCTTGAGTCAGCCCACAAAAGTTTATTAGTGTACATATTTAGATAGAATTCTAATTTGTTTCTAATTATGTAATTATTTTAAAGCTCCTTGGTGTGTGTCATTAGCACAGTGTATATCAAGGAATCATAGAAATATATGTATCATTGATATCATCAATATCAATTGTATCAATCATTGAACAAAATAAAGGTTCACCATCTTCACGTAAATAGGACTCTAAGGCTTTTTATTTGACCTGTTCTAGTATTGCCTGTTCCCTGAAGTTTCTACTAACTTTATGAACACTGACCTCTTTGTTAATTTGCAAGCTGCCAAGCTTATTCTTATATTATTAATCACATGCAGAAGTGTCTTGGATACAAATACATAATTAATGGCTGTAGTCTGTTGATTCTTTGTATTTGCACTGGTGGATATATTTTTTGGTATATTTGCACTGATGGAGGATCCTCCATACATAGCGAACCCTCCAAGCCAAAAATGGTTAATTTTTTTTTGTGAAGGCAGGGTGAGTATGCAAGTAAATTTTTGATAAAAATGTAGCTAAATAGGTAAGGTAACAAGGCAAAGGGTAAATTAACAAGTAAATTTCATCTGCTTACTAGGTTAACAAACTGTCAGATTTGTGCAAATGAAAGAGTAGATTTGGATGCCATGATGAAAGAGAAACTAGAGCAGGCTTTTAAGCCACACAAGAAGCTATTTAAAACATCAACATATTGTAGAAGAGGCAACATTAATTTCACTATAGGTTTTTTAGCATGGCATCAATATTTCTTATTTTGCCCACATGCAAAATGAGTTAGGAAAACGTTTGTGTCTCTCTTATAAAACATTTATCAATATTTTTGTGGAGAAGTAATGTTTTACTACGGATTCATTGTTTTACAAAACTTAATATTCTCCATGTACTTGTATACCCTGGTGAATCTTATTTACTGACTAACTAAATTGTGTCATGGTAAAATTAAGTTTTCAGTGCACAGTTAGACCTTGCTAAATCAGTGGAAAACTCTAAAATACTTTCTTGTTACGTGGTTTAAACTCTTCTGTAATTAGTAAAGCTCAGGATCAAGGATCTCACAGTCACTGTTGTTTACATTTCTAGAACAAATTTATTCAGCTGCTGGATCTTAATAGATGAGTTCCTGCTTTCCCTTGCAGCTTTGTTGCAGATCCCTTGTCCTCTGATTATCCACATAGTAAGCTGCTTCTGTTTGGCTGCCAGGGTCGCCTCTGGTGTAAGTCAGCATGTTCATTCCACAAAGACAGACATACTCAGACATTTGATCAAAGAGACTCTCCAGTTAAACAGTCTGGATGAGGACTGCACTATGTTTGGCTCCCTTCACAAAGGAGTCCTCCAGCTCTATCCCAAAGGACGTGGATACTGAAATATTCAATATGTTTTCCTAGCATGAGAAGGTAATGAACCACACCTTCAGCACCATGCTACAAAACATCAATGAAGCCAATGCAACAGTGCCATCTCATTGCTCCAAAGACTTTGAACAGAATAATATATTAGAAAAAAAGAAAT
Source organism: Callaeas wilsoni (assembly GCA_013398955.1). Classification (NCBI taxonomy): domain Eukaryota; kingdom Metazoa; phylum Chordata; class Aves; order Passeriformes; family Callaeidae; genus Callaeas; species Callaeas wilsoni. The sequence continues at coordinate 179 of VWPU01016743.1, read as the reverse complement.
AATTTCAGTTAGGCTACTAACCTTTAGCATGAAGTCAAAAGCTCAGATCCACGTGTTAAAGTACATGGGTGTCGTGGTTTGACACTGACCCAATGCCAGGCACCCATGAGAGTTGCTTGCTCACCCTCCCCTGCAAAAGCTGGGCAGCGAAGAGAGGGGAAAAAAAATTAATGAACACT
>VWPU01016742.1:317411-380448 GCA_013398955.1 Callaeas wilsoni | reverse complement strand
AGAACCCAAACCCCTACACTGGCTATGTCCCAATTATGTTGTTTTCACTCCGACTCTACATTTTTCCTGCAGGCTTACTTGGATATTGACTTTTTCCTCATGTCTTGACCTGCAGTGTTTCATCATGCCTTTGTGAACTGCTCATCAGCTTTCATGGTCCACATCAGAGGCAGTCACACCTCAGGGCAAGGCAGGGAGAGCAGAATTAGACCACCAGTGAATGCTTTTGCTGCTTCTACTCACTAATATGGTCTGGACTCAGGGCTGGTAGCAAAGCAAGGTGGTGTAACTGAATAAGCAAAGGCTTTCTAAAGATAGTGCCCTATTCACCCTGCCATTCAAGGAACAGAGCAAGATTGCTCTGAGGTTGGGAATTAGTGAGTGAATTCTCTTTTAGTCCTCCAGGTAGCCGATAAAACTGGCACACATGACAGAAAGCTTTTAGGGAGGTGTCAAGTGTGGGAATGCAGTCTGCTGGATAATACTCTGTACTTGGGCTTTGGGATTAGAAGATACCACTGCCAAATTTTTAATGCAGTAGCTAAAACTCTCAGGTTTAAAAGATTAATACCATTTATTTGCTTCATTTGCTCCCGCCCCCAAACCTGCACCCCAGCAAAGCAAATTTTTTCTAATCAGCATGTAACTCCTGCTGTGCTAGGTGGCTTTTTTTTTTCCCCCCACATTATTTTTTCTATATTAAGGAAGCCTGAGAAGGAGAAAAATGGGTAAGGATAGCTGAAGCTCAGTTAAGAAGGATTGGGACATGTTTTTATAATTGATTTAACTCTTTATTTCAAGTGCCTCTCAATTATTTTCTGCTAGCACACCAAGGGTAGCAGTGATTTTTTTCTGCAGCAAAGCTAATGCAATGTTTTCTTTAGGGCTGCAGAGCACAACATGAGATGAGAAACCAAGAATTCTTGTAAGGCTGCAGGGGTTGGAGCAGCAGAAGAGGGAAGGAAGGGGCTGCTTCATGGCCCTGAGGCAGCTCAGAGCCATAGAGCAGAGAGCACAGGATGTCAGGGAGCTCCTGTCTATTTTTTCACCCCTGGAATCTGCTTAACATCTGCTGGAGACCAGTTTAACCCTGTATGATCAGTATTTTCCACATTTTATGTATGATAAAAAGGGGTGTTTCACATAATTTAATGTATGTCTAATTGAGGCTGGCATGTTTCTGACTTTTTTTCCATACCAGATGAAAAATGTTTCTCCTGTATGGTATTTGAACGAGTCATGTATATAACTGCTAAGGGATTTTCATTTGTTTGCTGCACATTAAGTTGGCAGTCCTTTAGTATAGTGTTATGGCATGAAGATTTGCAAGATTTAAGTCAAGTAGTGAAGTTTATTTGGTACTTCAAAATCACATGTAGTTACTAGAATTTTTTTCCTGGATACCAGGAGTGAGTGACTTGCATTTTATGATGTGATGAGTGGCAGGTTAAAATTGTAATTCCTATCTCCAGTTACAGAGCAGAAATACAGGAGCATACAAAGAGTTACAATAGTGTAGCTGTAAGCAAGTGCAAATGAGATAAATTATTATTTGCAATTTCACAGCTGTTTACATGTCTAGAGCCAGCTAAAAGTATCCTACCGAAATAGGACAATATCATTAATTCCATTTCATTGAAAATTGAGTTTCATAAGGAAGCTAAATATCATGAGATTACTGAGGCCTAGAGAAAAGAAGCATCGCATCTCATCTCATCAGGTGCACAAAACAGTTCTGTAACAGAAAAAGTAGAATCCAGGAGCTACAGTGTATCCCAAGTTTACTAAACCAAGCTGTATACAGGTGAACACAGTAGCAGAATTCTCCTGTTACAGTTCCAAATATTTTTTAATTTATACCTTTAATCTCAAATTGAGTAACCTACCAGAGCACGTGGGGAATGGTAACTAACTTTAATATCCTGATGATACATTTCCTAGACAACTACACGGATCAGTACTCTGGAAGGACCTTAGCTAGGCAGAGAAACTGTATTGTATCTCATTTCTGTGACACCAAGAGCTTGGCTGACATGATCTAGCTAGCAACAGAGAAGTATGTGCCATATCATTGCAATGATCAAGTTCCATGTACGGAGAGGTTGAGAAGTACCATTCTGTGGCCTCTACACTGTGAGTCTAAAGCCAAAAATGTGAGGGATAAATGGACAGTATACTGCTCTTTGATTTCCAAGGGCCAAATGCTTGTAAACTCTTTGAATGGATGGTACATTGTCCCCATTGGGGGAAGTCCTGTGCCATGGCAACACCCTGGTGTGGACATCACACCACTTAGTTTTCAGTGATTTTAGATGTGGAGTTTTCCTAGAGATGCTGCACCAGCGCATTAACAGAATCCTCTTCTAAGTAGCTTTCTCTGGGATGTTTGGCATCAGTTGCCTTTCTTCATCCAATCTAGTCTTGCGTTCTCAAATTCTTCCCCAGCTCCTCCCCTTGTTTTCTTACTGCAGCTTCTGCATTTCTGCAGATGGCTGTACCCCACAGTTAGGGCTTTATCTAGACATTCATATTTAGCTGTGTGTAGGAACTGCAAGTTACTTTTTATTTATTTACTTTGAAAGATTCCCTTAGCTCCCATCTGTTTAAAATGCTACCTCTACTTGTTCTCCCTGATGAAAGCTTGAAGGAAGGGAGGGGAGAATAAGCTTCTCTCCCTAACAAGCAGCTTATATTTAGCTGAGAAACAAAACTGCACAGATCTTTGGGCTACCTGTGGAGATGGACAGATTAAGCTCCTAAAGTTCAGGGCTCCTGCTTCTCAGTCATCAGTTCTGGGCCAGGCCCATGGAGTAGCTCCTTTACCCCCTGTAACAACCACTCCAGTCCTTTGGAAATGTTTCTTTTGGAGACAGGGAGGGTTGGAGGGAGAACAAGAGTGAAAGTCCTGTTCCTTCCTTTCTGCCTTTTCTCATTGCTTTCACATAAAAACTAAAATGCAGCCCCCAGAGCACCTTGAAGGATTAAGTGCTGATCAAAGGCAGGTTTAACCATATCCCCAGGACAAGCTGCTTAGACACCAAGCAGCACAAGCTGTGGGTTAGCACAGCAACCAGAAAAGCAGAATAAATTAACAATTATCATTTCAACATGAACAGAGCAGAGTTTTGGAAAAGGAGGCACTGGGAGAGTTCAGGGGAGCAGAGTATGGGGGATACGGATGGAAATGAAGTCCACATTTATCTCATACATATAGCCAGAAGACATGCTCTGCTTCTGATCTTGGCTGATTTCTGGCATCTGCTGCCAGACACTGCCTTTTCCCTCCATGGGTTTGGGCTTTCCAGCATAATAGCATTAGTAGCATTAGATAGGAGTTTGTGTTATTAGTTACAACCTAAGGGAGAAGGAAATCTTTGGGGGATAAATTAACAGACCCCTTAGCTATCCTGACTGGCACTCAGCCCTGAAGTTCCTGCCCACTCTGTTCCAGACCAGCTTTTTATAGGCTTGAAAAATGCAGAGTATCTTATTCATCTGTTTATTTTACAATAATTTCCCCTAGCAAATTCTGCACTTATAATTTCTGTCTTGGACATAATCAGAGCGCACAATTCTGCTTTGGGTTTTCTTAGCATTGGCAAAATCTGGGAAAAAAGATGACTAACTGTTGAAGATGATAAGTAAGGGAGATACTGAAAAGGATTGTCTACCTTTGAGGACACATGATTTAGTGAAGGCTACTTCACTATTAGTGAAAGGAGTGTGAAGAATCAGGAAGCAAATGATCAGCCTGAGTTCTCAGTCTTCAATTAATGTGGGACTAAAGGGCCAGCCAGTAACACAGGGCAGAGATGTTAAAAGAAGTATCATTTTGTGCTGTGAACAAGACCTACAGCTTTATACCATCTATTGCCACAGGGCAGCAGAACCCAGTTCACACATTCACTTAAAATAGTAACAAATCGCTGTCATAAGACGCTGGATTGTGTGCAGCCGTCTTAGAGCAGGAGGAGGGATGCAATAACTCCCACGTCTCTCTCAAAGCTCAGTGGCAAACCTTTTGGGAACTTTGAAAATGGTGGCAGGCTAGCGCTGTTGTAAGAGGAGAGCAGGCATGCACAGAAGGAAGGCATATATAGGGTCTCTACATCTTCCCTCCTAGTCTAATGTAGAATTAAAGTTGAGAGGGTCCTAAATCCTGTTTACAGTCCCAGTTCACTCCCTTCTCTTACAGAGGAATATGCATCAGAGGCATATTCAGGCTCTAGCAGAGGGATATTCAAATCACATAGCTCAAGTCATTATCTAACGCCTGTAGAGGTCAGGCAGGAGTCTCTCCCTGGGGTGCCTCGCTTTGCTGGATGAGCCAAGTGTGCTGCAAGCTCCTTTTACTCACATAGAGGAGTTTAAAGGTAGAAAACAAAATCTGATGGATCGTCCATCCAATTCTGTATGAAAACCCAATATTCTTCTGAAAATTAAGCAGTCTCAGAAGAGAACCCCTCTTGCTCACTGGTGTGGAATGGGCAAAGGGCTCTAGCTGTTTTTTCAGCTATCAAATATGAAAGTGAGCATCATGAGCAGCAGAAGCCTTTCATGAAGATATATCTTTATTTGTACTAAATAATGAAAGGAATTCCTTATGAGTGAATAAACCTGCCAAAAGGATTCAACTTGCTCAGTAAAACTTTGCTGTGAGGCTACACTGCGGCATAGGTTAGAAGCCGTCATTTGCTGCTATGTTAGCAATCCTTTACAAAGAGAACAGAAATACAATTGCCATGTTATCTCACATGAAGAACAAGCACACACTTCTTTGTTTTGATCCCTGGGATAGTTTTATTTGAATGAAGAATTTGGCTTAGGAACCTGCAAGTTTCAATGTGATTGGAGTGAAGAGTGAGTTACTGGTCCATCAAATGCTTGGAAAACAAAAGGCCTGAGCTCAGGGACTAAGAGGTCAGTCAGTTTTAGTTCCTGATGCTTATTCTACTTCTGAATTATTTGATGTATACTCAGAGCTTTCCCTCTCTGCAGCCATAGACAGTCATCTAAACCTTGGATTTTGGGAAGAAAGAAGGAGGCTGATCTGTGCATGCCTTAAGGAAACACAGTGAAATGATAGCCTTGTTGAACTGGCATTAGTAAAGTATACAAGTATATTTAAAGTATACAGCTGTTAAGATGTATTAGGATGACTAGCAGAGGAAAAAAGAGAGGTCAGAAGCTTGTGGGAGGGAGGGGAGCATTTGTCTGGTAGCATTGGATGTACTCTGGAGGTTTTATGGCTTTAAGATGCTTTTGTTCCATTTGGGAAGCAATCAGCCTTCCCTGGACAGATCCTCTGTAAGCTAAGCAAAGCTTTGCTGTGGCCTCTGTAGATGTTTTTTGCCTCTGTAAGTTTTGTTCTTATGCTAAGATGTGCCTCAAGAATTTTGATGTTTATTCTCAACACTCATGCACTAATTAGGAAAGCACAATTATCTCTGTTTACAAGCAGAAAAGCAAGAATGTCAGGCTGTAGCTAAATTTATTCTGCATGTATACTGTATTGCACCATGAAGTACTGGTCTCCCAGTCATCTGAATCTTTTACCAGGACAAGATCATGTGGCACGTCCACACCTTCTCATTTTTCCAGGTTTTCCGTTCATGAAAACTAGGGTGTTAAGTGGGAGGGTTGATGTATACCGAGTTCTTGCCCTAGTTTGGATTTGGGACAGACTTAGGGTGCAGACATGGACTGGGGAGCGTGGAAGCTCCCCAGGGCCTTGTGCATGCTCCTTCCTCTTGGGCTGGGGTGGAGGGGACAGTGAGCCTGGCAAAAATTGACTTTCCTGACTGCCTGGCAGGAATGGTGCAGGAGAAGAGGTGGTTGTGGGTGACTGACAGCACAAGCAGTAGTAGGCGTTTGGGAAAGACAGGAGAGCACCACAGAGCTGCTGCTGTCAGGACACACTAACACCAAGGACACAGGAGTAGGCAGGGAGGAGGGGAGACAAGCAAGAATAAAAATTCCTATTCAGTTGAGAGAAACAAGATGGGTTTGGAGGCAGTGATGAGGGCTTTGTGGAGGTACAGGGACACTTAGGAGACAATCCTCATAAAAAATGCAAAATGGCTGTCATTTTAGTACTTCTCTCCTTGCTGAGCTGGGGTGTTGTTCTTCCTTTGCTGGTGTGGCTGTGGGGCCTGGGGGGATCAGGATTCTCAGCAGGGAGAATTACATACGCCTATGCACATGCTCATGTCAAACGTCACCAAGTGATGTCAGACTTCACCTTGTTGATCCTTTTTCTAATGCCTGACATGAGACTTTTGAGCTGGAGTGCTGCAGGAAGAAAATGAAAGGCTTGCACTGGGGAGCTGATCCGTGGCAGAGGCATCCATCCACTAGAAGCATGTGCACCAGGAAGCCTCAGGATGTTTATAGACAGAGGTGGTTTAGCTGGCTCCTTGCCTGTGTGTTGGATTTCCAGCAGGAGATGGACCTTGAGGAACTTACTGTGTCCGTGTCTTTACACCCAGAGCAGCTATGTGATCTGAAAGGACGCTGAATGTCCTTACAGCATTTCAGAAGCAGGTTGATATTTGATCCCTTTTTCTCTACTTTGTACCATGTGTAGCTACTACCTGCCACCTCGAGAGGGCTGCGGTCAGTTGCACTGTGTGTATACCCTGACGGAAATACTTTGGATTGAAAGTTCTTGACTACAGAGACTGTACTGCATCCTTCAGAGCTTTCTATATGGGTTTTAAGAAATGATACTTTGTAACACCAAGATAATTTCTTGGCCATTTTTGCTGGGATTGAGGGAAATCTCATAAAATGCCCTTGAGGTTTTCATGCAGCAGGTGTGCTCCTGGCTGGGCTTTGCAACATGTCAGTGGAGAAGAAATTACATTAGAATAAGTGAATTCATTTCAGCATTTGTTTTTAAAATTAATTTGGGCATTTATTTGGGTTTACTGGGAATTGGGATTTCCCATCCTGAGCTCTGATAAACTCTGGCAAATATTGATGCAGCATCTCCAAATCAGTGGGACTATGATGGAATGAGGCGCTGTACTGGCTGGTTTCAATCTTTCTTAAGCCTGAGGGTGAACTTGAGAGTAGTTCAAGTTTGTTTTCTTCCTCTGACGCTCTACTTCCTTTGTAGCCTGTGGTATACAGGCTGGTTCAGATAATCCATAGTCAGGCCAAACATCCATAGAAGTCAAAGGAATTTGTTTGGTGTCAACACTGCAGGACTTGGTACCACAAAGAACAATTACAATTACTTTGGTTATTTATATGATGTTGGTTATTTGCTCTGTTGCTTTCATGTCAGTGCCAGAGTTCCATGTCCACAGCCCAAATGAAAGACTAAGGTAGCATGGTAAGACCAAGTACAATGCAGACTAACCTTCATTGGACCAGAGGAAGAAGGTGCATTCTCAGGCTGTTTATTGCGTTTATGACATCCAGGTGTTGGACAAGGCTGAGCATGTGGTCTTGGCACAGCAAGTCTAGAGAGTTGTGCCTGTCCTGCGCAATGAGCTTCCAGCTACCCCAGACCCTACCTTAGGCAAGGGCTGCAGCTCTTAACCAGTGTTTTGACTCCTGGTTCTTGTGTTGCTTTTTTTCCCAGTCCTTCTTCCTGCATATTTATCAGTTCTCTTGGTAGTTGTGTCTCTGTTCCATATGCAACTAGTAGATGTAAATGAGGCAACATGTACCCCAAAACATAGGAACAATAATTGCAACCAAGGCATATTATGCACAGTGTATGGAGATGTTTTAAATATTTCTGACATTAATTTACCTGTTTTACCTGTTTAAAGCAGGTGAAAACCCTACACAGCATGTTCTCCAGTCTTCTGGCAGGCATGGAGCAAATTCAAACCTAGCATAAAGAGATGCCGCTCTTTAAAGTGCCTGCCAGGTAAGCCGTTCTGCACTTTTGCGGCAGGGAAGGCAAGAGAGTCGGCCTGTGAGTGGGAAAGGGTGTGCCAGGATGGGAACATCTGTCCCTGACTGGCAGAGCTGCACGCCCTCAGCCGCAATGGGAGCTGTGCAGGGCAGATCAGAGGGGTCCTGTCTCATCTTGCTCGTCTTCTTCGCAAATGCTGTCCATCTGCACCAATATTTGCACATTCTGCCAAAGTGACAGCATCATTACCACTTGCTCAGTATTTGAGCTGCTGGAATATTTTTTGCATTCTTTAATGCTCAGATGAGCTAATGTGTTTGAGTGGACAGTGAGGCGCTCTGGGCTGCTGGCTCCTCATGCACATGGGGAATGCTGCTCCTCTGCTTTCCAAAGGGGTACCTAGATTGCTGAGAAAGCTGCTTGACACCTAATCCTGTTACCTTTGGGTGAGGAATCTGTCTCTCTCAAGCCTGAATGGCAGGAAAATCCAAGAAGCCTTGATAATTATAACATTAAAAAAGTTCACCCCAGAAATCAGAGAGTAGCTGGAGAAGCATATAGGAGCTGAAGGGAAAGGATAGAAATGACCCTGCGAGAAAACTGGAATGCTGTGTTTCTGAAGCCAAGACAGCACTAGAGAGCTGAGATTATCTTCACAGAACATAATCTTCTTAGGCTTTGTTCACGGCAGCACTGGGCTGTTTAAACAGATGAGGGAGGGGTTCCAAACCCACATGTCTCTTATTTAAATGCAGGCTAATTTTGCACCCTGTGCTCCTCACCCTCCCACTTAGTATTCTGTCAGTTGGCTCAGAACAAATGGCTATAAATCCAGAAACACACTTTTTCCCTCTCCAGTCTTGCTGTTGTCCTTACCACAATACTTCCTGTAGGCCTCTGACTTTTGGAGGATGGAAACAAGCTAAACAAGCTCCCTTGGAGCTATGAATTCCTCAGCAGCACCTGCTTTGTTTTATGGGTGCAGCACATCTCTGTGACAGCTCAAAGAGAACAGGGGAAAGACCAAGTGCCCTTTTTCTTTATCCACCGTCAAGGGTTCAGAGGAAATGTTATTACCTTTGCCAGTTTCCCCAGGCACGCTGTTATGTGCTGTGCACCACTGTGTGGCAGGTGGGATGAGGCTATAGAAGCTTCTACTTCCCATTAGAAAAGGATATTTTCTTCAGCAGAAAAAAAGCCTCTGCTTTCCCTTATCAGAATCTGCTGACTTTGTTACCAAAAAGACAAAGGTTGAAGGGACAGTCAATTTAGATTTTTCTCCATGAAAAATGAAATTCCTATCAGGAAAATGCAGGTTATTCAGTCCCGCTGTTTCTCCCTGCATGGTAGTCATGTGTATTTCTCCCCATTAACACCCCCTTGCCACATACCCTCAGTTCAGACCCTGGACCAGCAATGTCAGTCGCAGAGCTTTTTGTTGCAGATACAGAGAGGCACCCAGACCCACGGATGGGTGATCTGAAATGTGGAGAAGGGTCATTCCTGCTTCACTCATATATGCCAGCTTTCTTCTGCTGAGCTAGTCTCCCAACACCACCCTTTCTTTATGCCTTATCCAACAGAGTTGGCTTATTTTCTCTTCTTCACAATGTCACTGCTACCTGTATTGCAACATCCTCTGAATGAATGAGAATGTACAGTTGTGCCTTAAACAGCTGTTTGGAGAGGAAAAACATGTATAGGAAACTGGTGTCTTGCGAGTCCTGTTCACAGACCACCTGGTACTGAATGGCTCAAACAAAGGGTAGTCCAAACATTCAGAGATTAAATACCACTGATAGACTGAATTGTATTGCAGATTGAGGGCAGCTGAACAAAATGCATTTTAAAGTATCTGTTTTGAAGTGTGTCAGTTTTAAAATAAAGTATGTAAGGCATCCTTATAGAGTACCTCAGGAACCACTGATTTTTGCTAAAGACTTTGGGATCATCTTTACTTAGATGAAAATGAGTTCTCGGGGTAATATGGTGGCCAAAGGACTAAATCATTCTCTGGATATGTTAAAGGACAGTATTGAGTAGGAACAAATGTATCTAGTCTTGGTATGACTGTGAGAGAGATACATTTCTTATGCATACAGCTGCTATTACCTTAGAAGAGAGATAGTTTTTTAATATAATAATTGGTAAAACAATTGAAAAAAATTTCAGTGAGAGATGAGTAGTATTTACCTGAAAAGGAGGAGACAAGGCAGACCTTGTTTTTCCCTACAGCTACTGGAAAGAAGGTTGTAGTGAGGTGGGTGTCAGTCTTACAAGTAAACAAGTGAGAGGACAGGAGGAAATGACCTTGAGTTGTGATGGGGGAGGTTAAGATTGGATACTGGGAAAAATTTCTTCATGAAAGAGTTGAGCATTGGTTAGGGTTAGAGTGCTAGAGTCATCATCCGTGGAGATATTGAAAAAATGTGTAGATATGGTGTTCAGGGACATTGTTTAGTGGTGGACTAAACGCTGCCAAGTGTTAAGTTACGTTTGGACTCCATGGTCTTAAAGGTCTTTTCCAACCTAAATGATTCTGTGATTCTATAGAATGGAGAGGTGGCAATAAAAATCTACAGCTGCCTACAGTGGAAAACAGCAATTTAATAAGAAAGCTTTTAAATTTTTGAAAGTGAAAGCATGACATGATTGTGTGGCTGGAACTTTAAGCTATGCAAATGTAGACATGTCTACACATTTCAGTTTTCTACAGAGTGGGAAAGCCATCACTACTGGCAATTTTCCATCAAAGATCCCCTCTCCTACCCCCACTGAAAGAATAAAAAAAAAAGGAATTCTGTATTTTGACCCTGCTATTGGACTTCAGGTAGGAATTAAAATAAGAAAGTTAGCTTGAGTTGTGCTAGAGTTCAGGGTAGACTTCTTAATGGCCATGAAAAAATAAGTCATGCATATCTATCTTTTGCATCTTCTGCAGAATCTTCACTGTTGAAGCCTAATACTGGAGGGCAGGAAGCAAGAGCTTCTCCTCTCTCCATGGTATTTTTCTTTGCATTATGTGAACTCCCCCAGTCCCCTCCTACTGTGTTTAGAGCTGCAGTGTAGGTGACTTACATCAGCCTTTTCATTCTAAGAGGAAGTAAGGTAACAACTTTCTCAAATCATTTAAGCGTACAGAATTTATCTTGCAAAAGCCTGACTGCTAGACTTTCCTTTCTCCTGCTGACTTTTCAGAGCAAAATCACATAATCCGTATGTGGGGGTAAAAGAAAAGTCAAAAACATTCTTATAAAAGACTGTCACCTTGCCATTGCCTTGAATTCCCTTTCCTTATCCATAGGATATGGGGAACTTCTTCCTTTTTGGTAAGATGGACACATGTTTTTTAACAGCTGACTCCTTAAAGCTGTAAATTACATCTCCTCTCCTCCTCCTCCTCCTCTTTACCAACCCACCCGTCACGCTCAATCTCCTGTTACATTTTGCTAATGCCACCAAGTGCTGGTCATAAACCATTGCCCTAATTACTCGGAACATGGGGCTGAATGGTTAGTTAGCAGTGCTATTGCAATTATGGCAACTTTTCAGGTCTAATAGCGCTTTATGTTTCACTGCTTTTTATATGTCATCTCACTGGTTGAGATGATGAATTGGTGGTAGTAGAGCACCACCTGCTCGTGTTTTCCCTCACAACAGCAGTGTACCCACTGTGATGCTGTCGAGGTATGTGATGGTGGCTAACTGGGAGCAGCTGCAGGTGGCTGGGGGAGATTGACCTGTGCTCCTCTGTGTGTGTAGGACTTTTGAATTTTCCCATATTCTTTCAAACGCAATTGATCTGTTCCACTACTATGAGTACAGTATATACTGTTCTTTCTTCTCTATGTTGAAGGAGTTTCTACAACAGTCTTGGAGTAAGAGCAACAAGTGCAAACCCTTGGAGAAGAGGAATATTAAATTGCATGCAACTTTTCCTTCTTAAAATGAAGTATAAAAGGAAAGCTAGAAGCTGCAGCTTTGAACTTTTAATGTATCATAGTATCTTTGAACTAACTGGTGCATGAAATGTTCTTAAAATTCTTTAAAAAATGATAGAAAATTATGATAGAAAATTTTTTTCAGGGGTGTATATTAGGAGGATGAATATTGGTATAAAGGACAGAGTTTAGTCTGGGTATGATCTTTAAGTTCTTGGGTATTGCCTTGTAATTAAGAGCTTTAATTGTCTGGTCTCCTGCTCTCTGAAGAACTCCCCCTTACATTGCCCTTTTATCAGTTTTAGAAGATAATATTTAAGCAGTGCTGCATGAATACCCTCATAATTGGTAATAAAAAAACTGTACATTTTCTCATCATATCTTTGATTCTAGTTCAAGGGAAACTAGCCCTTTAGCTAGAGCCTTTAGAGGAATTTTAATATGGCTATATTAGTTTGGAGATATAGTGTGTCGGTATACTTGGGGAAAGTGCTGAATTGTTGAATTCAATTGATTGAACATGGCTACAATGGTAAAGTGATTGCCTGTCTGCCAGGCTCTTTTGTTATTTACACCATATGTATACAGTGATGGTAGCTTAAGCAACTCACATACACTTATGCTGACTTGGAGAGCTCATCTATATGGCCAGGAAGGGAATCTCTGTTATGCTGACATTCCTTATATTTGCTGTTGAGATATTCCCCAAAGACTCCTTGCTTTTAAGGTGCTTGTGGATAACAGTATGTGTTGGTTTTCCAGAGTTGATACTGTCTCTAAAAATTCAGATCCCTATCCACAAAACTTGTGTTGGAAGGGTCCTGAACCACCAGCAGACATGATTCACTTTCATTTGCTCCTACCTTGGACCAACAAAGGGCCAGCAGCCTAGCATTGAAACACTATTTGGCCTCTTCTTGTTCCCTTTTTGCCAGTTTTGGACCTAAACTTAGGTGAAATAAGTTCCTGTGTTCCCGTCTCAGTCCCAGCAGCTTTCTGAAATATGAATAACAGCTGAAGAGAGAGGAACCTACCATACTATGCAAAATGGAGATGTGTCAGGGAAAGAAACACACTAAGGATATGGATGGAATTTTTTTAGTGGGTCCTCTATGAGGACAAAGAGGTTTTCATTGTTACTGATGAGACATTTTGTGGGGAGAACAGTGGAGTGGATCAAAGCGTACATCTGTCATATGTTTGCCATGAGCTTGCTGGTTGTAGGAGACAGAAAATGTAAATAGACACACTTGAAGACCAAATTCTACCTGACTTCTGAAAACAGTAGTACAGTTGCAGTACAATATATCAGCCAATAGCTAGAAAAGAGCGAGGAGTGTCTTGGCCACATTCATAACAGCTCAAGGAAATTAATTAATTACACTTAAGGATAGTGAAATTGCACTTTGTTCCTTTACAAATAGGTCGCCTTTATAAAATTTAAAATAAATACATATATAAATAAATACATCATTATCATATTTCCAATCTCCTCCCAAGATAACAAGCAGAAAGCAGTTGTACAACAGTTGACACATTGGATGCCGAAAGGTTCTTTTCTGCCTTTGCTGCTGATGCTGATGACCAGATCTGAGGATGCTTGTGCATCTCACGCACTGTTGCATAACAACCTATGCGAGTTTTGTGAGCTGATTTATTTTCAGCCTCCTAGCACATGACTGCTTTAGACCACCCTCTCTTGTCCCAAATTTCTCTTGCTCCCTCCCACAATCCTTCTCAGCCTGCTGCTTTGTGGCTAGCGCCAGTTTGCATATCCTTTAAGAAAACACCCTTGAGGAATATTGTGCCATTATGAATGTGTTCCAGACATTTTCCAAGACATGCTCGAAATAATTTTTTCCCCTTTTACTTTTACAGCATTGCCCCATTTCCTTGATTTAAGATGACTCGACTTAACATTTCCTTAAGTTTTAATCATCTTCTTTGGAGAGCATGGCATATACCTTGCTTGAACTTGGCCAGTTATGAATTCAGTTGGTCTGAATTTGGTCTGTCACGTACTGAAAGAAGGCCAACCTCACCTTTGGCTGGCTTAGCAAAAAGAGGCAGTATGTAGAGGAAGTTAAACATCCTTAGGTTATGATTTGGTTTGTTGGGCTCCCAAAGATAGACAGAGACAGTTCAAGTAGGGAAGCTGGGTACATACTACACTAATAATTTCCTGAAAGCAGTGAGAAACATTTAGCCCTTTAGCCTGTGCTCATTTACTATGTGCATTACTGTTTGATAATGACTGGAGGGACGAACGACATGGGAGTGACAATGTGGTGTTGTGCTGTGCTGGATCTGTAAATCAGGCTGCTCTTAGAGGGCAGCCTGTCCTATTTTGTGTTTAGTAAGGAACCATATGTGTGCTCTGCATATTAGATGTCTTTCTTACAGAGCTTATGTCATAAATAGTATCAAGACAATGAAAGCAGGATAAAGACTCACACATGTTTAGAGTGAACCAGACATAATACTCTACTCCTGCACCAGTATCATGTGTCTGCTTAATCTCTCTAAAATTCAAAATCCCTGTGCCTTAAGAATAAGGCTGTTTGCTGATCCCCCTCTGCAGCAGGCCTTTCTTGCTGACAGTGTAGTATCTTTTTGTAGGATTTTCCCTACTATCATGCCTTTCTGGTAATTTTGAAGCAGATGAGTGTTTGCTGCCTGCACTGTCCTCTCTTCCTCCCTAGCTTTCATTTCTGTTTTGTTCTTTTCTCTCTAGGTCCTGAGAAAATAGTGAGCAGTCACCTCAGCTCATTGCTTCTGATACTATTACTGCTATTCATCCCCCCTAAGAGCAGGTTCTCAGTTCTGAAAAGCAGTCTCTCCAGACTCTAGTGTGAGTTTGAAATCCAGAGCAGGATTTGACTTGAGCCTGACCCTCTCTTTGACTGTAATATGTGTTTGCATTCTCTCTGCTGTGCCTAGCTCAACCTTCTGACTACGACCTTACAGAGATGAGGAATGGTTCCCAGAGCCATTCAACTATGCTAAAACCTGTGTAAGCAGGATGTGTGCGGGATCCTTACCTGCATCCGCTCTGTTTTAATGAAAGAATAGTGTTTAGAGCTAGGCATGTTTGTGCTTCAGTGCACATGGAAGCTGTAGGGAGAGAAGATGAAGGAAATGCAGTGCAGTCTTTTGGCTGCAGCTCTGTGGCTACCTGATCCTCTTGACATGCCCTGAGAAAGGAGGGAAATACTGTTACCCTTTTACCAGCAGCACAGGAACAACATGTGTTGTACTAGTCAGTGCATTCTTCTGGAACTCTCAACAGAAACCAGAAATCCTGACTGAGCCATGCCTCTTGGTTCCTTATTCTCATTACTCTTCTTCGAGCTTCAGCCTTGTAGCCTGTGAGGGGCAACATTATGCCATACAGTGTATAACTGTGAAAATCCCATGGGACCATTGAGGGAGAATTTTATTTCCTTTTTAATTTTTTTATCTTCCCCTTTTTTAACACTCTCCCCCGAAAGATTAATAATATATCTAAAAATAATGGGACCTTATGTAATTATTGAATGATATATCATCATTGGCTTAATATCCAACTGAAAAGGGAGAAAAGCAGCCTCAGACAATGCAAGGGAGGCGCAGGTGAGAGGGAATGGTGTCCTACTCCTTCAGGAAGCCAAAGTCAATGAGATTGCTGCTGGGCCACTCCAGAGTGCAGCTCTCTGGGACAGCAGTCAGCAGTTTGCTGTGGACTGGAGCTGGAATGGGCTAAGGTTACCTTCACAGCTGTAATTCCATTACTGCTGCTTTTTCATGGAAAGTGATTTTTTTCATTTGTTCAGCAAATGAGGCAAAGGAAGAATGGAGGGATATGTGGCACGGAAGTGGTTTCATAAACCTCAGGCTGAATTCATGTTGCTTATGAGCTGGGAATAAGAAGATTGGATTTGGTTCTTTTCTTACTATGGCTGTGATCTGAACGCAGTGCTACAGAAGCTAGTGAATTTGCATTGCATTTAAAGTGGCATAAATGCAAGAGGGTTTGGGCCAATTTTTCAAATAATTGCTTAGTTTCAAGGGGTTTTTCTAAAGAACCATTCCTGGTTAATTCTGCTTCTGTACAGGCTTCTGATGTGATTATGTGAAATTCATTAAATGAACCAGAGAGCCTTACCTCCTGCTTTGCCTACCCTCAAACCAAGATCTTTATTTGCCATGTAAAATTTAAAGTGAAGGAAGAGATCGTTCTTTCAAAGGATTTTCAGTGCCTTTTTACAAAAGGTAATCCTTTAAAAGCCAAGCACTGTAAGACCTCATATCTCCAAATTATTTTGCTTCAGAAAGGTGGAGATCAAATTCACTCCTAGCTTTCTTTCAAGAAAGTTAGTGAGTACCAAGATGCAGTGACAGTGAGAACCATATATAGAGATCTTGGTAGACCCTTAAAAAAGAACTAGGAGGCTTTCACATGCATTTTTCAACTGTCATAGGGATTATTAAAGCTGTGTCAGGATAGAAAGAGAATGAAGTTTGAAGATGAAGAATGGAACATGCCTCTCCAATAATTTCACACATGCCAGCAGTGTTAGCATCTATTTAGATACTTATCTGCAAACTGAGGAAATTGAAAAACTAAGAGACTCAATAAAACTTACATACTTCAATACCATAATTATTATTATACCTGATCTAAACCTGAATGCTTTTGGCCATAACTGTCTTCAGTGGAAGCTACAATTCTTGTGTGATGAAAATCAGATTTTTAAATATTTACTTTAGTTGTAAGTGCTTAAAATTAAGTACTGTAGCTTACGTTTGGAAAATTTGTATAATGGCACCTGTGTTTAGAGGAAGAAAGCATTAGGATTAATCTGACATTGTTCTTTTTACTTCAGTAGAAGTTTTCCCTGTTTAGTCATTTAGGGGTTCAGACTTCAGGCCTGCACACACACACACCACCAGTAAGTGGCTGTTCAGCTTCATTGCATCCTAGAACTCCGGTCTGGCTTTAATGTGGTGGGATTGTAATGTGCTGTAAACTAATTTGATAAGAAATAGAGACTCATCATCTGGGTGTGATTGAGATAGATATATATATATATATATGTGTGTGTGTGTGTATACATATATATATACACATATATATATATTTCTACACACATATATGTTTATGTATATATGTGTGTGCATGTATGTATACACACCCCCCGTATTGGGTGGTATGCCTTTCCATACTTGTGAAGCAAACTGTTTTGCTTCCTAGGGTGTTAACTGGCTGCAACACCTTCTTGTATTTCAAATCTTACTTAGGTTAGATTCGAACAAAATTTGTTGCCATTTGACAGTTTGTCTGTGGCTTTCAGATATGTTAGATGTTGCTGATAAAAGCCTCATATTCACTGCATTTATGTGACAAATGGATGCTAGATACAGTCTGAAACTAATTTTTAAGCACTTAAGGGCAATTTACAGTACTTGCTACATTAGATGCAAATGCTGGTTTCTGCGAAGGCAAAAATTGTTTCAAGGATAGCGAGTGGATCGACTTAATATAGTTGAAATTATATTGGATTGCTTCAAAGGCCATTTATGAATGTACAGAACACCTGGAAAATCTCTTATTCTAAAAAAAACCCACCAACCTACCTAAGCAAAGACAAATCAATAGGGAAAATACCTGTGCAAAATAGAGCAGAGCTAAAAGGAGACTCGAGGAGGATCTAAATTAAAAGGAATTCTGTGAAAACATGATCTCCAACACTTCAGCGCAGTTTTGTTACAACTGTTAAGGACTGTCCTGTGTTTACACGAAAAAAATTTAGATGTTAATACCTAGCATTTAGGTTGTGTTTTCTGATTTTCAAACTACTGTGTGATGTCTGAATCATTATTGTTGTCTTGTAGATACGTAAATTGAGGCACAAGAAGTAAAGAAATTTATTGAGACTTAGGAAGCATGTCATTGGTGGAACTGAAAATAGCAGTCAGCTTCCCTAAGTTACTGTTCAACAGGTTACTCCATGTCTGCATATACATCACTCTGCCCATCTTGATCTCACAAAGCAGGACTTTTATTCCCTATCACTTTTCCTGTTCTGTTTAGGGGGTAAGAAGGTTTAAATGCTGCCAAATTTGCAAACTGGTTTTGAAAATGAAATCTTGGCATTTTTTTAACTGAGATTTTAGCTTATTTGTAACCATGCCCTGTACATTTTTTTAGTACATACATTTTTTTGTTTAGTTTTCCTAAATGCAACCAATTCAGTACTTAAATAGTTTGCTGCTGGTGTCCTGGATTTGACCTGAAATACAAAGATAGGTAGTATAAAGAGTTTGTTTCCTGTCTTAAAGAAAGAATTGGGATAAAAAACCACATCTGTCTGCTGAAGGAAAGCTCATCAAGTGGTGTGAACTGACTTCAGCAGAGCTGCACAGACTTATCTTGGCCAAAAACCTGGCTCAAAATCAAATTATTTCCACAGTAGAAGAAATAACTTAAAACGTCCAGAGGGAAAAAAAACCCATGCAAACTAATATAAAATACCTGGCAGGGTCTGTTTAGTTAAGATTGAACTTAGTCGTGATCCAGAGAGGAGCTGGTTAAAGGTGGTAGTGAAGAGATTATTAGGTGCCATTTGCTGTGAGTTCTTCAGAAATTATATGGAGTGTGGTGTGAATGGGGTCACTATCCTCCCTCCTTCCAGCAGCACTTGAGTCATCTTCTGTTGAATTTTGAGAGCCACTCGAGAGAAGAGAGGCCAAGGCTGATGTCAGATCTGGCTGACAAACTACACTGGTTTTGCAGGATCTTTTGCATTGTAGCAGGATTGCAAAAAGCATGAAGGGGATTCAGAGAAGAAAATGCTCTTGTATTTGGTTTACTCAGAACATCAGAGGGATGAATGGATAGAGTGGGTAAACCAGACCGGAGAGATGGAGAACATTCTGCTTCTCTTGCCTGACTATTTCTGAAAAAGAACTGGGTTTAGAAACTGGTTTGGAAAACATCTGGTGTGGTTGTGCTGTCAATTGCTTTGTATTTTTTCATTAGTATAAATTAGTCCCAAACTGAAAATGTCAGAACTCTAGTAGGAGCATTTTTTATAGCTTACTCCTAAGAAAAGATAGATCCAATTAAAAACAACTTTTGAACATAGATTCTGAGATATTTGTGCCTAGACATAGATCTGAACTTTTTCTGATGAAGATTGCCTTTGCTTGGAATTAAAAGGGATCAGAAATGTTGTGCATGAACATACTCCTCTGATATTTAAAGTGCAGTTTTGTGAAACAAAGGGTTTTGTAAAAACATGAAAAGGTGGTGGAAATGTCAAATTATATCCCAGGGTATATCAGCAGACCTGTCATACATCCAGCAGAAATACAGAAGCATTAATGCTGTGCTGTACCAAACTGGTGAGAATTCTTTTAGAAAGTGTGTCTGGTTTTAGTCACTCCTGTTGCAGAAAGATGAATTTCTTCTGCAACAGATAAAGAGTTTCTAGGTTGTTGAGGAATGAAAAGTTCTTCACAGAAAATGATTGTAAACCAGTTTGATTTATTCAGTCTTGCAGAGCAAATGCTAGGAGTGGAGGTGATTATTCCCTGTAACTGCATCAGTCAGTTAAGCACAAAGGAGGGCAATGTTTTTTTAAGCTCAGAAAGGCAAATTTTACCTAAAAAGATAACAGTATAAATTTATGATGGATAAATGAAATTTGGAGATGACAGGAAAATTCTTAACCCTTACAGTGATGAGGTTTTTTGACAGTTTCCAAAGACGAGCAGGCAGATGAAGAGAGTCAGAAAACTGTTTTTAAGATGGAGCTTGAAAACATTTTTTCAAACAGAGCTGGTGTGGACAGAATGGACAGATGGAAAAGGATATGAGAACACTGCCTGACTGTGAAGTTATTCAGACATGAATAAGATCAAGTCCAAAACTTACAGAGTTGTGATAGCCTGGCATTGTGACCCAGATAATGAGACCTGCTGAGTGGCAGGACATGTTAGCCTGGGCATAGCACCACAGTAATGTAACTGCAGATTTGCAGCTGGTTCATTTCAAGATGGCTTTGAGCACAGAGAAGAGTAAGACATAGTTATGTCCTTTGTATAGACATGCTCTGAGTTTGGCAGAATAAATACAATTCAGGCAAAAAGTCTTGTGTTGCTTTTGTACTGCGAAGAGGGAGAACTATGGTGTGATGCTAAAGGTTACTTGCAATGAACATAGAACCTTTCCCAGTACTCCCAGGATGTGCCAGCCCACGAGGAGAGGATTCCTCTTAATCTTCAGTTTATGACATGACTTCCTTTTATGACCAGGTAACCTGACTAGTGGATGAAGGGAAGGCCGTGGATGTAGTCTACCTAGATTTTAGTAAAGCCTTTGACACTGTCTCCCACAGCATTCTCCTAGGGAAGCTGGCAGCCCACAGCTTGGACAGGTGCACTCTTCACTGGGTTAAAAACTGTCTGGATGGTCAGGTCCAGAGAGTGGTAAATGGTACCACATCCAGTTGGCAGCCAGTCATTAGAGAGGTTCCCCAGGGCTCAGTACTCAGGGCAGTCCTGTTTAACTTGTTTAAGGTTTTTTCCAACCTTAATGACTCTATGATTCTATGATTTTATGAATGGTAGCAAGGAGCAATGTTTATCAAGATAGCATGTTGTAAATCCGTGTTGGATTTCAAAGAGATGTAACTGCACAGCCTCATTCTAAAGCCCCCTTCTGAGCGTACATCTGGCAGTTTCACTCACTTTCTGTCTTACCAATGTTCAGAATAGTAATGGAGGACTTCACAGCTTACAGTCACAGAGACACTGGGTTGCAAAAGAGCCCTGGCAGGTGACTAGTGGTCCAGGATTTGAGTTTCATACCCAGGTTTGGAATTCTCTCCACCTTCCAGGACCAAAATAACCTGAATCTCTTCCTGATCATCAACACATTCTGTTTATTTAAGGAGCGATGCAGCAGGGACAGACATCCTCCCTGAAGATTTAATGAGTTGTTGGTTAACGGAAGGAGTTTTTATTATTGTTTAACTATAGCTTCTCAATGTGCTTTGAAAGGATTATAGATAATGGCAAAAACCCTATAAACTCCAGAGTATTGGTGGGATCTTGGTGATCTGTTCTTCGTCTTCACTATTTCCACATCACACAGGAATTTTTCTGGAAGTGCTTTTGTTAACATGCTGACAGCTTCTCTGTCCTCTAACCTGCAGGAGACTGACATCTACTGCTGTGGGGGCAGTCTTCCACTTAGGCAGGCTAAGATCCA
Organism: Callaeas wilsoni; assembly: GCA_013398955.1. Lineage (NCBI taxonomy): Eukaryota > Metazoa > Chordata > Aves > Passeriformes > Callaeidae > Callaeas > Callaeas wilsoni. Next base: position 359,378 of record VWPU01016742.1, on the reverse strand, counting down.
TATGCAAGTGTGGAATTGCAGTCAAGGAAAATGCTATTTGAGCTGCATAATTAGAGGATAAACTGTTATTTGTCAACCAATAGAGAATACAGAAACCTATCTTTATCTAACATTTTATCATTAGCTGAAGCAGAGGGAGGATTTTTAAGTTCAATTTCAATAAAGAGAAGATAATATAGAGCTGAAATTCTTAAATTAGCTGCTTTATTATAGTTAGTACTTTGGTTAATCTTTTTAATTTATCGCTTGGTACATGGCAATTACCCAGCATATGGAAATAAACCAAGGTTATTGTATTAGTGAGATATGTTTGCAGTGTGCAGGCTGGAATGCAGCCATACAGACTGTTATCAGTTGGTTCAATAGTGGTAACAGGTCTATTGAAATCCCTGGGTAGATTTCGGATGGTGACCTCTTGACCCCTCTTATCAGTTCAATGATAGGAAGAGAAGCTCTCCTAGGAAACCTTGGCTTGCAATGATTAATGCTGTTCTTTCCTTAATTGAGAAGGGCCGATTAATAGAACAAAACTTTATGGAGTTATTGCAATCATTTGATGTGGCAAATCATCACTTACTATTATCTAAAGTAACACAGGTTGGTACAAAGGTAGAAGAAGTAAATTCCTTTATTGATTACCTCTAGTACAGTACACAAGTAATTTATTTGGCTTAATAGATGTAATTTCCAATCTGGCAACCTGAAGCATATTTGAGCCTTAGGTTTCCACATGGAGATAATTATTATCCTTTAAATTCATTATTTGCCCATAGAATGTGTATTCAGCAGGTTCTGCTGACAGTTAAAGCACAAGAAAGGACTACCGGAATTTGCAGAAGAAAGGAGGTGGATGCCTGTCCACTTCCATGGTGATAGAGAGTTATCATGTATTTTGTGAGATTTTGGATGGCCTTTTTCAGTTGGAGTTTTATTTGGCTGCAGACAAGGAGTTAGCCATCTTTAAAAAGCACACTGATAGTTTCCTGACATCTTTGACATGTTCAGCTGAAAAACTGAAGGAAACTCAGTTCCATTTCTGGAAAATGCCTCTCCCAGTGTAACACATTTGCAGGAATCAATAGGAATCTCTCCTTTATAACTCAAGTTGTATCTACTCTGTGGACTTTATATTCTAGGGGTGACTATCTAGCACTCTGTACCAGTACTGATGTCACTGCAATTTGATCAAGTTGTATTGCAAATTGCATTAGTCATGAAATCTCTACACCACCCACACATTCTAAAAACTAATAGTTGTTTCCAAAGTACAGAATTTTTTTTCAGTTCTTGCTAAATTACTGGTTCTTAATGCTGCAGACATTTAAAACAAAATTATTCTTTTCTATATGAGGTAAAAACACATGTGCAACTACCCTTGTGTTTCTCTACTCCTTTTTCTTCTGTGAGAAGAATCAAAATGGAAGATGTATTTTAATCTGGAACATTTTGGGAAGGGGAAGAAGAGAGGTCATGGAAGTACTTCAGCCAAACATTCTGGATCGGAAAAAGTTCAGGGTGGTTTGAAGAAGAAAGATTTATTCTGAAAATGGCGATAGTATCTAAGAGATCTTTTTTCTTCACTAAACACAATGCACAAGCACATGCCTAACTTTAAGGCTGTCCTTAAAGATCTTGCAATGAGTTACTGTATTTGTTTTGGACTCCCTGAGATTGTTAAATTGATGCCCTGGGACTACTTTTTTGTTCCATATGTTTTCAAGTCATAGGTTCATAACTATGGAGCTCCTGAATTCATCTGAACAGTGAAGGTAGTGTGGAAGAGACTGTGTGAAAAATATGAATCTGATTGTTTCTCCCTGTGCTTTTCTTTTTTAATCTTTTTCAAGGAGTTATTGACTCTTTGGAGAAGTCATTATTATCAGCAGCATTTTAAAGGATAAATATAGCCTTAATTCAAACTGACAGCTTTAAGTATTCCCACTGATAGCCAGATTCATCATTGTTGGCATGGTAAATGCAAAGCATGTGTGGTTTCAGATTGCTACAGTGACTCTGTGAAACATACAAACTGTAATCTCAAGGTCAAAAATGAAACAAAACCTTTTATATTCAGTGCTTTTTCTAGCAGACATTTACTCTGTATTAAAAGTTAATACATTTAATACTACTTTCCTTTTCCTGAAAAAAGCTCCAGTAATCTCTGATAATTCTCAGTGTTCCAGATGTACCTTTCAAGCCACAAGCACATGCAGCTACTTCTAGGGTAAACTAGTGCAGCTATTGAAAATATCCTCCAAGAACAAAGATACAGTGAAAAAAACGCAGTATTCTGTTGAACCTAGAAAAAGAATACCATTTTCTAATCTGGGATCTGAGAAAGACAGAAGGAAAAACCCTTATCTATTTTAAAAGTAAGGTGCAGCTCTGCAGATCTGTAGTTCCATACTTTCATCAAATTCCTAACTAGTTCACATGTGGAGCCTGCATACACAACTTTTGGGACATCTGAAATATCAGAGAAAAAATTAGATACAGAATAAAATAACTATCTGAAAGTGTCCCCAGGTGCATTATCTGCAATATCGTTTTTAAAAGACACCTTAGTAAAGGAAAATTGAGGTGACCTGGTGTCAGTATAAAAGTATGTTTACAGGAAGAAAATGCCAGGCACTAATGGGATCTTTAATCTGCAGAGGAATATATAATGAAAAACAGTAACTTGGAGCTGAATCTAAATATATTCAAACGGAAAAACAGGTACATTTTTAATAGACAGGGTGACTGATCATTTATACAAAAATATCAAAAGAAGCAGAGAGTTCCCTGTCTTTGTCTTCTTGCCAGGAGATTTTTAAGGAGATGTCTTTAGTGTCCTGAAGCACCTTTACCCTGCTTCTGGGAATGTATTGGTTTAATGCAGAGACGGCTGTGTACCTGCTGTTAAGTTTTTGTGCTAATTAGAGGCCAGCTAAAAGTGATTGAATTGTTTTCCTACAGTCATTTACTCATTACTCGTTTACAGGGGAAGGTACTGTAGCAGATGCGATACTCCCTCATACCTCTGTGGTAGGTTTGTCCCTCACTACAACATGTTCCTGGATCAAAAATTAAACTTGGGTTTCAAGTATGAAATATCAAAGCCAAGAACACATCTAATAATATTCCTTATTAGATAATGTTTTGGAATAAATTAGCAGCGAGGATGGAGATCAGAGGAGTCATTTCTTAGCTGACAAAATGTTGTTGATGATGGTTATTCCAGTTGTATCTTCTGCTCTGTTGCACACCTAGTTCTTTGACATAGTGTGGTCTCAGCTGCTGGGATCAGTTTAATTTACTGTAAGCAGAGATGAGCTGTACCCTTCATAGTGACAAAAGATGTACCTGAACCTTTTGATGAGGCTGCAGATCTTTAACACATCCTGGACTTAGGTATTTTTCCTTCTCACAGTTCAGTGAACATCTGCTTCAAAAGGCAGGGGAGAGCAAATAGCTGTTTACAAAGATTTGAGCAAAGCCGTTTCCCTCAGGCCAACATACATTTAAAAATCCATTTTAATGCATGCACTTATACTATCTGTTTCTGACAGAAACACTCAGTCTGTCCTAGTCAATCTTACAGCTTGCTAATTCTTCTATCAAAATAGGAGGTGAAGAAGATTGCATATGGTTTTCTTACATTTATTGCTTCCAATCCTAATATCTAGGGCTATACATAATTGTGGATCTTTCTTCAGTCACAGAGAACTTGCAGAATTGGATGCCCTCTAGAACTGACTCCTACTGGTTTCTTGAGTGAGAATCAGCCGATATCCATCTGAAAGGCTGCCACACCCACTCTGCTAGGGTAGACCTCACTTTCAGCTAGCAATCTTTAAGCAGGGATGTGTATTGTGGGTTGTGTTTGGTGAGGAGATACTGCCTTGTGACCACATTTAGTTAAAGGAGCAAGACCAACACCTCTCTTGCATCATTGGCAACATTGTTTTCTAATGAGCAGCTCTTTTAGATTGGCAGTTATTTAACTCAGCTATCGAGCCTCCTAAACACCCTATTTGTGTGCATTGGATATGTCAGAGAATGGTCCTAAACACCCTATTTGTGTGCATTGGATATGTCAGAGAATGGACATGAGCCATACTGCAGTATGACAACAGTGCATGTGTTTGGTGAAGAAAAGCAGTGAACAGATGGGCACCAGTCATTTCGTAACAGCACCTTGGGTTGCCATCCTGACATCTTTTCTTGTTAACAGAGTGAAGCTGAATAACTCTGGACATGATGGGAATCAAGAGTAAACTCTTTCTTTGGACATCCTTATTCTCTACCCTTCCGTGGATGTTCACCCTCTCTTCTGGGCTGATGTGAAGCCTGATGGAACCCAAGTTGTGCATATTTCTGATGAATAAAATCTCCTGACTATCTTGCAATCTGCTAGTGTATAGATGATGTTGAGGCATCATTGCTGATGTACATTCAAGTGTAGAGAGGGGATATTCTTGAGGTCTTAAAGCCATTGCCGGAGTGACCAAAGTAGGTCATTCATCCTACTCGCAATCACTCTCATCTTTATCCCAGCCACAGATCCCAGTCTTTGGCATATAATATTTTCAGATTTTCAGAAATACTTTATTGTGCTTGTAGGTGGTTTTCAACATATTTTACAGGTCGTATACCTTGTATGGAAGCACCTGCTTCCTTTTCTACGTGGAGACTGTTGTACTTTCCAGACTGAAATGATTGGGACCTTATGAGAATCAAAACTGCTTCTTGGTTTTAAAAAAAGATAAAGTTAAATCTTAGTGAAATGCATTATAAATAATAACATAAGTTGGCTTCTGTGAAATGGCTTATGATAACTGTTTTCCAAAGTGATAAATTGTGCAAATTATTTCCTTTGTTACGAAAACCATCAAGATACTGACTGCTTAGGTGATTTTTTGTCACTGCTGAGTTCTCTAAAGGTGTAAGCTTCTCACAGAAATTGGGGAGAATTGGTAGATTTCTTGAAACCTACTGGGTAAAAGAATCACCTTCTGACCAAGGCAGTACATTTCTTCGATCAGAACAATTTCGTGCCTGCATTTCCATAGAGGAATCTTGGTAATGGAGTGGAAGATTAGTTTAGTCACAGGAGTGTTTTATACAGGTGTTTCAAAGGCTCTTCGCTACCATTTTCTAGAAGGAACTAGTTCAAACTAGGTAGATAATTACTTCTTTTTCTCAATGCCTTAGTTAGAGAGAAGAAGGGCCTTGAGACTCTGAAGAAACTGTAAAACTGATGGATTTGCTCTTGTCTTTTTTGAGTGGAAAGGTTGAGCATTGCTGGCTGGAGCCAGGCACCGTGCAGGGGTACTGTACAGCTCTGCCAGGGCTGTTCGCTCGTCCATGCTGTCCCAACCTGGGTTTGCTTGGCAGTATTTCCAGCGTGCTTCATTTCTCACACGCAGTGCTCTCCTTGGCTCTCACGCAGTCCAAGCCTGGCATCTCTATCCTTAACTGAAGTTTGTAGATTAGCTAGTTCAGTATGGATAACTACAGCTTTCACTGTTCCAGTTCACAACCCCAGCTCTTGCAAGCACTTCTGTTGTGGCCTTCAGCATCTTTGCAGTCCTGTTTCAAAGCGTTTTGCTGCTGAAAATCAAATGTGACTTAGGTTCTGCTTTCATCATTCCTCACAATGTGTTTTTGCCCTGGTGAGCATAGTTGCAAAAATTTGCTTTGAGCTAATCATCTGAGCACTGAATGATTGGGAAAAGCCCCCAAGCTGCACTGTGGCACTTCAGAAATAATTTTCTCAAGATCATTTAGTGGGTAAAGCTATTTACAATTTCACTCAGAAATAATTGCGGGAGGGAAAGAAGCATAGATGGAGAAGAGAAATCCATTATATTTATGTGAACGCATCGTTATTTATTTGCTTATGCATGGAACCACTCTTTTAATACTCTGTAGGAGATTGCGAGTTCTTTATTCCCTTTTGCATTTAACAAAAACCTTTGCAATCTCTGCAGTTCCTGCAGCTGAGTATTTTTAAGGATATTATAAACATAGCTAATCTCCACCTGGAAAAATCAGCTGGCTATGCCAGTAAAGCGGTCTTAGAGGCAGGCAGTTGCAGTAACTGTGGAACGGAGAAAAAGGGTGCTAGTATGTCTGAGTTATGTGCCTTGGCTGCCAAGCTGAGACATTATCAATATGGTCATTCTGCAGAGCTAGGTCCTGATCACACAAGCCCCTGCCAGACTCCACTGCCCTCAGCAGCCTCTGATAGCTGCAAATTAGATGACTGGATGACACTAACGAAAAACCACACAATTAAATCTGGATTTTTTTTTTTTAATTTACTGCTTGTTAACGCTCAGTATATCTTCGAAAGTAACTCCATTATGCCTGTTTTTTACTAACCACTGTGGTGTTTTGGCCCAAAGTAGGGTTCTTAATTTGGGCTTTTGGGCAAGGTAATGAAACTGAAAGGCTCTGGTTTCCCTTACATACCTGGATTCTCCACATTAAGTGGATGGGATGAAGCTTAACTTTATGAAATGTACAGCAGTTTTTTGTGTAACAGCGATCTATACCTTTATTAGCATGCAACTTGTTTGTTTATGCTAAAGCTACTCACTGTTTATCTTGGGGTCCTCAAGCAATGCTGGATATAAGAGTTGCATAGCAGCAGAGCTCAAAAAATGTAATTACTGTGAGGGCACTTAGAAGATCACATAAGCCATATTCTTTAGGGTATTTATCTTGGGATGGACGTACCTTGTACTAGATAGTCTTTTTCCCACAGAAGCAAAATTGCTTGTGTTAAAAATTAATTAGCTTGTTTGAATTGTACATATGAAGTTATGTTCAGATCTGGAGTTCAGTTTGAGTTATTCAGGTCTAAAGGTTTAACTTTTAATCCAGCTGAGTTGATAACTCCTGAACTGTGCCTTTTAGGTTTTAGTCATATTATTTCTCATGCTGTTATATGCATTATTTATTATAGGGATTCCAAAACATTTTAAAGATACGTTATCTTTTTGGGACATCTCTTCACTGATTCTCAACCCACAACATTCTGACAACAGCAATATCAATGGCTTGCAAGGAAAAGTGAGATTAGGAATGTGTACATTTGTATCTTTCTTTTTAATGCAATTCGGTCATTGGAAAAAAGAAGACAGAGAGCTTTGTGATGAAACTTCTTCCTGGACAGCCAAGAAATGTCTTATCTACCCTTTGTGCTCTACAGACCACAACTAGGCTATTTCTGCTTTATGCCACAAATCTATTTTCTTTTTAGCTTTTTTATGAAGATTACTTTGCTTTTATATTCATAATATGCTGTCAGCATTATGGCAAGGGCCTTGCATGAAAAATGCATTCTCTTACACAGTAACACACTGTAGTCCTTTACTCTTAACTCTTAGATACTCTCAAAACTACGAGTACAGCTGTCTGTCCAAAATGGCAGAACAAAGTCAGAATTCTGATGTGGTCTAGCATTGACATATAGGATTGTTAGTGTATTTTAAAGTATTGCAAAACTTTGCAAAACTGTGTTTCTCTAGGTGTTTCAGGTTCTGCATTACACCAAGGAGTATACCACATGATGCTTCCTTGAAAGTCCTTGGTAGCGTAATGATGCAACGGAAGGATACATCTTTGTTAGCTACATGAACTAAAGGGAGATCTTTGTTAATTAGCTCTAATACACAGCTGGATGTTCCTGTTCATATCCGGTCATGGTCAGATCCAAAAATAAAAGTTAAAATACTATAATAAGAAGTAAAAGTATAAAACTAGTGCAAAAATGAAGTTATCCCTTTTCTGAAATACATTCCCATGTCCCAAAAAATTCTTCTAAGGTCAGAGGATTTATTTACATCTTTATGTTTAAATCACCAGTGGAATTTTCTTCTGTGAATTGTTCTAATGATGTTTTTAGTCCATTTATACTTGTGATCACAACTTTAATTATGAATTATGTGAAAAAAAAAGTATTTCCTTTTATTTTTTAAAAAGCCTTGCTTGTTAATCTGATTTTTCTTCTTTATTGTGAAATAGTGACTGATTATTCACTATTTTTCTTCTCTGTCTCTTTCATGGTCTCATATATCTTCCTAGTCCCATCTTCCAAGTTCAGTAATTTTAGTTTAATTTCTACTTTCCCATAAACCTTCTCCATTTTGCCATTTTCTTACCATCTTCAGCTCTTTTGCATCATTCTGAGGTGGATATGACTTCTGCTAGGATCACTTTCTCTGCAGAGAGCACTAGTATGTGTGTTTGAAATAGATTCAATTCCATGTGTTGCTTAGCAGAAAAAGGCAGCCAATTTCAAGCACTGGTGGTTACCCTCTATTGATCAAAGGTGCTCCTGGAGTGCACCTCTGGCCACACCTGATAGGCACTGATGGAGACCTCAGATCACACATGGATGTGCACAAACTACAGCCCATCCTGGCAGATGCCTCTCCAGGCTCCACCATGCAGTTTAAAAAAGCTTATCTGCATCACCTTGCCCTTATTCAGGACCTGTGGATTTGAGAGGACTTAGCCTATGTCATAGCAGAGGTTGAACTGGACCTTGGTAGGTTTTTTCCCCTGTCATCACATGACCGCAAGCTATTCCTTAGGTGAAAGGAAAAAGAGGGAGCTTCACCAGCTGTATTCTCTATCTCAGTTCTTCTAAGGTGATGGTCCAAAAGTTCAAAAGCCTTAAAGATTTTCTGTAATTGCTGGCTTTTGGAAATATCAGTGTTTGCTTTTTACTAATGCATGTAGCATTATAGAAGTTATACTTATTTTTACCGAAGAAATGAATGGCCTAGGATTTGAATCTTCTCCCCTCCTGTGTGTGTGCTGAGCCCTTCTTTTTTCCTAATCAGATGACAGCACTTGGGCTCTCATGTAAAAATATGCTCTCAACCATAAGTCATGCTAGAAAAATAGAAGGAATACGGGGAAATGAAATGGCTTTTCTCTAAGTCTCCATAGGAAATAATAAATCACTGCTAAAAATTCGAGACTGGAGGAGATGAAGGAGACTGAAAAGAAAAAGAAAACAAACCCAAGGATGCCATAAAATTCTAGTGTGCATTTAATGAAGTGCCTTGACTTGCTAACTAAAGTTAAATAAATACATATGTTTTAGGAATAACTCTATTATAATAGCATTAGTCTCCACGGTAGAATTGGGTGAAGCAACTTCTGTAATATTTTGATCGATTTCCCTAAGTCACAATGCTAAGTGCCTGCATTAATTTACAGAGAATTTTTTCCGTATGTGACACTGGAACGGCTATTCTGTTGCATGCACTTTTTTATTCTAAACTATACTGGAGTATATAGAAATTAAGTATCTTGGCATTCTTCCTGTGGATGAAAGTCACCTTCAGGAAAACCAGAAGGGTCGTTATTCTTGCAGAGCGGAAAAGAGGCTGACTAGCAGGAGAGCAGTATACACAACTATTTCATCAGATAATGAAAGTTTTTTCACCTGTGTAGGACTCACAAATCTAATCTCCTAATTACAGTCAATAGGATTTTGTAAATATCTCTGTTTCAAGTCAGAGGAGAGATGAGCATGTATGTTTCTGTGCAAGAACATCCAGCCGACTGACCGCAGAGCAGAAAATGCTCATGTCTCTTCAGAGCTTTCACATGTTTGTCTATTGGTTTTTATCTACTCTCATTTATAACGAATAGTAAATGGTTTACAGAGAGTTCGTATGTGACAAATAAGCATCATGAGAAAATACTGCTGTTATTCACAACACATAAGGGGAGAATATTTTATTGTGATTATGAGCCACAGCTATTAAAACCTGTCATCCAGTGAACTTCAGTGTAGTCTGTGGTATTTGCTTGGCTGTTTATGACAACACTGATTAAACACTTATTATTTATAATTGAAATAACAGTATAAAGTGTGATTCTACAACTAATGAAAGTGGGAAAGTATCTCTCAACGGGCAGGTCAAAAAGGGTACTTGTGGCTATTATGCTGACCATCCGTCATTCTTAAATTTTAAATCATAAGTCATGAAAGATTCCAGCAGCTAGTGTCTAGTGTATGCTAGACACACCATGCTGTGATGACTATCTCCTGAGTTTCATAACCAGAAGAGCATGAAATATTTAAAAGATGGGACAGAGAACTGGAGTAAGATGACGAGGTCTGCTATTTCTCCCAGGAAGTATGGAAGAAGATAATAGGGCTATGGGAGTTTGAGTTGTGAAAAGATTGGATTATAAAACAGAAAGTCTTCATGCAAAATGAATGCTCATTTAGCCGATAATAATTTATACACTTTTCCCACCACTAACATTATCATGTATATTTGAAGGCATAAGAATGAGTAGGAAGAATGTGTAGGAAATTGTAGCAAGAAGCACTACAGTCTTCGAGACACCCTCTCTCTGCACAGTCCCTTGATGTTTGAGTGTATAGAAAAAAGAAATTCTTCACTTCATAGGGAGTAATACTTGAAGAAATCCTCCCCATAACATCAGTCAGTCTGTATCTGTTGCTCTGCTTTTGTTAACATGTCCAGTGATGTGGTATTTTGGATGAAGTATATTCCTGTTTAGAATGGGAATAAATTTAATTTAGAAAAATTAAACTGCTAAGGAATTAAGACCTGCTTAACAGGTTCTAATTTGCAATTCAGCTTCCGAATTTTGTTCTACATCTGCCCCTTCTGACAGCCTTGTAGTAAATAAACCTATCAGATTTCTTTGAAATTTGTCAGCCAGCGTTGTGCAGTAGGTGAAAGCACAGTGCATGGAAATAATGGGACTTTCCCCAGGGAACAAACAGTTCTCTCATAGCTGATAACAAAGACATCCTGCTTCCTAAGACTATTTAGATTAACCATCAAAGAGAAAAAATCAAGGTACTAATGAAGAACTATAACAATTTCATAAAAATATAATACAAGAAATAAAAGTAATTCTTATCACTCCTAACTACAAAGCATGGAACTCACTAGCAAATCAAAGTTGTCATTTAAAGAAAAATATACTGATATTTCTAACAATGATCCCAATTTCATAACTATTGACTGGTATAACTCAATAAATGGTGTTTCAGATAATGAACCTGAAATATGAAAATGGAAGGCTGCATGAATATTTGTGTGTGAATTAGAAGTGAGAAAGGCTTAATAAGCCAGATCAAGTGTAGTATGTGAGTATATGTGGTGTGAATGATGAATTCCTATGTTATTCCAATATGGAACAGTCCTGTGAATTGTTTCCTGTGAATTCAGAATTGCAGTCTTTCCCTAGGGGTTTTAAGACCATCGGTAGAACCCTGCATCTAAGGCTGTAGCTCTTCAGAACACTTAATGAGGAATTTCTGAAGCTCTGAGTGAATTGTGTTGAATTCCATTACGTTCGATAGGATTTTTATTCATTCCAGTTAAAAATGACCAATGGACTCTTTTCCTCTGAGAGACAATTTCACAGCCAGACAGATCTCACTATCAGGAAGGTTTTTCACTAATGATCCTTAATTTTCCTTCTATTGCTCCTCTAGAATTTTTCATAAACAAATAAAACTCTGTAATTAATCATGTTTCCTTCAGTGTGGAAATGTTGGCCAGAGATTAGATCTCTTGCTGTCAGCAGCAGGGTTTTATTCTTTTAGGAGCAAACAATAAGGCACTTCTCATTAGATATAATTTTCAGGCCTCAGAAGTCTTGATAACCAAAACTTGCACAAATCGGTCCATTCCCAGAATTTAAGAAGGGATAAGAGTGGGCCGGAGTGCTTGTACTTAAATCTGTAGCTCAGCATCTTAGCAGGTGCAGGTCAGTAAGGAGCAATCATTCTCTTAATGCTGATTCCCAGTACATAATTAATATCTCACTATCAAGAGGCAAAGGTGTTTTGATTTCAACATATGTTTGTGCTGCTCTTCTGATTGCTCTAAGGGAGCTGCAGCAAGAATGATCTTTTGAATCTAACATGATTTTAAACTGTTTGCTGCCCATATTCTGATAAGAAAGGTATCCTAGAACAGTTTTATCTGTGCTGATAGTGATGTTTGTGGTTGTAGGGAAATGTTGATACCACACTTCAGCATCTATCTTCTTAACATCTATTCTTCAGCAGATTGAAAATTATAACAGGTACTTGAGATGCCTTATTGTAATGAATTGTCAACAGTCAGAATGGGGAATGAGAATCATATGTTTTTTTCTTATATATCATCTTCTAGTAAACATGTATTATATTTTCTTCTTCCTGCCCCTTCCTTATTTCAGACTTGTTTTCACATTTTCTTTTTTCCTCTGTATTTTTCACTCTTCTTACACCATCTTACACTTTTTCTCTTTTCTTCTCATACATGCTATTTTTTTTCTCCTTTTCCTTTCTCTTCTCTTTTAATATGTTTTTCTCCATAATAATTATAATAATAATTGTGGACCACCCAGGCAAAAATATTCTCCATCCTTTAGACCATTTAAAAAGTTAAATTTGGAAATATTCATTGCAGGGTGAAATTGTGTGTGGGTTTTCTAGCAATGAGAAAAATTTAGGTGAGAAAGTGTGGAGTTGCATCTTGTGGAACAGATTTCTGTGTGCGGTATAACTGTGTCCTGAAAGTGGTATTCAGTCTCCTAAAGCCTGCACTATATTATTATCAGTGCAGCCACAGAGTAAATTCTGGAACCGTAGATTTCAGATCCAGAAGTGGTATAATTGCAGTATATTGAAAGATGTGTTCCCCTTACGTATGAGATAGAAGAAGAGTAATTTATGGTGTTTTCTAATGAAATGTAGGGATTTGAGGAGGTGATTAGTACTTTCCTGAGAGCACATTAGAAGTAAATGCAAATAGCTGTGCAGTTTGTATTCTAACTGGTAGATTTTATTTGCAGAGCCTGGAAATTTATTCATCTAATTCTAGTTAATTGGTTTATTGCTGTTCTGTGTATAGTACATACATCTGGATTTGTCTGTTATACCCATCCTGACTGTGTATGAGCACCTTATATGGACACATCTCATGGTTTATGTTCTGTAAACTTGTGGAGGGCAAGTTGCTCTGGATAGACTTTTGATTTTCCCTTATGTTGTCAGTGGAACAGCCTTCTGATGAGTCCAGGGTGAAAATAAAATTCATGTAATGTCCTCACTGCAGTCACTGGCAATAGGCATCATGAGAAAACAGGGCAGTAATGAAATGGAATAACATGTACAGTAAAAAAATAAAGTACAATAATTGATTATAACCTACAGACATGATTCTCCTTTATTCCAAGGCCTTTTCACAAACTGATGGTGGTGTAGAAGATGTATAGAGGCAACACAGAATGTGGGTCCTTTACACTGAATGAGTAACGCAGCCATAGTATAAATGAGGTACTCCATATACCCAGAGTGATTTCTAGTGAGAAAAGCAGAGGTCTGCAGCTTGATAAATGCACCAGTAAAGGCACAACCAATACAGGATACCCAGTAATGCGCCTGTCCTTGCCTAGGCACTAAAACGTCTTTGTTGATAGAAATAAAATATCTGCATGCTGCTAGTTTTTCACTGCTTAGGAAAAAAACACTTGAACGAATCTTAATAGTGCATCATCTTCTGTAAATCAAAAGCAATATAAATTTTTTGCCTTTCTTTTCTCTAATGTCTCCACTTGGTGCCTTACATTTGCTCCACTCTCTGTGGGGTTGTGTCCAGCGCTCTCCTCTCACCTAACTTCAGTCTTTCATCCGTTTTAGTGATCACTTCCTTCTTTCTTGAGCCATTTATGTGAATGTGAGTGTGGAAACACCATATATATTTGTTGTTTATTCCAAGCTTTCCCATCCCTTCTCCTTCTTGATACTGACTGCTTTTGGAGTTAATGGATCCTGCCAGTGACCCTATCCTCAAGTAGTACTTGCAGCATTTTTAATATTGTCTGAGGTTCCTGCAAAGCCCAGTGAGACACTGAGTGAGCCCCACTCTCTCTGATAACAGTCCACCTGCTGAAGTCCTCTGGTGCAGGACTGCTTCTGATTTCCTTCTCATACAGATTTTTCTTCTGTATAACTCCCATGCAAGCAGTGGAGATAATCTTTTGTGGCACTGGTCTAAGCAGAAGAAAACTCCTGCCCAATGACTGCTTTTATTTTGATTTTCATATGATGCTTAGCATTTTCATGGACTTGGTGTACCCAATATTTTTTATGCGTTTAGCAGCAGGACAGCTGTATAAAACAGCTTCAATCCTGTAGTCACAGCTGTGGTATTAGAGCCAAAGTGCTCAGTAATGTTCAGATTAGCAGCTGCACTTGGGTTTCCTCAAGGTGGCTAAGGACCGTAGGAAACTCTATTTCCTCTCTTGGCAGATGTCTTTTAGCTAGAACTCACGTAAAGGTAAATGGCATATAATCTCTAGAATACTTTATTCATATCCAACTATGCAAAATTAGGTTGTGTTCTATAACAATAAATGAAGAAAGTACTATACTGTACTCTTAAAATTTTTTTCCAGTTGATTTCTAGATATTTTTCTGTAGAATTCTTGTTTATGTTTCCTTTGATCTGCTTGTGATAAGGTATTTTGCTTCTGCGTTGTTGAGAATGACCTGCCATCCAAACCTGAAGGGGAAAATTCTTTTTTTTTTTTCATTATCTGGCAGGGTTGCTTACAGAAATGAGGAGAGTCTACCTAGTGACGTAAGAAAGATCACAGTGAGATGAGAATCTCCTCCTTTTCCTGCTTCAGGAGATGTTCAAGATGTAATTGGAGTGTTCTTAAAGCAGTAGAAATGCATAGCTTCCAAACGAGCAAACCAGTTTTCTGTTCATAAAACTTTGTGTTATTTTGTCTTATTCAACTTTCATTAGGGTTTTTTTAAGTTACTGCATGCAAAATGTAGCTGCTTTTGTTATGCATTATATGACTTTAAAACTCAAGTCTGGAAACTGGTACAAAACTGGACAAGCAAATGGAGCCCTGTCTCTCTCTCCATCTGATTTCTGCACAGTGGATGTGTGTCTGCCTTATTTTCACTTCTGTGTGGTGTTGTTGAGCTACTTGCTTTTTGCTGGAGCTGGGAATGTACCCTCAGCATGTACTACTGATCAACTCTGTATTTCCTGGCCACTTCAAAGCACCATTTAGATTAAGATCTCTCTCCAATATGCCTCCTGAAACACTCACTGTAATTAATTGGGATCTAATGATTTACTAAGATGATAAATCGCAGACAGTCTAAACATTGGGTTGTAGTTGAGACTTCAGCTTAGAGTTGGGATTGAGAAAACAGCCTTAGTAGACTAAAGTCATCAGAAGTTCCTTTTTACTAAGTTGTTGACACTTTTGGTAGAACATTGCCCGGCTGTGATATTGGCTGATTGTTGATTACAGGGATGAGAACTCTCAGAAATCATTCCACAGTTAATTTGTCACGTGACCTGTCTTACAAGTACCTACCAGACCAAATCCAGACCTTTTTTACCTTTTTGAGATCACAGGATCTCAGGATAAGAAGAAGACTTAAGAAATCATCTCATCTGTCTGCATCAAGGGAAGATAAATTATACATGTGTCTTTCTGGATGCTTGGTGATCCAGGCTGTTTGGAGAGACTTTCACTGATGGGGCGTCACCAGTCTCCCCAGGCAGTCTGAGACAGGGCTCCAGTATTTTAAGTATGGAAAATCTTTTAATATATCTAACTTGGATCTCCTTTGCTGCAGCTGAAGTTTGTTATTTCTTACCTAATCCACCCTGGATGAGGAGAATGGTGTATTTTGTTCTTTGCAGCAGCCTCAGGTACTTGAAGACTATCATCACGTCCCCCCACTGTTTGTTTCTGATAAAGTGACAGCAGAAAAAAGGATATATGGAAGAAAGGAGGGTTCAAAATGTAGAAAGAGAGATGAACAGCTCTCAGACTTCATAAACTTAGAAATTGTGTTTAGATTATTTGACGTTCCAGGTCTATTTAGTTTACCCACTTTAATAGCTTTTTTTTTTTTATACCAAAGAGGAATCTGGCTTCAGATTTGCTCTGTAGACATCAAATTTAATGCATGGGAATTTTCATTCTGGTACCCACACCACTCAAATTAATTTTGATAATTTAGTTTTCCTTCTGCCACATAAAGACAGATTACAACAAATATGTGTGGAGAGAAAAAGGGAAAAAATACTAAGGATGTCTTTTTTATTTTTCTGGTTTTGTGCCGAAAATTACCCAACAAGTAATGCTTGGTATAGTTAGGGAACAGCATGTCTGCTGCATGGATTAGACTGATTCCATGAGGCTTTTATCAGTAACTTCAATTTTGTCATTGACACCATTGTAAGCTAAATCAGTGAGGAATATATGAGAGGGAGAGAGAGAGCTAGAAGCAATCCAGCTAATGGAAAGTGTACTGAGTAAAATGTGCTGCTTTTGAAGTATGCTGACATCTCAGCTTTTTTTCTGCCTTTAATCCAAAGTTGTTTATCTGCTGAGGTAAACGGGAGCTCAGAGACAGGTTTTGCCTTTATCTTAACCTCCTCTCACCCAGCCAACTAAGCAATGATTTTAGCAGAGATTTGTAAAATGCTTGCTGTGCTATCCCCCCACCCTTATCTAATCTTTTCTCTTCTCCCTCCATGCGTAGGTGTGTTTTCTTTCCTTTTCCTTCCTTGCATGTTTTGCATGTGTGCTTTGCAACTTGTCTTAGCTTAGTCCAACCAAAAAAGGTGTTAATTAGCTTGGAAGCACCTGGCTATGCAGTAGTTTGTATGTCTGTTGTTTCCCTGCTGGTCAGGACAAGTAAAGTATTCAATCTTACTTGCTACTAGAATTAACAAAGTGTAATTTATACAAGGGACCTGCTGCTTTGTCATCAAAAGAAAATCGTAAAAGATGTTAGGAAGCATAGACAGTTTTTTCATAGCGTCTTAGGTTTTTGAACAGTTCCAAATTCTCTTTGGACTTTCATAACAACTAGAGAAATCCACTAGAAATACCTTAGCTCCTTAATGTACATCATGATTGATCTGTCTTCACCTTCTTCATCTAACTTTACTATATTGACTTACATATATCCTTTGGGGGTCATTTAATCTTACGTTCTCATTTCTCAGTTTATGCTCCAGAATTGTTTGTATCCTACTTTATTGCTGAAGAAATTGCATGGTTGGAAGTGAGTCTCCACTGGTTGGGACTTTTGATACTATCTCCATGTAAAATAACATGGGGGCATGAGGAATAGGGATGCTTGTCAACCCTGCCTGAAGAGGTCTGGGACATTATTATTGCTTTTGACTTAATTTTGTTTCTGGGGAGATAAAATTTGCATGCTCAAGCAGGTGGGAGAAAGATTAGGAAATGACATACAGGCAGAGCCTCCTTCCCGTGCTGTTCAATTAATATATTTGCTTTCAGTCTCTAAATTTCAAAGGGCTGTTAGATGTTGAAGAAAATCAGTTTCCCTCCAGTGTATGAGGAGAGAAAATACCAGTAATGGTACTTTATTTTGCCATCTCTAGGTAAAGTACGTATGAAAGTATATAAAAAGAGGTAACCAATACTTCATCTCTTCCAGGATTGAAGGCAGAAGCAGTCTGTGAAATCTTTGCTACTTATAGATAACATTTTAGAATCAGACTGTTGCAATGAAGTTATATTTCTGGTCTTTTAGTTGTACACAGAGAGTTTTCCTTTATCCTTTAGTTTCACTGGAAACTAAAAAAAAAAAGAAAAAAAAGGTCTGAAGGAGCTCAGAGTCTGCTTTGTCTACACACAAAGTGTAACATTGTATGCTTCAAACTACCTGGGAAGAGGAGTTGCAGCTGGGCTCCCTATGTTCATTCCCATTTAATTATTCAGGTGTGTTTCTCTTCTGCCTGCATTAATTGTATTTCTAATTAAATGGATGTGTTCAAACCTATTAATGGGAGGTGCAAGGAGTATAGACTCTGTCAACTCTTGTGGAGTCAAGATTACTCAGCAATCGGTGATCTTTCACCTCTAAGCAGGACATTCTTTGGTGGAAGCGTAGGAGGGTGTTTTCATTAGATGCTGCTGAATTAACACATGATGAGTAATTAACCAGTGGGAAATGCAGAAGGAGGGCCAATAAAAATTATTCTGTATTTCGTTGGAATTTCATTTTGATAAATATCTCCTGGGCATATATCTAGCTGATGGTTGTGTCTTTTTAATACCAACAAAAGTTTTGAAACCTGACAAACAAGGACATACTTCTAGTTATTAAAAAGCACTTAAAACATGTAGAATGAAATATTTCATTAGATCATGCCAAAACCTGGTGAAACAAATGACAAGTCCTCAGTGCTGTTCTCTGCTCACTTTGAAAGTCTCAGTTGCACACCGTGATGATCTTTTTTGCTATGTGTGGAGCTGTGTGACTACCTGCAAGAAAATAAGTGATAGATCCCAGTAAAACCCACCAACCAAAAATGATGTCAAATGCAGCATACGTAAATTTTAATGCACTTTGTTTATATAAACTCTCTGACCCTACTCAAAAAATACTTTGAAGTTGTTCAGTAGTTGTGAGGTAAAGATCTCAGCTGCAGCCCATCAAGGGTTAAGGAGGCTTCATTATTTCCTCCAGCTGGGACTTGCTGGTCAACTGCATCTGTGTGCTGTAGGAGAGGGCAGCCTCAGAAAATGGGAAAACCATGAACCTGTTTAGCAGGAAGAAGGTATGGATTATGAAGGTGGAAAGATATTTGGGATATTGGTGAGTAGTAAGAAAGCTTAGTTATTTAGGGCAGGGAATTCAATAAGAGAAAGGACTGGGGACTTTTCTTTTAGGAGAAGAGAAATTATGGTGGTGACAAGTAGCATAGCAGCTTGTGAGCTGTGGAAGATCAGAGGTTGGGCTGCCTAGTTATCTCATCTTTGGGCTATAATAGTGAACCTAGAGCTTTCCTAAGGATGGTCCTAGCAAAAAGGCCTATGAATGATATAAAGACTATTAAGCTAAACCTGCCAGATGTACTATTAGGAAGGCAAGAATAATAAAATGGATGTTATAGGGTAGCTTGATATGATGAGCTGCTACAAGCAGAGCACTCTAGGTGCAGAAAGCTGTTGAAGAGCAGCATGGTGGGCACTGCAAGCTGTGAGGGCTGACCTGCAAAGTAGGTTCTAGAATTAATGCTGGGCTGCTGGTACTGGCTAGTGCCTATGCTAGTGTGAAATTTCTCTTATTCTTCCAAATATCCAGTAGGGATGGCATTACATTCTTGCTTCCAGGAGTAGAAAGGCTATGATAAATTTCTAACCTTTCATATCACACCCCAAGACACCATTTGCCTTTGCTGATCTGTGCTAACTTGATTAAATGGCTGTGTTTCGAATGCCAGGACAGGGTCCAGGGTTCTTGGTATACTGTGAGATGTTAGTATAGTCTGTTGTTTTCCTTCCTTGATGTGTTTGTGGAGAAAGGAGAGACATTTGAGGTTAAAGAGGTCCTTTGACTCTGTGCTGTCAAAATTAGAATTCAAATAATAAGTTAAATGGAGTAGAGACCATTCAGAAGAGGCTAAGATGCATTAGGATTGTTAAAATTCAGGTTGCATGTTTCTTCTTCTGTAGACTAAAATAGCTTCAGACTGCTTGAAATACAGACATCTGTATGTTACAAAATAGCTGTTCTGGGAAAGAAGAGGAGAACAACTTGTCCTTTCCTCCTGATCTTTACCCATCGTAAAGAAAATGAGTTAATCTTGCTAAAATAGTTGACTGTGCTGTGTATTAACGGGAACTTCAGTTTCCCTCTGGACAATAGTCTGCTTTTGGTGTTGGTAGTTTGGCTCTTAAAGCCACCCCACCCCAGGGGTAGGATAACGCCTAAGCTGGTGTGAATGCAGCAGCTTGGCTGCTGGAATTCAGGAGAGTACTGCTTCTCATAGTGGCAGCCTGAAGTCCCTGGGTCCTTGTAAGAACTGGTTCTAATCCTGGTCACCTGTAATAATTAAGTCTTTCTCATCTGTGTAAACTGAAGATCCCACAGTACTTCTATAATTCTGGTTATATTCAACTATTGACAGCAGTTATCAGAGTATTTTCTGCCAGGCCATTTATTAGCATAACGTCTGAACAATATATGGTAGTGGAAAAAGTGATAACCTGAAAGAAAAAAATGAAAGTATTCGCTCAACATTGTAGCAAGAGATGCTGAGAAGCTATTTAGTGCTGCACATTACTTCTTTATCACTTGATTATTTTACTGTTTCACTTCTATTTACATACTCCATTGATTCTTTTGCATCTGGGTTTTGCACAATTCTTTCAATAACATACGGTTCAGTGGCTGTAATTACAGGATTGTTAAAGTTCGCATTCCACTATTCATCTTGTTATCTCCAGTAATGGAATGTTGAAATAAATGCACATAATTATGTGTTTGGTTCTAAATTATTTTTGTAACGCTGTCACTAGGACATACACTTGAAAAGAAAAACTTACTTTCAGTGTGTTTGTGTTGGGATCTCTCTGGCAAAATAAAACTAATAACTGCAGCTGAACCCATCTGCTTAGGTGTTCTGGTGTCTTTGTCTCCCTAACATATAAAGCTGTGAGTTTCATACTATTTCAAAATAGGAATAGATATTGTACAGTGTTGAAATACCCATTTGGTGAATTCTAAGCAAAGGTTTTCAAACTTGGAATATGCAGGTGTAGTTTATCTGCAAATGAGAGCTCTGTGGAAATGTTTCAGCGATGAACCAACTGTAGGGCGTTTTTTACCTTTAAAAAAACCAAAAGGAGCTGTGTCCTGAGGTCAGGAATTGCGAATGAAGAAAACATGAGCAAAGAGGACTCTTAGGCAAAGTACGACAAAATTTTTGGAAAATTTAGATTAAGATCCCATATTTTACTGGGTATTTTACACAGTGCGGTATTTGTGCTCACTACTCAGGATCAGGTCAAGAGCATATTTCTGTGCTGATGGAGTCAGTAGTTGTTTTGTTCTAAGGGAGAGAGTAAGAGAGAAATAAAATTAATAATTTACTGTTTTCCTTTAAAGTTGCTTCATAAAATTACTTGGGATATTTTAAAATTTATTTTAATTTGTGGAAATGGTATTGAAAGCCTGCTCTGGCTCACAATATCAGTCTCTTGATCCCTTGGGAAGACGTAAAAAAGCTTTCTTTAGTTTGGATTCGAACTAGTGGTGAAATATCCAAGATTATGTAATCTGTGGTCAGTGTAAAAGGAACAGTCTGTCTAAAGTTGAGATTTCTATGTCTAGCTGGTGTGTGTATGTGTATATTTTAATTGGAGGATGTGGATGAGTTTTGTGTCACTTGTCTTCTGAGATTAGCTATTGTATACAGCCTGACTAAAATATGTAATTGTTTCCTGGTCTACCTATAGTTTTTTTAACCTCTTATGTAGAGGTAGGAACTTCCAGCTGATAGGATAACTACAAAATATAGACTCTTCCTATGGCAATAATGTGAAAATCCCACACAAACTGAGTTTTCACTTGCTTCTTGGCATTCCAAAAGGACCATGTATGAAATGAGCACTGAACAAGAAAGGGTAGCCTAGCCTTGCTTTAAGGTTACTGGTTATGTGGTTAAGTATCACATTTGTGCAAGGGGGATCTTAAAACATCTTTCAAGAAGCAGTGTGCTCTGACTACAAGAACAAAGCACTTCTACCTTTTTAAAAAACTACTTGGTATTCAGGTCCACTTGTGAACACTTAGGCATTGCTAAATGGGCAGAGACTAATAGTATTCAGAGAAGTACTAAGGACATTCATAGATAATTTGTAAGCAGAAAAAGTCCCACATAAAGACAATACGAAAAAACCAGTATCTCTTGATGAATCATAGCAGTAATGCATTCTGAATGCTGCAGAAATCTGTCTGAAAGCAGACCACAGACTAAGGCCAGCCAAGCATCACCTGAACACACGTAAATATTGTCTAGATTGGCGGACTGGCAAGTCTAGGAAGAACTTGAGAGTTTTCATTATGAACCTTTCTACTGAAAATAATTCAAGTAAGTTATTGACCTTTTCTCTATGTGCTCATAAAGGTCAAGGTCAATGGGTACCTTAGAGATAATCTAATCCTGAAAACAAGGACTGCCTAGAAGTTATTCCTTGTCTTGATTGTGGAAAGATTGTGGAAGTTTATTAGTAGTGAGAGATGTTTCCTAGCCCCTAGAGAAATGTGGAATAGCTGGATGTTAGGGTGACAGGCACTTGATTAAGCATTGAATGTGTAATTACTCTCTGCTGCAAATTCACATATTTTTGAAAATATTCCTATCACTTGCTCAAATCTCTAGCTCCAGTTTCTGCATTCTGACTCTTTAGTGCTGCTGTCTTTACAAGCAGCCTTACAAGCTGCTGCAGAAGGACATGAAAACGAAGAGGGGCTGTCGTTGGCTGGAGACCACCAGCCATGGTTCTCCTCCCTCACAAATAAGATTTTATTATTATAAGTTATAGTGTGGTAGGGATGCGCTCACATTTGAGACAAGTTTTGTCAGCCTGAATCTGGAGGTGATCTAAATTGATACAAGCTATTTCTTGAAGCTTTCAGGGGGGCATTAAGTGAAAGTGTAAACTGTCCACTGTGTTCCATAGGCTTGCATGTAGCCTGGCCAGGGACTGCTGAGTTTGACCACCTTGCTTTGGAGTTAGTTTCTGCTGTGTAATGATCTGACTTCCCCTGCTGACATTATGTTTATTTGAAATTAGAAAAAAAGCGCATAAAGAAAGCTGCTTCAACAAAATATACCTGGTAACATGCAATATCCAATTGTTTTTCTTCTGGGGTAAGGCTGCAGTCCTTGTTTAGTGATTGAAGCAGCTGCCAGGGCAGTTTCCCACCTCTTGTGGCAGAGGCTCTCTGGTTGTTACCTGAGTCCTGTGGGCTCTTGTGCTGTGCAGTAAAGTATGGTCCAGAAATTCTGTGATCCTGTTTAAGGACTTTATATCTCTGGTTGTAGTGGATCCTGGTACAACAGCCAGAAGCCTGGTTCTGGTATTTCTCTTCTTGAACAGCAATAAAAGTAATGCACAGAGCTGCATACCATTTTTCTTCCTGCCATTGATTCCTTCTTCCTTCTTCCTCCTCAGAGGCAATAACAGTTTCCTGCAAAGGCTCTAAGCTACCCAGAACTTTAGGATGATGAACTATGACGACAGACTTTCATATGTTATCTCAAAGGCAGACTTCTCTCTGCCTTGTGGCATGCTCCCCTGCATTTCTTTTTCTTTTTATTTTGAAGAGGAATGACTCACAAGAGTAAGAAGAAAATATGTAAGGCAAACATATTTCATGTTTGTCCCTGAGTCTTTTTTATTGATTTTCCCTCCTTGCAAAAGAAGTCAAAGGGGTACTTGTTATTTCTGAACACCTTGGGAAGAGTACTTTACTTTTAGGTTTTGGTTACCAGACTTATGTGGCACATTTTGCAAGCCTGTTCTCCCTTTCTCCCACCTCAGCAAACCCCACAGGTGAAAGACTAGTTTTGGTTATTTTGTATTCTTTGAAGTTCCAGTAGTGTTTTCAGAGTCCTAAAAATACTCTGCAGGTATGCCAGAAAGTGAGATTTGGATTTAAACAAATACACCTTGCCTAGTCAGCTTTCCCATTGGCATCACCACCATGCTGATTCTTTGGAGCTCCCTAGTTTCATTATAGCCTTTGAAGAGTATCCATCCAGGTTATGAAACTAGGTGATTAAATTTGACATACCTTAGATGGCTTCCCAGGTTTTTTAAAAGGAGAGAAATGGGCAGTAGATGCCTGAAAGAAGGCAAGGCACAGCTGCTTGCCTGCTGACGAGCAGCACTGGACTTGTTCAGAGCCTTTGCTTGTACGCTCCCACAGCTCGAGTGCTGTCGGTGCCTAGCAGAACTGGTTGCTGGTTTACTTATATTCCATCAGTTTCAGATGTAATGGCATGGCTAAGATGCCTCACTGTAACTGAGGAAGGAGAGTTGCTCAAGCTGGAGAAGGTAAAGCTGAGGGGAAGTTGTGTGTTTTTGAGGAGACAAACTGTACACAGGCTGAGGGTGAACAAATTCAATTGACTGTCAGTCTCATTTGCGTTTGGTCTGCAGATTCTAGTTCTCTTGTCTACTGAATGAATCCCTTATTAGTAGCAGGTATCCTCCTGAGACTTTAGAGTTTGTATGTTTGTTCATGTTACTGTGACAACTCCTAGAAAGGAGAGCGCAGGTGCATGTAATAGCACCAGTCTGTGTGCTCGATGACTTTTGCTCAGATCTTAAAGGCTTCTCCTCCAATGCTCCAGTAAAACTTAGAGTGTTTCAAAGTGCTCAGCTATTAAGTTACACTCCTGTGGTTTGTGGTATCATATTAAAAGATGTCACAGATGTTGACTTTGGCATTAATTGTTTTCTTTTCCAAATCAATGGAGTTTAGTAAGGATGTGCTGATGAAATTCATTTGGAAGTTTTATCATGGGGTAGATAATTTTTGGATAATGTCTGTGAGCTCTTTGTGACATTTTCCTTCCCCTGTAACCCCCCCGCTGTTACAAGTTGCTGGATGTACCTCACCTTGAAGCATCCCTCTGCACATACATGGCTCCATGTACTTGTCTCTGCTGAAAACGTCAGTTGTTTACACTCAGCATGCCTTACAGCCCCGGTATGCTTTTGCTCAGTGGACCTAGAATGTGAAGTATTTTTCGATGGTTCAAACACTGGCTCCTTAGAGAAACTATAGGAGCTTGCTTCAGTCCTGACCCCAAGCACCCTAGCTGCTGATGTGTCCAGCTTTTTCACACGGCCCACTCCTACAGAGGTCCACAGTGCTCCCTTCTCATAAGTGCCACTGCTCACATCTTCCTGAGAATGAAGTGCACTAATGAAAATCAGTGCATTGCTGTCCTCTGAGAGCTATCCCACTTTTATTAAGCTGCATCCCAGTTCTGTAGCATACACTAATGTGTTCGTGGGCTCATTTGAATTTGAATCTTTGCGTTTCATTTTAATCCATGAACCAAATTAAACACAGGAATTCAAAGCCAAAGATCTCTTCAGTGTTGCTCCTTCCCATTTCTTTATCAAGTTGGAGACCTTGCATCATGTTGTAAAATGAATTACACACAAAGTTTTTATTTAAGACCATCTGTTTTCCTGCTTAGATTTCATGATTGCATGAGTCTCACTGCTGTGACTGTATAAGGGTTATAGACATTGCCAAAGATGTATTGGCCTAATTAGGGCATTGAAGCTCATTTCCGAAGGTACCAGTGTGAGGCTGTTGCTTAATATCAAATGCTGTTCTGGCATCTGTCTGATGCTGAAGGTGAAGAAAGAAAAGAATGTGCCAACCTTTTCTAAAAACAGAGAGGTGGGAGGCAAGGCAGAACAAACTCAGAGTGGTCAGTTCAGCATTGCTTTTATCAATATATTGCCAGCATGTAGTCTTCAATGTCTTTTATCATATATAACTCACAATACGAAATCCTTCAAAATAAATACTTTTTGGCATTCAAAATGCAATTTCCTGTGCTTAATTTCATCCTTTTCTTCTACTTAAGAGTTATTTAAGATACTCTTTGTTTTTGCACACTTCAAATTTTTGCAAGCAATTACATTCCAAGTGTGTTGAGCCAAGCTTTCTTCTTTTCCAAGCTTTGTTGCTGCTGGCTTTTTTGTTCCCTGCCCCAGTCTTGTGCAAGCCCCTTCCCCTTTTTGTCCCCCTTGCCTCCATGCTCATATGACTAATAAAGCATAATGGTCCTTGTCCTCTTTTTGCACAGTGCTCTTCTGTTTAGAGACAAACTACTCTAAGAACCAAATATTTCTGTGGGTGAAAGAACTACCTTTTCTAATGCTAAGTAAAAGGTACAAACCTGTGTTCCATTGTCTGGAAGTGCTTCCACACTTACTGCCAATGTGATTGAACAATTTACACAAGGATGATCTGTATTCTAACTGCTTGCTGAAAGATAGCCTGTCCTGTTTACATTTGAAGAAATGCCACACTTGATTTGCTGCTCGGAAGAGTGCTTCAAAAGCATACCCAGCTTATCATTCCATGTATCCCTGTTTGGATGTGTTGCAATTAGCTTAGGCCAGTGTTTGAGAAGTAGTACAAAAGAAAAAGTAGTTTGCTGCAGCCACCATGATCCAGCACAAGCAAGCTGTTCATTGGGAAGCGCTGGGCCAGAGTATTGCTGTGCCTGACCTGATGCTCCTTGGTCTAGGAAAAATAATGCAGAATGCAAAAGGTGTTCTCACCTCCAAGGTAGTAAAGATTTCTTTAATTGATAGTGGTTCCAGGCACAAATGAGTTCCTGAGTCAGCAGCTGCATAACTTGTGAGAACAACTTATGCAGGCTGTTTACATCTGTGTATATAGGGTGTGGGGGGGGACCATTCCTCCTCTGCCTTGTCTGAGTGCATCACCTCCCACAGATGGGTGCAAGATTATCACAGATTGTGCATCTGAAGTACTCTCTGGGTGCAAGGCACAAATAAGTCAATCACTGGCAGTACAGTGTCCATCTAAGTTTCAGTGCATCCTTGTCTCAGTAAGCCTGCAAGCTCAGCAGGGAGCTTAAATGGAGATTTCAAATGGCTGGAGCCTGTCCTTGCCGGATACTGAGCCACTAAATATAACTATGCCCAATTTGATGCAATCAGTGCTCTCAGGCTCAAGAGGGGTAGAGTGTGGAAGTGGAATGTACAGGGAAAAGTATGGATGGCTAGTGCTGATGGACGGAATAAGAAAGAAAAGAGGTTTCAAAAAAAACCAAAAAATGCTGGGGAAGCTGGGTTATGAGGTACCCCAAGAATGTGTGTAGGACTGGAAAACTGGGTCCAAGATGCCAAGGAAGATGAGCTGTGTAAATCTTGGGATTCGACTGGCATCTGTGGAAGGGGAGGCTTAAATAGACATGTAAGGAGAGATGCCTAATAATATTGCGAAAAGAGTAGGAAATGGCATTTTACTTTTAGGGGATGGAAGGGGGAATTCAGTTCCTCCTTTCTTTTGTACTGTTTCTTGACAGGGATAGAAGGGATTGTTTCTGACTAGAAGGGATATGCTGTCAGGTGTGGGTGGATGTGGAAGACATCAAGAGTACTCTCTGTCTTCTGAGACATATAAGGCATTTTAGGGTGAAAACTGGACTGGAACAGAAAAGGTATGTTATACTTCAAGCAATGGATATGTGGCCTACAGGAGAAAAGTCTGACCTGACTCAACTTTTCTTTAGTAGATCCCACTTCTTATTTCTTAATTAGTTAATGTTTTTCTGAAGTATTATTATGGATACTAAAATTGAGAAAACCTAATATATATACACGTTTAGCTACATAAGCAAACTAGTTACTGACATTTGTTGACTTATGTCACCAAACAAAACCTGCAGTAGTCATGCTGACATAGATGTGTTCTAATGTAGTTTTAAAATTGGGTGATATTTATCTTGGAGACAGCTGTAGCTCATCAGCTGAAAAGTGATTTGAGTCAGGATGTGTGCGGGGACATTGAAATCAATTTTTATTTACCTGGTAATGAATAACTGTGATGAACCAGTAGAATCTGTCATGGAAAGTTTTATAGCAGGCTTTAATATTTTTTTTTTTTTTCACCGTGGTCTGCTAGAGACTTTAACATTTTGTTTTAGAGTACTGTGGTTTTGACCTTGGGTGCCTTGGCATGTCTGTGCTTTGAAGTGACTGTTGTGAATTTAAACATATGGTCCCAGCAGCAGATCCCCATCATGTGGCCCAGTGACACCAAGTGCAGTTGCATATGGAGAAACTACCTCTCCCTGCTCTTTTGTGTACCAAGAGACCAAGATCCTCCCATGAAAATGCAGTGGAACAGAGCTTGCAAGCTCATTACCTAATTTTTATACAGTCTGGAGAGCATAAGCTTTGTTATCAAACAAAATAGACTTCCAGCTAACTGGTATCTTACCTGTATCCCTAGATAACGCTATATACAGCATGTGAGAAATAACAGTATCACGTGAAAGTGTTGTTTCTACACCTCAGACTGGTTAATGCTGTGGTAGGAAAACTGAGATACTTATCTTAATTTTCTTCCAGCCAGTATCATTGAGTTGCTGCTGTTGCTAGAAATGTATGCTTTCTCAGGGGTATTACTCAACTCTTGTAACAAGTTTAGCAGAAGTAGTTTCCCAGGTTAATGTCATAGTTTAGATAAGTGCAATATTTCCTTCTGTTTTTTTTTCCTTGAATTTCCTGATTTTTTGATGAGGATAATCTTGTTTCTGAAACACGTGGTGTTTCAGTCTCTGATACGTTTCTATGTAGGAAAACAAACTGTCATCAGAAAAATCCAACTCCTCGTTTAAAAACTGGTGGATTCAAGTTGTTGATAAAAGATATTGAACATATCAAAAAAGAGTCGGGAACCTGTTTTTTATCCATAACGTATGGGTAATTCTTGCTCAAGAGGCCATCAACTTCCCTCATTCTTATTCCTCACGTGCAGAGCTGCCTTCAAATGTGCATGGAGAGATGTCCGGTCTCTTATTGAAAAGTTCAGCAAAAGTGTAAAGTGCAGAGAAGGTTTTTGTGTAGCAAAACTTCTCTGAAGATCTGGACTGAAATTTGCACGGTTGAGTCCACAATGAAAGTTTTAAAGATTCTTTATTTGGCCCTCCAACTTTTAAAAAGTATAATGTTTCACAATACAGCTCATGATTTTTTGTTTGTTTGTTTGTTTTGGGGGGTTTTTTTTGACCTCAGTTGTTAGCATGTCATCCTTTTGCAGGTTATACTGGAGAGCTTGTGCTGAGAGTACTCTCCAAGATAAGTAAATGTAAATACTCCACAACAGCTGTTCACTGCTCAGGGAGACTTCTCAACTGGAGTGCTGTCAGAGGAGCATTAGAGCAATTTTCACATAATCACAGTCTTGACTGTTTGCAGTTTGTATGTGTTAGGG
The DNA here is from genome assembly GCA_013398955.1 of Callaeas wilsoni. Lineage (NCBI taxonomy): Eukaryota > Metazoa > Chordata > Aves > Passeriformes > Callaeidae > Callaeas > Callaeas wilsoni. Next base: position 330,514 of record VWPU01016742.1, on the reverse strand, counting down.
AGCTGGAAATGTGTGGCACTGTTTGCATGGAGTCAGTTTACCACTGATGGATTGTCCTGAACAAAGATTTGGTCATAGTTTTCAGGAGTTTGAAACCTATGAAAGGCTTCTGAACAAGTTGAGAGTTGTGACTTTTGGTTGTGTTCTTTTATTTTGGTGCGAATTTGGTTTTGTTTCGTTTTTTTTTTTTTTTTTTTTAATTTGCCTTGAACAGTGGGAGAAATGCATATCTATGGTGCACTGTAAACTTTATTTCCAATATACTTGAAAGTTCTAAAATCGCTGTACAACCTGTACTACACAATTAAAAAGAGTTTTTCTTAACCAATCACTGATATGGCTACGGGGAGCAGCTTCTTTTTTTTTTTTTTTGTGAGGTGTACAGAAATAATTTATTCAACTGAGATGTTTTAATAAGAACATGATATTACTGTGCCCTCCTTGAGTTCAAAAATGAGCCAATCTCTGCAGTTGTGCTCATGGAGGCATCAGGATGTTGTTCTGTGACAGCATAAGCCAGCCTTAAGTGAGGGCTGCTGCTCCAATATTCTAACCTTAAGCAGGTGCTGCCATTGGAGTTCAGGTGAAAAGTTGTTATCCGTGTGACCTTAACTGACCAAAAGTGAACAAAACCCCTCCAATAAACCAACTTTTCTGGTTTTAGATGGATCAGAACTCAACTGGTCCATCTGCCTTGTGGTGCAAACAACAGTGTGTGGTCTGGACATCTGCACAGTGGAAGGGAGAGTGAAAGCACAACAGCCAAAATTCAAGTTAGCTGATGCTTCTGGAAAACATCAACCTCATGTTTTATTATTGTTTTTCTAACAAAAGGAGACAATTCATTAGTGACAAAGAACAGCAGCTTATTTTATAAAAGAGAAAGGCCTTGAAGCAATCTACTGTGAGTTGTAAGGAACACTGTTCCAGTTTCGGAGAACTTTTTCCCATTTATCGAGTGACGATTTTGACTTGCATGACTGTCTTGGGCTCAGCAAGCTTGGGGGCTGACTAAGGACTTTGGCTTTGTCCATGAGGGCAAATGACTTTGTCAGTGCAGTGTAATGTCACTATGGAAACATGTCACTGATTTATGAGGTATTTGGAGGTATCATTATGGACATTGATTTCAAATTTCTTCTCAAAGTGGAGCTTGGAAAATATATGTGTGTGTGTATTTATATATGGTAAAACCCCCCTTCTTGGTGCAGGAATACATAAGCCTTTTGAGGGAAATGAACTAAAAGCTTCTCTTTCATGGTCCTTGCGAGCTTAGCTTTCCGGAATTTCTCGAGTTCTGCTAGAAGCAGGATAGCCCTTCTGCCATGTGGATAGGAAGTCCTAATTAGAACAGCGGAGATGTCAACGAACTCCCTGAAAACATATCTGTAGATGTGTGCTCAGATGAATTCATGGATGTAGTCTGGAGAAACTACTAAATGTTCAATGCTCAAGTGAGTCAGTGGCTTGAGGTGTGGAATCTGAGACTCATCTGAACAGTTTCTGCTCGCTTTAATAAGATGACGGGCATTTTATATTAAGCTCTAGCTCGGAAGGGCAGTGAGGCTGTTAGCAGGAGTTAACCAGAGGGTTAGAGGAGATACTGTGAAGTATCTGGTACTGACAACCACTGGGGTGGAACATCAGAGTAAACGGAGTGCAGATCTGGCACAAAATGCCTCTTCTTCATATGTACCATTTAAAAACAATCATTAATAATTATGTAGGTATTACAGCAGTGTCAATGCAAATAAAACCTCTCAACAGTTTGATCTGTTGTATGAATTGCAACAAATGTGGTGCTTGCGCCAAGAGAGTCCAAAGTCTAGTTCTAAAACAAGAAACAGATTGAGGAGAAAAGAACAATTTAAACTAGGCTTCAACTTAGCACTTTATCCAGTTCAGAGAAAACTTTCATGAAGGTGCTGAAATTCCTATGATAACTGTGACAAACATGTTACACTTGCCAATCTGTATAAAGTGTGTGATGTGAGGCACTTAATATGATTGAATTCTTGGCAGGAAATATGGAATATGTACAAGCTATGGCAAATATTGCTTCATTTAGCTACTGAAGTTCTCATCTGCAAGATGGAAGGTGAACCTGACTCATGAGAGCAAGAAATTGTCCTTAATGTGAGCAAAAAAATTCCAGAAACTGTAGTTCTGAAAAATATATCCTTACTTCTGTGTAAGTTTTCTTAATGGAAATTAATTCTGTATTTTCTAATATTTTCTCACCTCTTTCTTGTATAATCTTTTATTAGTCTTAAAATCAGACTTCTCAGTTTGTATAAAAACCAAATTCTAAAAGGTGAATTACAATCCATATTACTCGAGGTGAATAAAAGAATCCCACTTATTAAATTAAAGATATTGGGATGGTCTTATTTACATTAATCATGAGATCTATTGAATATAAACTGATGACAGTATTAATATTTAGTGGGGGGAAAAAAAACCAAAAAACTCTTAAGTCTTCCCTAGGGAAAATTTATTTTTTGTTCATCCAAATTCTTTTGCTGCACTTTTTGCTTTCTGCTTCTCTGTAAAGGTTTCTGTTAAGGGCTAAGTCTGGAGCTGAAAGGGCAGCAGGTGTTTCGAAGCCTAGATTGCCTTTTGGAAATTTAGACTAGAGTGGAAATGTAAAGATTGTAGAGATGGTACTGAATTATGAAGGATTTCCAGCATTTTCTGTAGCTGCTAATACTCTGGCTACAGCTAAGATATATTTCACTTTATCAGCAATCTAATACCATAATGTGTGCTCTCAAATTAGTAGGACCCACCTGTGGATTCCGTTTGCTGTCTAGTAGAGCTTCCTTTGTCATTATTCTGAGGAGTAAAGGATGGGAATGGTCCCATCTTTCCATGCAGAAGTCATTTTGCTTTTTAACTGTGCCGTGGGTGTGACGAAGTACTGTCATGTCCAAGTCTGTCATACCTCACCGAAGTCCAGCTGGAGACTTGCCATGTTGCGGATGTCGGTTGGGTCAGTGGAAATGATAAGCTTATGGAAGAATTTTCTATAAGGAGGTTCCTTCTTCAGCCAGCCTACCTGAAGCACCGAACCTGGGCTTTCAGCTCGGTGGCGAGGCCAAAATTCAGAGGAACTTGATGTATAAGATCCTGTCTGTTCATAAACTGTAAACCTATGAGCTTTGAGTTTTATTAGATGCCTAAGGGTAGGTGGTGTATATATCCCCATAGTGTTTCTTCTTGTTAACAGTTACGTACTGTTTGTTTATAGAGAACTGCATCCATAAAAAACAGAAATAAGGTTGGAGAATCAATAGGTCATGCAGACGGAAATCTGAGAAATGCCATTTCCCCACTGCCTGTGTGTTTGGAGGCTTCTAATCGCTGTCTTTATACAGTGACTTCAGAAAAGTTGCTATCTCAGGTGCAGCCCTTCTGCCTCTCCTTTAGCTCTAGAGAACAGTCAACCCTCGGGTTTTTTTGCTTCATTGAAATAGCATGGAGGGATTGATACTTGCTCCTAACTTATAAATGTTTCACAATTTAAAATGAGACTGAAGAAAAAGTAAACAAGGAGACCCATAGGAGAGAAAAAAAATCCTGCTGGTCTTTTCAAAGACTGACATTTAATTAAGTATTAGTGGAATGTGGTGTATGACCTGGGGGAGCAGGAGCAGTTGATGGATGACCTTGTAATGGTTTCTGGATCATCACAGCTGTATTTAGAAAGCATTGTAGTATATGAGGAAATATTATAGAGAGGAAAAAGGAACAGAAGGCAAGATAAAATAAGGGAAAAGAAAAATATGAGAGAGGTAACATGACAAAAGCTGTAAATTAAGAACAGCTAAGGGTATGTGCTTGTAGTCTGAAATGCGTGTGTGGAGACTGAATGTGGGAGCGGAGGATACAGAGAAAAATGAAAAAAAAGCACTGGAGTTAGAGGACAGGTTATTTAATTTGTTCGTGACTTGTTTAGGGATTAAACCAGCCAAGTCTGTATTATTCTTCTAGGCACCCCCATTCCAGAGGGATAAAGAGAGGACTGGTTGCCCAGTTCCCTGGGTGCAACACCAGGCACAGACAGCATGGTAAGGCTGGGCAAACCAAATCTGCTGGAGGCAGAGAGGGGCTGAATGGAGCTCCAGATTTGGGAGCCCATGAGCATCGAACACTGAGACTTGAAACAGTCTCCCCAGGGGGCTGTAGGATAATCCTGCAAATGGGAGGATGGCAGGAAGTTGTCATGGAAACGGAGGGCCTGAAAGATTGACTCTGAGCAGCAACAGGCCAGTGAGGCGGCCTAAGTAGGATTTATAGCACATTATACTGTGAAAAACAGGAGAAAATTACTGTAAAGGCAGAAATTATAGCACAACAGAACATATCAGCTCTGAGATCCATCTTGCTAATTAAAACAGCATATTCAGTGGTGGAGTGCGTGATAAGCCTGTTAGCCTAAATGGGAAGATGTTATCAATACTTCATTATAAAGTTTATTGTCTTTAAAGGAACTCTGGAGGAGGGGCAGGGAAGTGTAGAACCTGACTAACCAATGCCACTCTGTGTCCGCTCCATGTACTTAATAAATATCCATTCACTGCTAAGTCTTAAATCTCTGGAATGTTTTTGCCTCTTGAAATTTTCCAGCTATGGGTCACTTTGTGTGTATTTGGGGGGGTTAAATAAGGAACCTAAGGAGAGGAAGGTGTAAGTGTGTGTGGAGGGGCTGTGCTAAGCAAGTTTTAGTATTTTACTTAAGTCATTGACTGTGTCACCTGCATTTTAAAAAAACAGAAGGAGGGGCAAGTGTTCCTGAAATAGACCCTAATTTTGCACGGTTCTAGTACCTCTTAGCTGACGATCTCAAATCCCATAATATGCCTGGTGAGAATTGTGAAAACTGATTCAAGGTCGTCTAGAAATCCATACTGGGGCTGTGAACTAGATACAACTTTTTTTCTGACCATGAAGTAATGTCTGTCTAGCCATTAAAAGAATTTTCTTCTTTCTTAACATTATTGCATCTCCCATGTCCTTTATTCAGCTTTATCCCTATAGTAATCAAATAACCACTTTTTGAGCTTTGGCTGCACTAGTCCTAATTGACTTGACAATTCCTGCATAATAACACACATGCAGGAGGTTTGAGTGAACACTATTTAAAAAAATTAGCAGCTGGTGCAGTCTAATCCGTGTAGTACATCATAATACGCTGAGCAGGAGATAAAAAGCCCTAGGACACTTCTATTCAATGAAGTAATTAATATTCTTGTTTGAATATCAGCATACTATTTAAGGAAAAAAATGAAAAAGAAGAAAAAAAACCCTGAAGCTCAATTATTGACACATGGACTGGTGTGCTGCAAGTGCTTTATTACAGAATCCAAGGCAGTGTGTCTTATGATGCTGGCTTTTAAGGTTTTAGCACATTACAGTACTGCATCAATGTTTAAAAATAACCTAAAACTCTCTACTTCATCAGCTTTGAATCCTTAGCTGCAGTGAGTCTCTCATTTCTCGCTTCTTACTGTTTCCTTTACATCTTTGTGCACAATGTTTCCCTTAGCAGAAGGCTGTGAAAGGATTGGCGTAGGCAAACTGAACACCTTTAATGATGAAAGTGACAAAATAGTGATGGTGGCTCGTGGCAAAGAAACTTAACAGGCTGTTCACTCCTAGTATGTTGCAGCCAAGGCCTTCCTGCCTACTCCCCTTCTGGAAGGAGAGGCTTTGCAGGTAGAGGATCATTCCTGGGCAGATCCAAGGAATCAGTGGGAAGATGCGGGATGGTTGTTCTTTCCTTCCTTGGCCTACCACACTGCTCTGACTCCCCCTCCACAGCTAGACAGGGGAAAAAGCTGCAACAAGGGGATTTTAGGTTGAGGTAGGGGCGGGGAGAGATCACTCACCAACTATTTTGATGGCCAAACCAGACTCAACTCTCATGAAGCTATCTTCTCACAGAAGCCACCCCTGCAGCCAAAACCTTGCCAAGGCAAACACAATATAATTTTGTACTTGAGATGTATTCCTCTTGCCAGCTGCAAAAACAGAACTCTATTCCCTAATGAAGTTTGAAGTGCTGAGGATTGTTGTTTGAATAATTTCAGCTTGTGTCTGCTGGGAATTATGACGTGTAGATCTTTGTAACCATGTGGATTTTTCTACCTGTGGTTTCTGCCAGTAAAGCAAAAGTGAGCTTTCTGTCTCTGTCTCATTCTCTAATGGCATATTTTTCTAAAGTAAAAGCTGAGCTGTAGTTTAAAAATACTGTGTGCACCCAGCCTGAAATACCAGGAGGTGTGATCACTAGAGCAGATCTTGTACGCTGAGTAAGAGTCTACTTGGTTATATTACCTTTCAGTGAGATGAAAGTTTGTGTGGAGAATGGTACCGATGCTGCTCTGGCATCTGTGTCAGGAATACAGTCCTCTCAGACACACCACTTGAGGGGTGGAAAAGAAAAGAAACACCGTGTTAGCAAGGTTCAAGTGGGCTGAACAACAGCTGAAGAGGAATGTGGGAAAGCAAGTGCCACCAGTTGAACTCATATACTTTAATACTAGTTGAAACTCAAGGCATCTGATGGGTCAGTGCTTCTCTAATGTATTTTTAAAATGACATAATCATTAAAGAGGAAAACAATCCAAATTGAACCATCTTCCGTTATACTCTTCAGTACTTGAGAGGTACAGGGAACAGTAAGTGGGAAGTATAGAAGCAAGTCTATACAGAATAGTAATCTCAATATTTGTATATTTTTTAATTTAGTAATGATAAAAAGGTGGGGGAGAGATGAGATGCAGGGGGTTTTTTAATCCTTTTCTGATTGCTTGTGATCTGGGAACAGTTGATCGCCGAGGTTAGCACATGGTAGGTTACATTTTCGTGGTGGTTTTTGCGTGTTGTTTAAAAATAGTAGAGTAATGAATGTTTAATGAATTAGTATTTGATACTGTCTACTTTACTGTTGGGCAGTGTTTAGATCTTGGCAGTGATGTCAAGTTAAACATTTCCACTGCTGGTTATTGCTTTTGCCTGGATGGTGTTGACTCTACTGTTCAAGTTCGTGAGAGGAACCAGTTCAATGATCCAGAAAAATAATTCAAGAAAACAGTTTTTTGATTTGGTTCACTCCAAGTTCCTATGTCAGCACAATGGAGAAGAGAATAGGGGGCACAGATGTAAACCCTCACCTCATCTCCTCACAAAGGGTCTGGAAAGCAGATATGTTGCTGATATGTTGTACTCAGCATTAATGCAAAATGCACTGTTGTGACTTCAATGTTAATTTCAGCTCCCACTATTCACAGCCTCAGTAGCAAAGTCTGGTTGTGCCTGGTTGAATTTCTCATTGGAATATTTTGCAAGGTCACTGTGTGTATGAAATCATTTGCTGTCTAGGTATTGATTGACCTACAAGCAGGTTGATAAGGAATGGATGAACCAAGCAGCTGGAATAACTGAATTCTAATTTTGTTAATATTTTTCTTCAAGTCTGACTTTCTGAGCAGTTTTTTTTGTTGGCTATAGTCACTACTGGTGCTCAGATGTTCAATCCATTCCTTTTAGTGAGTGCTTTAGGGAGAGAGCCCTTGGGGTTTGGTCTAAAGACGATCCAGTTGGCAAGACAGTTAAATGAACCACCTCCAGCCCATGCTGTCTTCTTCACAGTCAGGCAGCAGCTCAAGAAAGCATATTCAGCATGAGTGGAGACTCTAAAAGATAACACAGCCTCTTAGTGAGTCATCAAACCCACTGCAATGACTTTGCCCACCTAATAGTTGGTGGGTTTTGTGGAGTGTTTGGGTTTTTTTCTTTGGTTGATTTTTTTCCAAGGGGCATTAAAGTATGCCAAAGTACTGTGGCTGAGTGCTTTGGCCATGACTTTTCTTTGTATTTTAGGTAGATCTTCTACAACTATATTTCTAGAGGTCTTTTTGGTTCTTTTAGGATTTTGGTGCAGTCAGATCAAAGCATGTTTCTTCTTTGGGAAGGACAGGCAGGTGCTGCTGAAAAGAACATTTTCTTAGTCTATTACAGTAATATATGTGTCTTCATGTGTTCTAAAGCTTTTAATTTACCTCCCTTTTATATGTAGAAATAATTAACTATAAATCTTGTTGCTTCCTCTCAACTCTACCCTTCACCCTGCACTTTCACTGGCCTCAATACTTCATGTTTTTATTTTTCTCTGTGTATTTTTTTTAGTCTATCACTCTTTCTACATCGTGTTCTCTTCTGAGGACATGCCTTTTCCAAATTTGGTGTATTTTATTGGTCCTGATAGCTACTTGCTGCAGCCAGCACAAATCTGCTCTGAGTAGTACCATTTGGACAAGTACATTTGCTTGCCTTTGATACTTGTCTTGTGAGAAAGCATGTAATTGTGATGTCCTGGGGCTGCACCACAGTACTAGGAGGCCTGTACTTCGTTTTCTGTTTGCTGTACTTTTAATTCCCACTAATGAAAACTGTAATAGACTAGTTGAAAGAGGAGAAAGTGATTCATCATGAAGTGTGGTGCCATTTTTATTTTGCCATCAGTATCTTGCATGTGTGCTTTTGAAAGGAAAGACAGAAAAAATGGAATTGGATTTTCAGATTTTGATTTCTATCCTGAAAACTTGAACACTTCCTGATTATAATCCTTGCTGTCTTGGACACTTTTTTTTAACAGCAGCATCATTAACTATGTCCATTAAATGCTGGTCATGTGAATGCCAATGGTGAAGGGGAACAGCTGTTAACGCGGTTAGATTATAGCACTTTTTATGTCTTTTATACTATGTGATAAACAGTGAAAGTCTATTCTTTTCTTTAGCAAAGTGCATGGGATGGTAAGAAGAAAGCCCTTTGGAAGCCATGGATGATATTTTCTGTCTAAATGTGGGAAATTCTGTGTAGTAAAATAGCCTTCTCTGTTAGATCCTAATTTAGCATAAACTGTTCATCAGGATGTTAACTCTGTATTTGGTTTGTGTGTAGCATAGGCAAAGTGACAGCAGGTATTTAAAAGGGAGCCCTTGTATGTTTGTTTTGCTGTCCCCAAAGCAAATAATGCAGTTTCTGTTTAGTGAACTCACTTTACTCCCCCTAAACTATGCTACTATTTCCACTACAGCCAGATCAGAGCTGTAGGGTTTAATACAGCAGTGTTCCTTGAGGGAGGAATAGAAATGCCTTCCTTCTAAAAAGTGATGATGTAATTGTTAATTATTTGTGTTGTGGTTTAACCTCAGTCAGCAACGAAGTACAATGCAACCGCCGTCTCAGTCCCTGCCATCCCAAGTGGATGGGGAGGAGAACTGTGGAAAAAAAGTAAAATCCATGGGTTGACATAAGAACAGTTTAATTATTGAAATTAAGTAAAACATAATAATAATTATAATAATAGCGATGAAAAGGAAGACAACAAAAGTTGAAAGAGAAATAAAACTGAAGAAAGACAAGTAACGCACAATACCATTGCTCACCACTCGCTGACTGATGCCCAGCCAAATCCCTCTGGTTTATAAACTGAGCGTGACATTCTCTGGTATGGAACATCCCTTTGGCCAGTTCTGGTCAGCTGTCCCAGACCTGCTCACTGGCAGAAACTGGGAAACCGAAAAGTCCTGGACGTAGGGTAAGCACTACTGAGCAACAGTGAAAAGCATTGTTGTGTTATCAACGTTATTCTAATAGTAAATCCAAAACATAGCCCTGTTTTGGCTACTAGGACGGAAATGAATTCTGTCTCAGCTGAAACCAGGACATGTAGGTATATTGTTATTCCACTGTCACATTTGAAACCAGCCCACGGAGGTCCACAGTAGAGCAGAAATCCACCTGCAGTCCGCGGAGGAACACATAGTGGAACAGGTGCATATGCCAGAAAGACTGTGACCCTGTGGGAAGCCTGCACTGCAGAGGGTTCCTGGCAGGACCTGGGTCCCCATGAAGAGGAGCCCATACTGCAGCAAGTTTGCTGGCAGCACTTCTGACCTTATACAGGACCCACACCAGAGCAGACCGTACCCCATGGAACGGTCCCATGTTGCATCAGTTTGTGAAGAGCTGTAGCCCATGGGAAGGGGCTGTGCAAGAAGTTTGTGGAGGACTGTCTTCCATGGGAGGGACCCCACACAGAACCAGAAGAACAGTGTGAGAAAAGAGCGGCAGAGACAGTGTGATGAACTAACCCCCTCCTCTTCACTGCTTGTGGGGAGAAGGGAGAGAAAATTGAGGGTGCAGTTGAACCTGGGAAGAAGTTTATGGGAGGAGGGAGGTATTTCTAAGATTTAATTTTATTTATCATTATCCTACTGTGATTTAATTAGTAATAAATTCTGCAACTTCAGTCTGTTCGTTTTGCCCATGACAGTAATGGCAAGTGATCTCTCCCTGTCCTTATCTTGACCCACGAGCCTTTCCTTATATTTTCTCTGCCTGTCCAGCTGAGGAGGGGAGTGACACAGTGGCTTTGGTGGGTGCCTGCTGTCCAGCCGGGGCCAACCCATCACACCCACATACGTGCCTGCAGTTGTGAGGCTTTTTTTGCTGGTATTTTGGTCAAATTGCTGATAAGCTTGAAGGATGACTCAAGTAGCTGAATGCCTCAAGGAAGTGGATTGTGTGATTCATGAGGATTAGTCTCATTTTTCACATAATTTTATGTGATGAGAGGGAAGATGAGTTTTACTTGATTTGTTTCTGAAGTATATGTTTCATTCAGCTGCTCATATTAGTATGGGTGTAAATGAAGATACTGATACAGGAACATAGTCTATATTATCCACATGAGATCAAGGATAAAATCACGGTGTTTTTACAATGCAGGATGAGAGAGAAAAAGTAAAATGACAGCTAGATGAGCTCTCAAGTGAATGGTCAGTCAGTATCTTTAGTGCTGAGAGGTATAAAGGATGCCCTTTCCCACCAACAAGTTTCCTCATTTAGGCCAGCTGTGATAAAAATGAGGTACCTGTCACCTGACTTTGCCTGACTAAACCTGTAACCTCTGAGGTTGGAGGTGTGATGAACTGCTGCCTTTGGAAGAAGTAAGCTTATCAGTTTCTTTCCACATGACTAGACAATATATTTCTGGAGGTAAGCTGAATTCAGCAGTGAGAGCCCTCTGCTGTGGGACTCGGATGCTTTGTGTCACCCTGACCTGTTTTCTTTTCATTCCCTTGAGTCCCACCGGTGCCTCCTTACAGTTCTTCTGTTGCCAAATTTCTGTGTATTCACTTTGTTTGTCTCCAAAGAGGCACTCACAGCAAAAGGCAGATTTCATTCATAAATTGATGGGTAAGAGCAGGAATGGACAGGACCAAGCAGGCTTGCAAATCTACCACAGTACATTGCAACGTCTTACGCAGTGATACAAATGGTGTTTACTAGCATAAGCACAATTGCTTTCAAAATGAATATAGTTAATGTTACTGAATGCCCTTGAAAGCAGAAATAATTCTGCCAACTGGGTAGAGTAGCACCCACTTCCCAACAGTGCTGATGTCCGGAGTGCTTTGTATTCCTTATAAACTTCATTGGAAATGGCATATTGTAAATCTGGCACTAGTTTGCAGTAGTGAAAGGAAGGAAAAATTGTTGTAGACTGTACAGACTTTTACCTAGAAGACCTAAATTAATTGCCTTGCTGTAGCCCGTGAACTAGTTTCTCTTACCATCTCTCAAGGTGATTTGGGAATCAGCCTAAATAGGAATGTACCCCACCAGGCTTATTGCTTGGATTTTGTTTTATTGCTTCAATAAGTGCTGTAGGATTCCTCTGGATGAGATGTCCATGAATAGAAAATGAATTTGTTGGCACTCTAGTGGAGAAATACAGTAAATAAAAACCAGAGGCATTCAGCAAGCACCAGAACCACCTCATCTGCAAATTGTAGGTATTCAGCAGAATGTCATCTGTGCATCTAGAAGGGTTAATACGTTGTACATATGAATTAGAACACTGCTTATTTGCCAGTATGGTGTCGTGTACCTACCTACTTACTAAATATCCCCAGAAGGTCCAATCCTATTCTAATTGTCAGCTAATGAAATGAGTGACTATGAAAATAGAGTGACTTTGAAACTTAGTGGGAGTAGCCTAAAACTACAGCTAAACCATGACTTTGACAGCTGGCCATCTGTGGGAATGCTTTTCTTCCTTTATTAAGATGGACTACACATCCTATAAGTTCCTTTGATATCTCTTGCGATTAAATTATACTTTATCTCACCACATCAGGCAATGTATGAGGTCCTAAGCTCTGAAAGAATGAAATATATGTAATGTGCCTTGTTCGTGTATAATGTCTGACAGAAATACGTGTGATAGCTTCCTTTCATATATTATGAAACTCTCTGTGTAGTGTCATAGGGAAGTATTCTAAAGGGAAGATGTGCACTTCTTTTTTTTAATGCAATAGCTGAACCAACCATTGTGGAGTTACATAAGCCCTCCAAAACCCTCATATTGACTACGCAAAATTAAGCCTTAAGCTTCTATTGAGAGATAAGACTTTTCAGTAGTTCTCAAGCATCCTAATCCACTGACCTGAGTGAGACCTGATCTCTTAGCTATCACAGAGTACATTTTGAGTTCTCACCTCAATCCTTCACTGACATGAGAGAAGATAGGAGGAAGTCTCCAAATTTCTATACGCATTCTGTATTTATCGCTTCTCCTTAGGTCACAGGACAGTTTGCTGAGAAAGAAGGAAAAGAATTATAAGGATCTAAGTTTATGCCACAGTAAAGGCACAATTGTAATGCTGGCCATATGTGATTATGTAACTGCATTGACATTGCATCTCATTGTTAAATATTAATTTTAGAGATGTTGTGTCTGCAAGATTCCTAATGTAGCTAGAAGAGCAAAGATATGAGCTGCCATCCACCTCTTTGCATTTTGTGTTTCCTGATCAGCCAGTTATTTAAGTGTCCTGTGTTGACTATTGTGATAATAACTGCACTTGATAAAGCACAGCGCTGCTACTGCATTTGCTGGATATCAGTTACCAGTGGGCTTGAAGTATGGCATTACTGAAGAACATACCATCTCTGCTCCAAAGAACTGTTTAAAAATACCCAACCAAACAACATACCCTCTCAAAAAAAAAAAAAAAAAAAAA
>VWPU01016742.1:45108-317374 GCA_013398955.1 Callaeas wilsoni | reverse complement strand
ACCCCAACCAACGACTCAGCCCAAACCCAAGCAAATCCCTGCACACAGGCATACCTCTGTAAACAGGCAGTCAGAAAGATTCTGGTGTTGTAAGTAGGAAGAAGTAAAATGTTTACTGGAGTAGATAAGAACATAAGGCTGGCCTTTGCATTGGTAGCTTTAGCAGGACTAAGGAATGCAGAAGCTACTGTTCTGAATTGATCTCTGTTACTTTGCATTATGAGATTATAGGAAAGAAAGCAAGTCACTGTGGACAGAGCTGGCCCCTGAATTGTGCCTGTTCTGTGAGTGAGTCAAAGTTTTCCATTAGTGTTGAGCTAGTAGCACTGATCTAAAGGAAAAAGAGGCAGGCTTAAGACTTCATCTATCTCTCATGTGCTTTATGGAAATAGTGTCTTATAGCATAATACATGTCTCATCAGCATTTAGGTAGTTGTGCAACACATGGGTTCACTGTTGTCTCCAAGTTTTCTCCCAATGGGAAGACTTTCTTGCTAAAGAAGGGAGGAGCTCCTTTTAGTGTCTGCTCTGAAGGAATTCACTAAGGTCTTGGCATTTGCACTCTGTTGTTAAGGTGCAAGAGGAAAAGACTGAGAAAGCACCCAGTCACTAAGACCTTTAGAATCAGCCTATATTTTCTGAGCAGCTGTCGATGGAGTCTGTGTGAGATTATTATTGTTTGCAGAAGCTTTATTGATCTTGGCTTTGAAGCCCAGAAATCTGTTTACGGCAGCCTATAAAAATGAACGGCTACTTCTTTTGCTGAAGGTTAACACACTGTGTTTGTTTAATTGAATTGAAATGGCTTTGTGTTGTCTAAATGTCAGGGTTAATGAATTTTCGAGTGATTCTAGATTCTCCTAGTTGTATAAAAATATATAGATAGAAAGCAATGTGTTAAAAGGGGGTGCTATCCACTTCATTAAAACAAGATAAACATAGATCTGAGAGAAACACTATTGCCTTTTACACAGTTGGCTGCATCAGAAGGTCCTTTAAGGTTTCCAACTCTGTTTTGTTTTCCAAGTCAGTTTGTATTATTTGCATCTGTGTTTCTTTGAAAACAGTGTAAAGAAAGGAAGAAATGAAGAAACGCAGAAGGTCAGAAGTGGCACCTTTGGAATATCTAGCTTTTCTAGAATATTACTTGATGGAAGAAAGATCTTACAACAGTAAAATGGGAAGAGGTATTTATTTATAGCTTCCTGATTGCAATGAGAGAGCTGGAAACTTGTGGTGCTGCTTGGCTGTAATGAGTACTTGCCTGGACTGCTGTGGACATAATTCCTCTTCTGGTTTTTTTGTTCTGCAACTAATTCATCAAACCTTCTGTCTAATTTGATCAAATTTACCTAATTTCCAGGTAAATGAATGTGTGTTGCAGACTGTAGTGTAAGGCACAAAGACTTAATCTAGAAGAAAAGTTTACCAAAACATATATACCTACATATGTAGGTTGTGATATTTGTTTTGGAGACTTTTTTTTTTCCTCTTAATATTGTGTTGATTTGCTTTCTTAAAAAGATTTTTCTATCATAATCTGGTCAATCATGGGAGTATGTTTGAAAACTGCTGTGGTTCAGGATGCTGATGCTGTGCACGTGAACAGGTTTAGAGGCAGTCCTTTTCTCCAGATCCTTCCCCATGTGTTTAGCTATAGATAATATTTTTTGTCCATCTGTAAATGGATCAAGATGTTACTGAAATAAACATTGCATGAACATGGCAGGAGAAGGTTGCTTGTGTCTTGATTATACCCTCAGTTAAGTCTCCTGTGCTGTACCTGCTGTCAAGCTATTCTCTGTTAGACACTTCCCCCTTCAGTGTCCTCTCCTCTGGTTGCTAGACAGTTACATCTCACAGACACCCATGACTGCAACATCTGCTTCTCTTCAGTTAATGACTGTTTTCAGGCTTTGTGTCCTCACTTCAGTCTGTACATGTAGAGAGACTACAGGACTGTATAAAAGGGAATAAGCAGAAAATGGTCAGAGGGGCAGAACAGAGGTATATTTTGATCTCTCTGAAGAACTAGAATATTTAGCACCAAGCCAGCAAGTGTAATTTCTTTCAATCCAACAGAGTGAGTGCTCATTCTACCTATTAATGTATTTTTAGAATTAGAGTTCCTCCCTCAATGGTGGGGTCCATTTCCCCCACCATCTGAGAGTTCAAACAGAGCAATGGTGTTCTCTGGGGAATACAAAGCTTACACAGATCATTGCTCTCTGCCAGGGCTTTCAAATCTCACAACACTCGTGAGAAAGTTTGCTCATGAAACACGTTCATCATTTTTTAAATATGTTCTCCAGGGAATGGTTGATAATATACAATTAAATGAGATCTGAACACAGAGGATATCCTGAGCAGCTGTAACCCTCTGGCTAAAATCTTCTTTTGGTGGATGCAACTTAAATAAAGGTGAAGGGAATACTTGCAGATAATAGATAATAAACACAAAGAGATTCCTTGAGCCCTTCTGTATATCAGTGTGGTCCTCATCAGAGTTTTTCAAATCTTTGTCCTCTTATACTTAACTCCATCATGAAAAATAAGAATATAAAAAGAAATAAATTTAATTAGAGGCTTCTTTGAAATCCATTCCAAACATTAAAGGTGCTGTTTCAAAGCCTTTGATCTCAATAGGTTTTGGATCAAACAAAGACTGTAGGTTCGATCGTTTTGTGGCTTGCATATCTGGAACTTGAAGGGATGGAAAATGCTGTGAATTTCTATTTGCATGCTCAAAATGCAGTACATACAAAAAAGGTGGAGATGTGATAGACGTTTACCCTTTTGATTTGCTTTAAGGAAGTCTCAGCTGAGAAGCAGTGTCTCATCTTGAGGCATTGAAGTTCTCTGGAAGATCTTAATTTGACTTCATTAAGAGCAGGAACAGCACCTGCTTGGGTAAGGAGGGAAAGGCATTCTAGAAGGGATCCCAGATGGCTTAGAGCTGTATTTATTTTGTAATTTGAACACTTGCTTTATCTGTTTTTAGTAAATGTGTCAGTAAGTACAATGTTGCATTGTTTCCAGTATTTTTTTTTTTATCTCCCAGGTGATGCTGCAATTACATTTCTAGTGAAGAGTGTAAGTGAATGATCTCTAGGATCACTTATTTTTAAAGTTGCAAAGATTCACATGGTCACATAAAACTTCAGCAAAAGGGATGATGCTTTTGGTGAATCTTTTTCTAAATCTTGGACATTTTCTGAGCTAAATCTGTTTGAGTTTAATGTGTTCAAATGGTTGAACATACTGTTTTCTACTGTTACTGGTAAGAAGATTCCTGCACACAGTGGTATAACTGTATTTGTGAACTAGTTTTAGGTCATTTATACTAAATGTGAGAATCTGAGTTTTTTCTACAGATAGAAATTATTCCATGTTGTATTTTTCTCTAAACTGACAATGTGTGCAGAAGTGGCCTGTCATATCTTAGAGACTTCAGGAACAGATGCTTGAGAAACTGAAGATTATACTTCCCATGTGAAAAATACAGGGTTTTTGACCGTCAAAGGTCTCTCTGAACTAAGTCTTTCTTCTCCTGTTATTCTGTAGTCTTTATTTGTATCTTTCGGAAGAAGATGGGATTTAGATAACCTTTCTGGGCTGACAATGGGACAGCAGCAGAACTGTCTTTGATGTATTTGTAAGGCTTCTAGTAAGACAAGAAACAGTGGTTGAGCCTCTTCTATGCCATGCAGATAACTTGGGTTATAGTGCAGATGCTTGAATTTTATGTCTCTTGCAGACGTCCCACAAATTAATTTTCTGTTTTGATTTGGAAACAATTTTTGTTGTTCTCTCGTGAAAACATCTACAAATGAGTTGAAAAGAAAACCTTTGCATTAAAATAAATTCAGCAATAGCTAATTAGATGTTCTAGACCATTCTGCTGCAGGGCTCTGTGGTATGATTTCCAGTTCAGTGCGTTTTTGTATGCACCCTTTCTTCTCTTGAGCGGTAGGCTTTTTTTGACTGTAATTTTTGTAGTTATTTTATAGCTTGTTGCTTCTACTAATTCTTATGGAGAGAATGCACTTGCAGGATAACATAATGGGGATCCTGGTGGTAAGGTATAGTGCCTCAGTAGCAAACCACCTCAGAGCTCCCAGTCTGAGCAGCAGGGAGCAGAGGTTAGGGGTTTGCATGGCAGATACTTTAGTCCCATTGAATCTTTAAGTTCAAATTTTTTGGTTCTGTTGGGTTTCTGTCTTCTGATATATATTGAACACTTAAAAAAATGATGCTTTTACTTGGTTTTAAACAAAGACAGACGTCATAAACATCAAAGTGCTATATCAGCTTTGCTTGCATTTGTGCCACTGGTAGGTTGGGAGAAATTTTTTTCCTTCCAGTGATATGTAACTGCTTTTAAGTGAGGTTAAAGAGCAGCAGATGTCCTGTTGCATATGTTTGGAGGGATAGGACTTATGAAGGCATAATTGTGATTTTCAATTTCTTTAATTTTCAGTGCTTATCACTCTTAGCTATTTATTACTAGGTTCTCTTCTGTGCAACTCATTCCATGAAAACATGTTGGTCACTTCTGTTGTGGGTACTTCTTTCTCATAAGAAGCTGTAACTATCTGATATCAGCATAGGTCCCTATCAAAATGGATGAGCTATTGTACGGAACAGACAGTGTTTTCTAGCTTTCACACTTTTGAGCAATGAGTTACTGTCAAAAATAATTATCAGGAAATATCATAAATGCATCATAGAGTTTCTAAACGGAAACAAAATAAAAACATAGTAATGTGGTTCTGCAGTCCAGTTTCAGATTGTCTTTATGGACTCCTAGGCCACCTTTGGGAATCTCCCTATTGGAATCCCTGAATTTTTTCTCTACTCTCTCATTGACTTTATGGTGCTTGGTATATCATAGGGAGACAGAGATGCTGTGCTACTGCACTTCTTGATTTAGTCTACCAGGAATTGCAAGCTCTTCGAGAAGTGTGGACCACTGAGGTGCTTTTCCCTGGCTGTCAAATAGGAATAGTATTTATTCTTTCTAAGCACTATGAAATCATAGAAAAATAGAATTAAATTAGACAGTGTTGTTATGAATCCATACTGGAAATTATCATCACATTTTATAAAGCCAGCATCATGCAAGTGTTTTTTAATAACAAAAAAAGGGGAAGGTGACCTCACAGTCTTTCTTGAAATTCACTTCAACAGAATATGTTTGAGCAAGGTCCCTGAGCCGACATGCTGGCTTCATGCACTGCTGGGATTTGTTTCCTTGGCGTGTATTGGGTACCTGAAGTAAATGCAAGCAGAGAGCAAAAAGAAATCAAAAATACTTCTTGTCTGTTGTGAGCTGGTTGTGATTTCTCAAAAATCTTCTATTGTAAGATTTTATCATATTCTCTTGATAATTGTTTTCTGAGAAATAAGGAGTGATAGAAAAAACATTTCTTAAAAATTATAAGGTCAGATTCTGTTTCTTAACATGTTTTTATTACAGATTCCTGGGAGTCATTCACTGCCCTTAATGAATAGTTTTATTCCATTTCTTTGCGTGACAGCACAGATTTGAAAAGGAATGTATTATTTCCTTTTTCCTTTAATTTCAAATGAGACTAGAAAGGCTCCTGTCTCTGGGGATATTAGTACAAAGCATGTGATTTCCCCACCTTTGACTGACATACGGCTTCTCCAGTCAGTCTGTAATAATCCTTTACACTTGTCACATGCTTACTGATACCCACAAACATATGCCTTCTGGACTACTAACTGCTTGAAAATAAAAAAAAAAAAAAATCAGAAGTTGCAGCTTGTTTCAGTTTATATGATGAAGCGCCCAGAAAGATTTTCTTATTCTAAGGTAAGCGGATGGAGTTTTTTTATGTCTTCCTTATGGAAAAATAGGAAGAGAGAACCATGTTCCTAATTCTGATCTTTGTGCCCGGCCCTCAGTTCTGCACTCTGTAGCACAAAAGGAAAACTGCTTCCCTGCACATAATAAGGATGCTGAACAAGCACTGCTCCATGACATTACATTAGCCCTTAAAGGCTTAGTGCTGTGTGTGTGCAGAACAGAGGCAGAAGCTGGTGCATCTGGGATCCATTTGGCAGTTCCCATTATCACTCATGACTCTGATTGCACATCTTCTTGGCAGCCTCACCTGGGAGGGTCAGGAGTGAAAACAATTCAAAGGTGAACTTAGTTCTCAGCCCTAGAAATTCATGACTCGGTAGCAGCAGTGTTGGGAGGCAGTGTAGTTAAAACCTGTGTGGCTTCTCCCAGTGATAAATCTGCCAAGCAGGTGTCCTTATTCAGAGCCATGTCAACCGAGAAAATTTCAGCAGTTTTAAATGTGCTAGCAAAGACCTTTAAAATCTCAGCAATGTGCCCTTGTGTGCTCTGTGTCCATTAGAAGCAGTCGATTGATGTGTTTATTGTATCCACATGCACAGGTACTTTCAGTGTGTTTTATTACATTAACAAACTATTAAAAAACAAAGGAGACACTTACCTAGAAATATATGCATAAAAACTCTTCAAGCACACTTCTAGACTGATGTGTAGTGAATAGTATGGCACTGTCGAGAAAAAACAGTATTAAGAAATATTGAAATAACAGAATCAAGCAACAGCCACCTGTCAGAAGAACAAGTTATAGTAATCTTTGGTGGTATGGGTCACATTTCATGATGACTTTCATCTTTTCTGTCTTCTCTGAATAAGACAGCCTGGTTTACTTAATGTGATTAAAGTTCACTAGATGATGCATCAAAGTTGTGAAGGCTCTTTTTGTCTGTGGTTACAGAATGGATAGCTGTCTTTCTATGGTATTTGTCATGTTATCTTACTGGTGTAAGGAAAAGGGATGAGGATTTGGAATTAAAGCAAAACCGTTATCTGATAGGGCAACTAAACAAAAATCAACAGATTATCAGGGGTTTATTGTGGGTAAACAGTCAATCATAATGTAGTGCAGTGTTTGTTAATTCTGTTTATTTACTTGCACTTTGTTTTCATCCTGAGTAATCAAGCTTTCTTCCATCAACTTTTCTTTAAGCACCCTGTATAGGTAGAAGGGGAGAATGAGACTATGAAACTCATCCAGTGCCCCAGAACAAACCAGCAGCAAGCCCAGGAAAATATTCCGTGCACCAAATTCCTCATGTATCATAGTTCCTTAGGGAGGCAGCCATCCCAGCTAGCCCCTTCCCAGTGTGCGAGAGTATGTGTCTGTATGTTGAAGAGCTACGAGATAATGTTGCAGGAGGAATTGATTAGGAGTAATTTGCCAGGGGAAGAGAGCTGTGTTGTGAGCTGTCAGCAAGTAATGAAGCAAGGATGCCAATTGACAGGTGGACCAAAGCATTTTCAGTAGGAGGGAGGAGGAAATCGGTTCCAAGATGCAATTGCTCTAATTGAGGCTGTGAAGAGATAAATGGGGAAAGTTTGCAACAGCTGGAGACTGCTCTGAAGGAAAACTTTGAGGGTTTGTTATCTTCTCAGGAGGTCTTTTAGTCACCATGGTGATGCCTCTGGCAGACATCAGCAGGAAGAGAGAAAAAGCAGTGAAACTGAAACCAAAGTCAAAGAAAAGCCCCCAAGTAAAAGGTCCCAGACATATGGTGGAAAAATAAAGAAATAAATATTGCTGGTGATGTTCTTTGAACTGCCTCTTGAAAAGAACTTTAAGTACATATCTGAACAGTGCTGATTACAGGCTCTATGTAAAAATTTCAGTCATTATACAGCAGTGTATATTGGTCACCAGAAACAGCAGTGCTGTACCTGGGGTTTTGGGGCCCGTATGCACTTCTGGAAGACAGCTTTCTTGTGTGTCCACTAGAAATGCATCTAGAAAATTTGATTGGGTGCTTAGGCACTATGACTTTGAAGTGAGGATGGTTATTTGAAGGCCTGCTTCAGAACTAGGAGGGGGAAAATAAAAGCATGGAAAGGGTTCATCTTCATTACTGCTATGGCAGTATTCAGTGAAAGGTTGGACTTGATCATCTTGAAAGTCTTTTCCAAGCTTAATGGTTCTATAGTCATTATTAATTTCTTGTTGTCCTTGATATTCAGCTGACTACTTTGTTTCTTCTTTTTTGCCCCTTCCATTTTCACTACATTACTCCTAGCTGTTCCTTTTTGCTGCCGCTTAGAAAGTTTATATCTTTTTTCACTATAGGAATCTTTGAAGCATGCTCTTTAGATAAGCTATGTGTGGAGTACAAAGCCTTTTTTCCATTTCCTCAGTCACTTTTTTTAGATGTGATTAATTCAGACTGGAGCAGAAAGGGATGAGGTTAGCCAATACTTCAGTCTGTTTTTCCTTTCAAATTGCAAATAGATTGATATAGTGAGTTTAAGTTAATTCAGAAAAATACATACATTTAGGATGCCTGTGCTTCAACATTATTGACACACGTGCTGTTGTTGACTAGTTTATTTTATAGTGGTGGCAGGCAAAATACCACCATTGCATCAAAATACACTTGAGCCAGTGCTGAACAAAAAAATCACTAAATTCTATTCCTGTATTGGAGATACAGGATGTATATGTATCTGTATGTCAGGCTCTCCTGTAATGTCAAACTGGATGCAAATGAATTTACTAAGGAACAGAAGGAATAGCAAAGGAAAAAATGGGAGCTGCAGTAATAGGGTTGTGTGCCTGGAAGCAAAAATAATTTCATTTCAAAATGCTAGATCGTTTGTCTTTTTAAACAGAAATGCTTTTCTTCAACTTGGATTGCAGTTGTCTCTAGAGAGTCTAATCAATGGCTGACCTTAAGTGGTATACATGTGTAACTAGGAACTTCTGGATACTTTTCTTTCTGATTAAATGTTACTTGCTTTACCCATCATTTCATAATTCATTTCTCATGGGTCTTGTTGAAGATATATGTCATAGAAGAAGATCTGGAGGGGAAAACATTGTAATTATTTTCTTTTCTGCATACAGAGGGTAGCCTGGAAGGAGAAATAAACATGAGCACAATAATCTATGATGCTAATGTTGCTGAAGAAGTAAAACCAAATTTTGGAGTTTAATTGAAGGAAACAACTTCTTTAGCCTTTCCCCTTCAAATAAAAAGAGTGATAGCAATATATTTGCAGAAAGAAAGCATGCTGAAATGCAATATCTTGATTTATGTAGTGCTTAGTGATGGAAATCTCCACATCTGAAAGTGAGAGCTGAGCAACAATGGAAATTTGTGTTTTCTTGCAAACTTGTTAAGCAAGATCCCATCATGTTGTTAAAAGTGTGGGGGTGGGGGAGGGCTCTTGTGTTTCTGTTAGCTAGGTAAGCATGCATAGTTACGGCTGTCACGAGAGTCTCATGTGAAATTTTTGGAACTTAAATTTATTCTTTTTTTATGCTGGTATTTTCTTAGTATGTTTATTTTGATTCCTTTTTTTCCTACAAAATTGTTCCTAAATGGTGTGAGGAAAAAAAACTGTTACTTTTCTACCCACCAAAGAGCTTGGTTTTGTAACACTGCATATAGAAAATGAGTGTAGTGTATCTGCAAATATGGTGGAAAATAGTAACTATCCGAGATAGTTAATAATTATTTATTCTTGAGATACCAGCTCCTTTTACCAGTGGCTGACAGATTGCTATTTACCTGGTTCTTGCTGACTGAATACAGAAATCTATGTAGAGCATAGTTCTTCTGATGACTGAACTCAGTGTGGCTGTAGTTGCTTAGTGTCTGGATTGGTTGGTCTTTGATGAGTGGACAATTAACAATGTCATTTTGGCATCCACTAGCACATGGTCTCTCTTCTTTTCTCTGTAAGGCATTATTTATACCCTCTCCTTGGTGTAGTTCAGCTGCAGATACGCCAGGGCCAATGAACTTGCACAGGACAGCCTTAAACTCCCTCATCACGCATAGCCTAACTTGACCTAACTCAAGAGAGAGGATTTTATATCTTTTACATTGTTTGGGTTCTAGACTTTTTCCACTGGATGGTCTAGCTGCTGTATAAGCCCTAACAAGTCTTCAATTTCCTTTTGCTCTACCATGACAGTAACTGATAGAGGTTGCTGATAGACTATGCGTAATGCCAAAATAACTGGACAGAAATGTCTATAATTCTGCTCAACCGTGTGTGGTTTAAATCTATTCTGGCAGTGTTATATGAGGATTGCCTTGAAAAAGAAAGATCCATCCCACCTACTCATGGAAGACATTGTCACAGAAATATGTGAGTGGTGGAGGAAGTTCTGATACATTCTGTAAGAAGTGGAAAATTTCACTGGTAGCGACTTCAGTTTTCCAATGATTGGTTTTCCCCATTATTTCCCCAATACAATATGTTACAAAAGGTAACATATTTGAATATAAATTAATATGCAAACAGATACTGCCTTGAAGTACTGCAATGAGCATGATTTCTTTTATAACTAAATGTACTTGAACTAAATCACTGACCTGAGATGAATTGCTCAGATTTATGCTTGTTGCAAGGTCAGAATGACATTCTCTTTTGCTTCTGTGACCTTACTGTTCTGTTGTGGCAATTATTGTCAGCTTATCAATTCAGCATTTTATGACTTATGGGAGAATCAAATGGAGAGAATAAAAGCCAGAGGCTGTTGTTTAAATATAAATAACTTTGAGGATTAGTAAAAGTGACATAGAAACTGATTGGATGTAAAAAGAAAGAAATTAATGTACAAATGTGTAAAGAACTTCAAAGTACTCTATGGAAGCCACCTTTCAAAATAACCTGTGAACCTTTGAACAAAGGAAAATGAACCCATGGAACAGCCTGCACCTCTGAGACCATTGAAAAAAAATTGGCTTTTCCTTGAACTTGCTTCCTGTTCTTTGCACACATTCCAATTTATTAGTACTGAAGGGAAGATGTAACTGTCAGAATGACATGTTGGAAGGACTTCCCTGAAGAAGCTGCAGCTCTCATAGGCTTTACAAGTATCTTACAGCAGCATTCACGTATGGAAAAGCCAAAAGAATTCTTTAGTAATCTTATTCTCTAGAGCAAAGGAGCAGAATTAGGAGTTGGATTTGGAACAGAATACCTAACTCAGAAGATCTGACCTATAGCTCCAAGTATATGACATGAGGGAGCCCATTCAACTTTGCTAAAATGAAGAAAATACCAGATTAATGAACTGTGAGTCTAGACCCATTCCACAAGAAGGAAAACACTTTTCTGGATTTGCAGGAAAATGGGGCATTATGATATACGTAGCAGTGGTCATACTTGAGGTGTTCATGAAACAGACAATAGAATAACTCAGGAGCAGGTCCTGTTCTTTGATGAACTAAGTGGAACAGGAACTTCTCTTTATGTTTTCAGGCCCTTAAATAGATGAAGGAATGCTTGCAGGCCCCGAGACTGAGTTTTCACAAGGGGAGATCTATTTTTAACAAGAATCTTGAGGACAGCATATGTGAAGAGAGGAAATTATTTCTAGGATAGAAGAAATATTAAGATCCAAGAGCCTACATCACACTGTGGTACTTTGATCTTCAATAAATACAGTGAGAAATTGTGAGATACTTGTAGAGAAAAATAGGTGGGAAAAACAAAACCGAACAAAACAGTCAAAATGTTATTAGTGACTGGGGGAAAAAAGGTAAATGCCATGTCTACTAGAGAATTACAGAGTAGACAGCCTAACACCAGTTCCTGCGACTATTACTGAGCAAAGTTTTCTAGATGCTACCTGCAAGCACACAAAGGATGAAAAGCTAATTTGGAATAGCCCACGTGTATTTACTGCGGGCTAATTATGCTTGGCCAAACTCATTGCCCTCTTCAATGACACTAGCTCTGTGAATAACAGGGATGCAGGAGATGTTGTTTGCCTTCGCTTCTGCAAAGGCTTTGATGCAGTCTCCTGCAGTATCCCTGTACACCAGCCTTTGCGGTATGGGTTAGGTGGGTGGGAAGTTGGCTTGACTTGCTGGTTGAAAGGGCTGTGCTCAATGGCACAAAGTTCATCAGGCAACTTATGACTAGTGATGCCCCTCAGGGGTTGATGCTGATGCCAGTATTGTTTAAAGTGTGTGCTGGTGACCTGGGTGATGAAACTGAGTGTGCTCCCAGCGAGTTTGCAAGTTACCAAACTGGGGACAGACAGTGATGAGCTGCAATTCAGAGGGACTTCAGGTTGGAGGAATGGTGTCATCAGGATGAATCTTATGAAATTTGACAAACGAAAATGCCAAGTCATCTAGGATGGAGAATTCCTGTGCAAGTGGGCCAACAGGGTGTGTTCCAACTGAATGGAAGAAAACAGCTGTGGAGAAAAGGTGTTTATCCATTTAAATTAGTCAGCAGTGTGTCCTTGTTTGGAGAGCCAATTACATAGTGAATTACCTTAGCAAGAATGCAGTCAGCTGGCTGAGGGAATGCTTTCCTACCCTGTAGTCAGCTGTGAGACTTCATCTGGAGTACTGCATTCAAGTTTGGGCTTCACTTGGCAGAAGGCCACAAAGGTGGTAAAAGTGCTGGAAAATATGAGAGAACATGGTTTGTCGAACCCTAAGGGGAGAGAGGGAGGAAGAACTACGGTTGCCTTTAATTACCAGACTAGGAGTTTATAGATAAGACTTGTCTTGGAGATCCATAGAAATAGCATGAGAAGAAATGGGCACAAGATGGAGCGCAGAAAATTGGAACTTACAAAGCAGGACAGTAAAATCCTGGAACTGGTTGCCAATGAAGAAGTTTTTGAATGTCCTTTTTCTGAGATATTCAAAACTGAAGTAGTTCCTAAGTAACCTTCTCTCACTGACCTTGCTTTGAGTTGGAGGAGAGGGGAAACTAAATAATCTCTACATGTTCCTTCCAATTATCCAATGGTTCTTTGTTTCTAAGCATTTGAGGTGAGAAGGTCCACATGTTCCCTGTTTTCTATGGGAGTATAGATCTGATGGAGCAGTGCTGCCAGTTCAACTTCATGCAAGGTGCTGGATTGGAAATTACTTTTTATCCATATTTTACTGTTTTTATATTGCATTCAGAAAAAGACTTACAAAATATCAGACATAAATTATCAAAAGTTTGAATAACTGAGGTTTATAAAAAATTTGTCCTTCTGTCTTACCTGCTAAAGAAGTCAGGAGATGAGTGATTGTGTGCTACTTGCATGTCTCTCTGGCTGTCACCTGTGGAGCTCTGTAGGATGTGAGTGCTGCAGTTTGAGGAAGAATGAGTGACCCTTAACAGAGGGCTTTAGAGGCATTCCAGGCCTGGAGATGAAAGGATGAGGAACAAATCCTCTGTATTATTGAAGCGTGTGAAAGGCATGAAAGAGCTAGAGGTAAATCAATAGTTTGTATTTACAGCATGGGAGAGAAAGAAAAGATAGACTGGGATTTATTTTTCCAGGTTATTTGAGAAAGATTTTTTTTTTTTTCCCCCCACCCTTAGGGAGCACAGAAATCAACTTTATATAGAATTTTATGTCTTAGGCACCCTGAAATGTGTACCTGAAAGAAACTCTTCCCTATGCTGTCTCCCAAATAAATGATGTAGTAATTAAATGCTTTATTGGGACTGAAGTGGGCAATTCACAATAAAGCGGTAGAGACAGAAACAAAAATACTGAAGTTTAGTGCTTAGAGGTGGAGATTAATACACACTTGAAATATAAGTGAAGAAAATATTTATGAATTTTAATCAAAATTTGTCAGTGGGAGAAGAGGTTAAGAGGACATGGCCTACCCATTTTTTGCTATTTCTTCAGCCTTATTAATTTAACTTATCTTTTTAGAACTTTTTAACAATACCCATTAAATAACCATATGGTTCACTCATTGCTCTAGGAAGTCCCTTCTACATGTCTAGATAGGTGTTTGGTAGCACCTGTCACTGGTCTACCTTAACATTGTGTGGTGATATGGTGCATTACTCTCTAATAATGATTGATTCATTTCAAAGGCAAGCAAGTTAAACTTCTCCTATTAGTTTGTGTAGGCCCTGTTTAAGAACAGGGTATTTCAGGGCATTTAAGATCAAATATTGTATAGACGTGCAAAACTGTGGCGTTAAAGCATAATTTAAAATGGGTAAAAAAAGATAATATCCTTCTCTGTAATGATATTATGGATATTATTTGTTATATTCATAGAAACTTATTGCTTCTCTGCCTGAAGTCACCTAAGGCTTTCAAAATGAAGAGTAGGGAAATCGCTGCTGTCATTAGATCGATGTGATCAGCCCACAGACCTTTCATTATCCTCACTTGTGTGACACATGCTATTGCTTTGTGCAGCTGAAGGCCACAGACTCAGGGCCTCTTAGGTGATGATGTATTTTAGTCAGGATTGTAACTGCTGTATTTCTCAGAATACAATAGTGATGAAAAAAACTTTTAGAGAGTGGCTGAATATCAAGTCACAAGACTTAGTGGTAGCCTCTGCCAGAGGCAAGGAGCGTTGCATTTGCTAAACTGCCTCATGCAATACATGTCTGATGCTGACATGTTCATCCCAGCAGTGGGAATATCTGTCTCTAAGTACTGCTGAGGCTGAGGTACTGTGTGCCTGTATCACCCTGCTCTTCTGGATAAGGTCCAGGTCCTCCTTTGCCACTGAATCTCATGGCAGGAGCTGTTGCTGTGTGTAACTGTAAGATGGACACCACTCTGGGGTGATGTGAAAACGGTGATGCTGAGGTGCTTTCTAGTGAAATGATAGGAAGGGACTATGGTGGATGGTTTTTGTGGCGAAGCTTCACCTTTTGCCATGAAGGGAGGGTAGCCAGGCATGGGAGATTATATGTCTCCCTTGAGTGATATTACATTTATAATGTAATACAATGGGATATCAGAGGATGCTGGGAAAGAACTGATACCAAAGACAAAGCAAACTGGCTGAGGGGAATGAAGTCCCAGGTCAAGGTGAGCAAGTTATTCAGAACCACTCTGCTTTTTCTCTCCCCTGCTGACTTTCTTGAGATACAGTTGTTCTTGAATGATCACAATCACTGTATCAAAATAAACGCTTTATAGAGTAAGGTAAAAGGAGTTGCTGGCAAGAATGTAAATCCTCTCAGGAACAAATGATAACTCAGCTCAAGAGCCCTTTTGTCCTGGGAGTGTGGGAAGGATATAAATTCTCTGAAAGTATCTGTCAGTCGGAATTGCTCTGCATTCATCATGCCAGCCCTTTGCATCATTCATGAATGTCATAAGACACTAAAGAATTGGCACTTCATGGTGAGAATGATTAAACAACCATTACACTTGTCTTTTACTCTGGCATGGTACTTCTAAAAGATTGCTGGTATAAAGTTCGCTTATGTCCATCTGTCCTAGTGGTGGATGTCCTTTCATGGTTGCAAGAAGAGGTAATAGCAAGAAAAGCTGCATACCATTTACAGAATAGTTTGTATGCCCTGTTACTAGCCCTGGATACTTTTTGTTTTTACATTCCCACTGTGTCACCCTGGGGAAGGTTAGAGAGCCTTGGGAATGGTGAGCTTCCAGAAACGCATTTCTTCTCATCGTTGATCTTGCAGTACTTGTGAGGGACAATGTCATATTTGAGGTGAGGTCAAAAAGCTCAGAACTCTGAGTTTCTTTCCTTGATAGACCAAAATGGGCCTCATTTAGTCATAGAAGACTGGGCCGTGTCTACAATACCAATCAGCATGAGAGTTGGTTTTCAGCATGAAGTTTAGTACCAAGGACCTGAGATCTATACTCAGGTATTTTGCTTCTTAAGTGTTACTTTGGACTAACTCTAGTCTGGTACTATAGACTAGTATCTTGTTAAAAGCTGGATTGCATCTTCCAGTTTAGTTTAAAACTAAACTGGAAGATTTTAAGGAGTCAAGCTTGTGTTCTCTGAGACTGCTCTGATGAGAACCAAAACATGGCTAGTGGTGATAGATCAAGAAGTTTATTTCAAAAGCATACTGTTAAAATGCTAATAGCCAGCAAAAAGTTAGATACCTGAAAACCTGCTTCTTTTTCCAAACTCTGCTGTTAATTTAGCATATTAGATTTGGTAAAACTCTTGCCTTCTGAGGCTCTAATGAATATCCAGTAGCTGATATTTCTGGCCCAACATTTTTTAGCTGTCAAGACTGAAAATTTGGGTTTGGTCTCTTGCAGTGATGACAGTGAAGACAGTAAATTTAAACTGTATTTTCTATTTTGAGATCTATGATTAAGGAAATGTGAGCAGGTATGTAAGGAAGAGTGAAGGATTGCTTACAGTTAAAACGAGCAAAACCTTGTAGACTCAGACTGATCACGCAAGGTGTTATGCTACTTAAACCTGAAGTGACTAAATGAAGCTGAGAGAACAGGAGTTGTCTTTGCAGTTTTGTTTTGATTTTGCTTTGGTTTTGGTGTGGGGTTTTTTGTTTGATTTTTGGGTTTGGGGGAATTTTGTTGGTTGGTTGGTTTTCATTGTTTTGGATTTTTGTTTGCTTGGATTTTTTGTTTTGTTTTCGTCTTTTTGTGAGGGTTAATTTGTTTTAATGGAATTAAAAAAGTGTAGCTAAGGATAAACACTAGAAAGAGATTCTCTGGAGGAGTGTTGACTGGGCTGAGATCAATAATAGCATTTTGGCCTTCATCCATCCTGAGAGGTATCTAGGCCATTTTGTTACCATTCAGATTCTGTAAAACTGTACTGAACGAACATTCCTGTTCTTCCTCCAAACCCCAAGTGAGCTATGAATCCTGCTGTGCTTCTCCTTCTAACAGCAGTCTCTGTATTCAGCTCCTCTGGCATGCTGCCTTCTGGGCTTCTCGAAGGACATCCTCTCTGTGTGCTCTTTTATCAGGAAATACCAAGAAATAAGAAATTGCATCCTGATGCTACCTCCTCTTTGGCCGCAGAATGCAACTAAGAAATGGTTCCACCTACCTCTACTGAATTTAGTCACAGTTGCACTTAATGAAGTAATGGAGTCTCTTCATGGGTGGTGGATAACTTGACCCTAGTAAACATATCCTGCTGTTCTGCAAGGGCCACAATTTTCCAGGCGCTTTTACCCAGCAAATTTCATATACCAGTTGTGGTTTTAGTTTCTTTTGTCTCTTCTCCTGGTGCATAGTGGTTTTAAGCCTTTTGTTTTCTATTTTGTTATCAGTACAGTGAGGAGTTTGGGTTTTTTTTTGCAAAACGTTTTTCATAATCTGTAATGTGTACAAAAAAAAGGACGCGGGGGGGGAAGACCTGGAGGAGTTGTCCTTGTGGACTTTTTCTAGATTGATGACTGTCATCTAGCTGCGCAAAGCTGTGGGGGCTGAATTTGGTGACACAACTGGTCTCTTTACTGAAAGAAATTAGTTAAGGATTGAAGATGGTGGTACAATATAAGTCTGCAAGGTAAAGTTGACACTGAGAGGATAGATATAGGGACAGATTACTGTGCCTTACAGAACAAGAACTAGGGAGCATGTAATCTATTTAGCAAGAGCAAGTATGAAAAAGATGACTCTTCACACAAAAAGGTGATCCTTTTTCACTTGGGCTGAAAGTGACACCAGGAAATCTCTAGTCCAAACCCTTGCTTTGAGCAAGCTCACCTGCGAGGTCAGATCAGGTTGCTTCGGGTTTTATGGAGTCATATCTTGAAAACCTCCACTCATAGAGGCTCTAAAATCTCCTTGGGCAACCTGTTTGTGTCTGTCCTTGTGAGGAGAAAGCTCTTTCCTGCTGCAGAGTCAGGTTCTCTCACTTCGAAGTATGGAAGTTGCATCCTGTCCTTCAGCTGTGCACCACTGTGAAGAGCCTACCTTTGGCTTTCAATGACCTCCTTGCCGGTGCTGTGAGATTGCCCTTAGGTCCCCTTGAAGCTGTGTCATCTCCAAGATAAAGCCCCAATCTGTTGGCATTTCCTCACAAGGCAGGCCCTTCATCCACCCAACTGCCTTTGTGGCACTTCACTGAACGCACTCCAGTTTGCCAATCCAAAATCAGATGCATTATTCTAGATGGAGTTTAACAAGCATTGAGTAAAGGGGAATAATCACTTCATCTACTAACAGCCTCAGGTCCTGTTAATAGAGTGCAAGATGCTGTAGGCTGCCTCTGCTGATAGGGCCCACAGCTGGCTAATGTTTGACTTGCTACATCAATGGCAGATTTGTGTGAGTCATTGCTAAGGGTTTGTAAGACATTACTGTGAATGCAAAACTTTAAGATGTATTCAAAGAGAGACTGGATAAGAACTTGAAAAATAGATCTCTTTAGGATTACTGTATAAACAAATCACATGAGGCTGAGTTAACTGATGAAAAGACTCATGGTCTGAGTGTGTACTTAAAGGAAATAGGCTTGTTCTACTCTTAGTTTTCCCTGGGTGTCCACTTAGGATCAGTGCTGAAGACATGATAGTGATCCTTGTCTGACCAATCATGATGATATAATGGAAATTAAGGCATTACTGAAATACTTTCAGTGTTGCCATCTTTTATGTTTAAGCTGGTGTGCCTATGGTCATTTTGCATCTCTTTTAGTCAGGAGCTAATCCCTAAATTCCTTCTGAGATGATAAACATCCCCAACATGCCCCATGGCAAATTCATATTTGGAAAAAACCTCAGTCTTCCTGGTATCCCACATTTAGAGAAATCCATATTTCAGGCATTAATTATCTTGGACCTTGTAGTAGTTCTAGGAACACTCCCTTGCTCTCCTTCTTTTCCTCTTCCAATCTTTTTAATGCAGTGTAACTAATAAGAAGTAACATACTGTCTGATCCAATTGTTGGCTGATGCACACATACTGGGAGGAAAGTGACTCATATTAATTTGCTGTCATTAAAAAAGACTAACACAGAAAGCAGGCGTGATCTGAATTGCTGCTTCCATTTTGTGTTAGTCTTGCAGCTTTTATAGCTCCTCCTCCTTTTTGTATAGAAGAAGCTCCTTCATATTTTAAAGTGAGAAAGGAATTTCAGTTTCATGTCAAGCAATGTCTGCTTTTTGAGATGAATATGGCATTCAATTTCGGTCTCAGAGGGTTTGTCAAGGGAAGAGTGAGCATCCTGAAAGGAAGAAGAGCTAATTCATGAGAACTCTAAGCACAGAAACTTGCTTTTCTTTTTGGATTTAAGTTTTCTTTATTCTTAGGCAATTTAAAGCTCTTGATAAATAAAAGGATGTTTCAGCAGTCGTATAACAGAAAGTATTAGATCTATCTTTCTTTCTGCCCAGAAAGGATTCTGTGATGGAATGATCGAGTGAGCTAGATGATGATGGTGATTAGATCCTCTGTGACCTTTTTAACCCTCATCTCCTTTTTTTAATCAAGCATGATGTTTGTATTAATAGACCTTTTAAACTCAGGGTGTGGAAAACACAGCAACTGAGTTACAGAGATGTACAAGTGTCAGAGAGGATCTTTAGGTGGAGTAAGACTTCTCATCCTGATTGATGATACTCAGTTTTGATGAGACTTCCATTTCTTGATGTGTGTGATTGAGTGACAGTAGCTCAAAATATGTCCCTGAGATATCCAGATATTGCAGATCATTCATACAATGTAAGAACACTGGTGTATGTGCTTGAAGGCAGGGGATGTGTCTAGCTTGGATTTGGTTCCTGAGATATAATTAATTCTTTTGTCTAATTACTTTTTCTATTTGGTGTGATGTATAGTGGGATAGGAAGAGGAGGAGTAAAAGAGGATTCAGGATAACATTGTAATTGAAGTTTAGGATTGAGGGCAACAAGATGACAACTTATAACTGGAGAAGGAAGAATAGCTGTTGTCAAGACTGATTCCCTGGTAAATATGAAAGGGCAGAAGGAATGGGACAATTCTCTCTTGGTGGTTTTTTTTTTTTTTTTTTTCCTTTATGTTTAATTTGTTTCATAATGGTAGCTGGAAATGCTATCATGCATCCAATAACTGTGAGCCAAAGAAGCTGTATTATTCTGAACGCGGTGTATTTAATTAACAAGACCCCCAGGAGTAACTTTGCAGAAGTTTGCAATTGAAAACACCTGTTAGGTCATCTCTAGGCAGTATAGACATTTCAGCACACCTAGAACTGACCCAGTTGAAGTGATTTCAAGTAATGAAGAGTCAGATAAATCATCCATGCTCTTTAGGAGTATATTGCAAAGCTAGGTGAAAACTTTACCTATTTTCATCATTATTGTTGTTAATGCATATGGACACTGTTTCCTTTCTTTGTCCTCAAAATATGCTTTTGTCATTCTTACACTCTTTTTACTCCGAAGAAATTAATTTAATGGAAATTTGGAGTTGTACAGCATGTGTGTAGTCTATTTGATGTGGCCAGAATGAGTTAAGTATTTAAAACAACTTCATTCTTTACTCAGCCAATGTGTATCCTTTTGGCAGTGTAAAGGTTCCAACTGATGTTTTATTGTTTGCATTGTGATACCATAAACTTTTGGGGAGCAATAAATAGATGCCATTTGAAAGTTGTGGTTCTCTTTTCTGGTTTGTGCAGTATGTGTTGTTTGTTCCCCCTTAGAGCCGGTGGTCAAAGCATGGATTGTTTTTTCTCAAGTATAACAAGCATAAATAAATAAGATGCTGAACTACCTAGCCTAGTAAAGGCATGAAGAGCTACGCTACACTTATTTCTCTGACTGGAAAAAGAGTGGTCAAGTATGAAGTCTACCTTAAGCTGCAAACATATGGCCTAGAACCTGAATTTTGGGGGCAGTGATCAAATCAGTATGATCAGATTTCTGGCAAAACTTCCAATCCATGTTATTAGAGTTTCCTATTAGAACAGAAATTTATCTTAGCAGCTCTTCCTTTTTGCTTTGTTCATTTCCACTTGCAAGGGCAGAATAGCTCTCTAAATACCATATTTTTTGGAACTGCTTTATTACATGACCAAATGATGATGCTTCCTGCAGAAGTAAATTTTGTCTCCTTACTTAGTTTCTGCAGACGTATGCCTGATCTCTTCTCACTTGGCTTTCATGCCAGTATTCTAACCTGCATTCCTTTTACATGCCTTTTCTGGTGATGGAAATAGTAAATGAACTGCCTAGTCCGAGTACAGTAAGATAAGGGTCATCATTACTTTTTCTTTATGTAAAATTGGAAAAAGTTCTACCTTTTGTTATCGAGATTTTGTGGGATTTTTTGAATGTCTTTATAAACTATCAGGTCTCCATTATTTAGTTATGCCTTCAGAGGGCTGATGATTAAAGGGCTGCTAATTGCAGGTGTTACCAAGGTTTCCTTCCTGATGTGAAATGGCTCTTGATTTTCTCATGTAACCTGTGGTCGTGCACAATGTGCTACTGATTTCATCTTTTGACAACATTGCTTCTTGAAAATTACCTGAATTTCAGTTTCCTGCCAAGAAGGAAGAGCAAAATGCCATCATCATGAATTTTCCTGTAGTTGAACTGATAGCTTCTTGTTAAATAGCAGAAGGTTGTGATTATTAATAAACTTGTTAGGATCTTTACATCAGCATATGAAATACCCTAAGAGATTCATCTGAACTACTGGACTAAGCAGAATATAATAGAGAAAAAAATTCCACTCCTTTTACAGAAATGTTAACAAGTAAAATAGTATCTATACTTGTTATGGTTTAGAAATTATATTCTCCAATTTAGTGTATGGCATTCTATACCACTTATTTCATGCTCAAATCTTACACCTTCCAGCTACATACATATGTAAACACAAGCACAGGTATCATTTCCATAGTCAGTGGCCGTCCCTCCAAGATGTCTGTGGAGTTTGTTTATTCCATATGGGTTCTGTCCATCCTACCTGTCTTCCAGGGCAGGAAGGCTGGTGTGCTGTTGGCTGGTTGCCAGCTGCATCACAAGCTCACGACTGGTGCAACTGAAGCAGTCCATCCTCATTGTTTGTGGTGCTTACAGCATACAGTGGCAACGTTATTCAGCCACCAGTGTTATAAAATTCAACATTACAGACCGTTCTCACCCAAAAATCAAATAAAGGAGCTGCTCATTAAGAATGTAGCCTACTGTCTCTCTTGAATAGAAAGTGTCTTGGAAAAAGTATGTGTTCTTGTCTAATAAAGACTGTAACAGAGCTTAGGTACAAGAAGATCGCAAGATAAACAGACTTGCATTTCACCAGCTTTTTTTTTTAAGCAGTGTTCTTTGGTTAATTATTCTACAATTCTCTGCAACACCACAGATAAAGGATAATTGTTGATTTAAGATCAGGAAGGACTGCTGGAGGTAAACTGGTCTAACCAGCTTAAAGCAAGTCTGATCAGATAGTTGTCCAGGCCTTGTCAAGTTCTGGTGAAGCTGAAATCTCATTTCCTGAAGTCCAGGGTTATAATTTTG
Source organism: Callaeas wilsoni (assembly GCA_013398955.1). Classification (NCBI taxonomy): domain Eukaryota; kingdom Metazoa; phylum Chordata; class Aves; order Passeriformes; family Callaeidae; genus Callaeas; species Callaeas wilsoni. The sequence goes on along the minus strand of VWPU01016742.1, from coordinate 295,116 downwards.
TTATCTTGTTCAATTCCCTTGAATGTTCAAACTCTATAAACTCATGGTTGCTTCAGTCAAGTAGAAGTATTAAAGTCAAGTGTGTTTGTGTTGCATGGTTGGGGTTTTTTTGTTCTCTTTTCTCTTTATGTGATTGCAATGTGATACTAACTCTTGTTATACTTCAACTTTTACTTGAGGCACCTTATGTTTTCAGATTGCAATGACTATTTTGTGTATAATTTGAGGAAAAAATTATACTGACACAACGTTAATAAGTGTCACTTTCCAAACACATCAATGGATATCCTCTATGCCTTCAAAAAGTTGGTGAAGGGAAAGGACATTGATGTAGCCAACAAATTTTTGTACATTCAGCTACACACAGATAAAGCAAGTGGCCTCTCGCTCATCATGCAGATTTTTCTAGCATGGAAAATAAGGGAACAACTACTGACCATCAGACTTCTGCTTACAGGTCTGTTTGGTTTAGTGCTGCTCTGGTTGTTGCACCTGAATTATCTTTCTTTCAAGAACTCAATGCCTTGCCAGAATGTATGACTGCAAAATCCATCCCAGTAAACACCCACCACATTTAAGATAAAGTTGGACAGCCTGTGGATCAGCTGAACTCCAGAACTGAGTTGATATTCCCAGCTGAACCAGAGTACTGCATGTCTTTGTGAAGCATTATATAGAGCCATCTCACAGAAAACCGAAATAACGCCCAGCAGAGGCAGATCTGTACTGTGTTGTTTCTTAGTGTTTCTGATCCTTATCTTGGGAACCTTGGTACCATAATACCATAGTACTAAATATTGTCAGGTTAGGCTTAGAAGCAAAATCTGTGCTCTGTGAGGAGAAAATAAGACCTGTATAAGTAGTTAAGTCTCATGAAAGGCCTGTGAGGACATAATTGGTTCTAACTGGCTCTCATTGGAGGACTGACATGGTCTTCCTGCAGCCAAATGACTCTTAGAGAGGCAAAGAAGTAATCTGTCTTAATAAATAGTGAAGAACTCACCTCCAAGCTTGTCTTTGCTGCAGAAAGGTCTGATAACCAGTACAAAGAAAAGGAGGAGAACTTGCAATTCAAGTGAGAGTAATTTTGGGAAGTGGATTTTAATTTATGAAGCGATCAACAATGAGTAAATTTAGTTTTGCTTACCACATTGCTGTGCCTAGTTTTAGTCTGCAGTGCAAATACACACAGAAGTTACAGAACAAACTGATAAACTGAAGGAGTATTTTTGCAGTGTAGTTTTAGGGGGACTGTTGTTATACCTGTGCATGAGGGGAGGACATAGATAATTCACTACCTGGTCATCTCCAACAGTCTAACCATAAGGTTCCAGATAGAGCTGGGGATGTGTTTAAACAAATGGACAAATTAAACCTCTTTTTACACATCTTAATATAGTCATGCACCCTCTGTCTGGAGTTTAAAGCTGAATGAGAAGATTGAGTCTGTAAAATTATTCTTTCTGAAACTAAAATAGTGTATGTGTACAGTTCCAGAATGTGTTCTTTTGGTAATTCAGAATTATGACTGAAATTTCCTATTTAACCCTGACTTCGGACACATCTTTCTGAATTTACTGAGGGCGTGTTCTGTTGGATGTGCACAGGCCTGGAAGGGAAGAAGGAAACATGATTCATTTTCAGTCTGTCATTCAGTCTGCTGTTCACAAATAATTTCATTGCTCTGTGGCTGAGTTTTTGATGTGTGTTTTGGTTATGTGTTCTGAGATATCTAGAGGAAGCCTCTTTAGCAAGGGAGAAGTGTATCAATTATTTCTACTAATGTGTAGCATTTATTTGTAATTTAGGTCATAAAGAGCTTTAGTGAAGCTGCAGCTTTGTAGGCAAGTGTAGAAATTACTCTTGTATAATCCTACCTGTTTCTGTATCTATCTACATTTACACTGTACAGGGTTGCGTGATACATGTTGCTGATTGGTATGCTGCAAAAAAAAAAAAAATCCTCAGTTGTAGTTTCACTCAGATTGAAAAATGTACCCAGTAATTGCCTGTACTTTCTACATATATTTTATCCTTGTTGCAGTAACAGAAGCTGGGGGTTTTTTTGCTTATTATTCTGTAACCGTTGTAATAGTGCTCAGAAAAATGAGGTGCAGTAAGTAGCTGAAACATGGAGGAGTGTTGTTCCTGGCCTGCCTGTAGATTTGGACAGGAATTTTAGATATATTTTCAAAGAAGCTCGGGGGCCGATTTTATAACTGCTTAGTTATAAAATCTTGCTCCTAACTCTGACTGTTGAGTACAAGTCAGAATGTGAACTCCAAACGCTTTGGCTTCTCAGCTTCCTCATCTGTGACAATAATTCCTCACTTGCGTTTCTGCCTTCCTCAGCTCAGATGGCCCTCTTGAATGTGGGAGGACAGTGTTCAGCATGGGAGAGGTTTGGTGTTGTCCTTAAAAACAAGGGCAAGGAACAAATTCCCAGGCTCAGTGGTGACAAGACAAATGGTGCAGGAAATATGTGGACTAGAGATCAAAAAATCTCATGAAATGTTGAGAAAAGTATAGTCTCCTATTATATGTGAATAGTCTTTAGCTGAAGGCAAGTCCAACCTCAAGGAGAAATGCTAAATATTTCCTTTGAATCCCCTTATAAGATTGAATCCCATGCTTTTGAAACAGAAGTGGCTTGTGTTTTTTCCCCTGAACAGCAGTGTCCTATCCAGCCTTGTCTGGAGTGTTAGCACTAATAAAATCCTTCATTCTTGATAAGCTGTCTTGATAATTCTTGATAAACTCTTCACTTATCTTTGTCTTAAATGCTGTTTGTCATTATTTAGGAACTAATAATGTACTTCATCAGGCCTGGCCAGCAGGATGCATTGATTTCATCCCTGTAACTAATGAAAGCGTGTGCTTGCTTAAGTTGTTCCTCTCGGAAATCACAGTATTACCACCAGACTTGGCAAATAAGTAACTAATACATTTTTCTTTTTTTTGTGTCTTGTAGCTGGTGCCACATATATATTTGGGAAGAGTGGAGGTCTCATCCTGTACACCTGGCCAGCTAATGACAGACCGAGCACAAGGACAGACCGTCTTGCTGTGGGCTTCAGCACAACAGTGAAGGATGGCATTCTTGTCCGGATTGACAGTGCCCCTGGGCTCGGTGATTTTCTGCAGCTGCACATAGTGAGTACAGACAGGCCCATGTCTCCCCCAGACCTGGGTTTCCCTTAACTGGGTATGCATTTGAAAAAACTGTTACTCTAAAATACCATGTGTCATACTCTGTACATTTTATATCTTCAGTTCTCATCAGATTAAACTGCCTGTAGTAGTTCTTTAGGATTTTGTAGAGTTGCTGAATGGGATGCACAGAGAATTAAGTCTTGATGCCAAAAGTAATTGGGGAGGGAGGAAACAAACAAAACAAAACTCAAACGCCTTATGTGATTCAATAGTAGGATTTATTCAAAAAGTAAAGAAACATTTTGCATCAGTGGTAATCTACTGATTCATATGCACAGTCCTGAATACAGCTGAATTTATGGTGAAGTATTACTATTCTTGGAAGGCAAAGAATAAAAGGGAATAATAGAGCGTTGGTTTTTTCCTCATGAAGAAAGTTAAGTGAGAACTGAACAGATCCTCAAGCTGATATAGCTGATGCTTGCTTTAGCAGGGTGGTTCAAAAGAATAAGAATTTGATGTTAGTGCAACATGGCTTTGCAAGAAAAGAATAGACTGTTTTGTGAGAACTTGAGCGAAGAGGGTTTTAGGAGAGTTGAATTACTTGAGATGAGAACACTGGAACTGGAGACATTTGGAGTTTGTTACTTTATGTGATTCTTTGGCAGGAGAAGAGGCTGTTTGCTTTGTTTATGTCTGACAGATAGCCAAGAGGTTTACTAGAGGTAGAGACTGGTCATGTTACTTGATGTTCAGATTATTCCCAATGTATTATGCATTAATTCATAGTGGAAGGGAAATTGGGCCATTTGCAAATTCTGAATGAGCTGGGGATATGTTGACATTTCATGGAACCTTGAAGATATAAGTAAACAGGAGGAATGCTAGAGGCCAAAACAGACCTAATGTGAATGACAAAGGGCCTTAATCTGCTGCTGGAATTTGCCATATTCAGAATCATGTTGAAGCACTGGGTATATTGCAGGGTGGTTCTGAAACAGCCAGAAACAATGTTCTAGTACTCATTGCCAACATTTTAAGTGGTTTTTGTTTTGAATTTTGTTGTAAAATTCAGATTAATTGGAATGGGATAGATATGGCCTGAGCCATTAGACTATCACCCATTCTGGTTTTTCTGTCTTGTGATATATCCAAATAATTTACTTTGTTTTGTGCTGAAATGAAAATGAGATCAAATACTGGCATTTTTTTTAAAATATAAAACTAGGTTTTCTTCCTTTCTTAAAAACAAACAAACAAAAAAAAAAAACCAGAAGACTGTAAAAGTGAACAGTGCTAAATTGGTTGGAACTCTGTGTCTCAAATTAAGCAAATATGACTGCACGTGTCTGAGCAAGGCAATGTATATTCTTCAGATGTTATAATATAATGTGTAAAATGCTATAAATTAACTGGAAAACAGTATTCTTGCATGTGAGGAGAAGTGCAGAGATATGAATTTGTTAAGGTTGTAGAAAAAGTCTAAGATGGGATCATGTTGCTCTTGGATGCCTAATGGGATGTTATAGGGAAAATGAAAGTCAGGCTCTTTTTTGTAGTAGTCAGAGGAAGGAAGAGGGGAAATGGACACAAGTACCAACAAAAGATATTTTAGTTCTACATTAGGATAAGTACTTGCACAATGACTGTTTTCAGCATTAATGATGAAGGCACATAGTTTTTCTCTATATCTTGGTCTCAAACAGCCACCTTTCTCTGCCCTTAACTAAACATTTTAATGACTGGCTTTTTAAATTTTTTTTTTAAATTATAAAAAATTTTGCTGAATAGACTGAAACAAAGAAATTCAACCTGAGACATAAGAATTCATTAAAAAATAATAATAACAAAAGAAAATAATTGCTTTCTCTTTCCAATCAGTTTTGGAAAAGAAAATAGTGAAAATTTTTCAGCTTCTTCCCTGTATTTTCTTTTTTTCAAATTGCTCGGTATGGCATGGTGCTAGTTTCAGATTATTAAATAAAATCTACTAATTGTTGTTGATATTATTGCTAAAAGTTCTGTTGAATGCTTCCTATGTAGTTTGGCCAATTTTATCCCTGAAGCTGTGCACTAGCAGTAAATATAGCCCTAGTTCAGCTTTAATTTCTCTAGTTCTTTTGTGGTCAGGATGGATTAGGAGGATTTGCTAGTTATTCATGAGGAGCAAAGGCATGCTGTTGTGCTCTTCTGGGTATGGTATTACTGTTCATCATATATATCACTGGCTCTACCTAACTGTTCAAATAAAGAATGTGGTCTGAGACTCATGCTGTGACACGCAATAGAAAAGTTGAAGGGGAACTTTTAAAGTGTTATTGACTTCTTGAATGTCTGCAAGACTTTATCTCTGGTTTACAGTTCAAAGAAATAGAAGGGAGTTTACATCAGGATTATTTTGGAAAAAATTGAAATCTGAAGTTAAAGGTGCACCTTGAAATGACACTGAAAATGCAAGACTATTTAGGATCTCTTAGCAAATTACCTGCAAATTTTTCATTAGACCAAGATCTTTTGTAACTATCTGAAAACTACCGCATGCTTATGACATCATTATCAAAGTCTTTGTCCATCTTCTTTTCTTCAAAACCTTCCATTAGGCCATTTTCAATTTTCAAGAGAAGCAAGGCAGCCAGGGTCAAATTGTAATAGAAATGTGGCATAAATAGATGTTTAAATCAGAGCTATGAAAACAGATTAGTGACAATAAAATAAACTTTGAAAACTCAAATACTTAGACCATAAAGCAAATTATAAGAGAAAAACACTAATTTTAATGTATTTAATTTTATACATATTTAGCAATTTGACTTTTTCTGGTGCAATTATATTTAATGATAATAGTAACAATAAAAGTGACAGGGATTTTCTGGGGTTAATAAAAAATCCTGGGGTACCTCTTTTCCTGGAGCGTTTTTAGATATTTCTTTCACAGACTCTTTTGGATGCTATTTACTGGATGCTGACCTCCTCACACTTCCCTGGATGTTCTATTGGTGATAACAGGTGGCAAAAGCCACCTGATGATCATTAATTTCTAATGTGCATCACTAAACTAAAATCTAATCCGGAAGTAACAGTAATGGCTATAGTTTATCAAGATCTGATTCTGTTTTAAAGATTGTAAAAGTTGCTCATAGTCTTCTAAGGAGACCTTTTAATAGTTAGCCTGCTTTTTGAATATCATGTGTGTTCTGGAGTGTTCATTGTGATCTCTTTCTATTCGTAAGATTTGAAGTCAAAGAAGATATTTTATTTTGAAGTTACATATTTACCTGTTTAATTTACAGTTGTTCTGTTAGAATTCATTTTTTAATTATGAGTCTTTCAGATACTCTGGAAATTTATTGACTAAGATGTCTGTTTTATATAACAAAAAATTACAGCCTCTGAAACTATTTTCTCTCCTGACTTACAATGAAGTAGGAGGTGGCAGCCCTGCAAAAATGGATAGCATACCATCCAGATCGATGTTGCATATGAAGCATGAGGTGTTTGTGTGAACAGACTGTAGCACATGGAATAAGAGTGTTGCTAGAGCATCAGATCCCTCCTTATGATATCTTTTGTTTTCCTGACAATTCATTCAAAGCACAAGTCCAAAGTTATACCAGGAAGTTGTCTTCCACAATGGATACTTAAAAGATTGCATGTCCTGAGTTGTGGGATGAATGCTTCTGTATGTTCATTCACTTTACACTACTACACCTTATTTTTTGTGCTTTACCACGTACAAAGCATAGAGGTGAAATGGGGAGAGAAACAGCTGCAAGTGATGGAGGGTGTCGTTCTTGTAGTAATTGTGGAGAGAGAAATCATTCATGTGTGCTGCTGGTTTAGTCTGCATTCTTTCATTTTGTTCTGTATGGTACACTGCCATCAAGCCTCTGGATCTTCAGAATGGTATTGTGAGACTGTTCCAGTTTCTGAATTCCCCACAAGAAGGAATTCAGGTTTGGGCAAAAAGGTTAGTGATTTTGGGATGAATTTTGCTCAACTAGACCCAGGCTAGTGGGGATCCATCATTTAGAACCAGACTACCACTGAAGGCTACAGAATCTGATGTAGCCCCTTCTGATTTTTAAGCAATAAGTGTAGGAAAAAGTAAGTTTTCCCTGAGTTAGAGATGGCATTGCTAAATAAGCATAAACAGATGAAAATGAATTTATACATTCAGCCATTTATTTTCTTTTCAGTTATCCTGTGATTGGCCCAAGTGTGTGGATTTTACAGTTGTAAAACCAATTCTGGCTCCTCTCTAAGAAGTCTCCTTTCCAAACTGCAGTGGCATGTCAACTGAGCAGACACAGCAGAAGCAGAAGATTTATAATCAGGAGAAGGATAGACGCAGGGTTGTCCTTATCATAACCAGAGAGTATATGATGAACTGAATAACTTAGGGGCTACTCTGAGATAATAAATGGAGGCAAAATACAATAGGAGTTTGTGTTTTACTTTTCTAAAACCAAAATCTCTTTGATGCAAAATGTTTCAGCCTTTCCTAGGCTGAATACGGACTGGGCATTAACAGGGTTACATTTTTATACCCAAGAAAGTAGAAAAAACAGAGATTCCTTAAGACTGACCTGCATTATTTTGCAGGCAGTATAACAGCAGAGGCTGTAGACCATGAAAAAAAGTGAGTGATCTGCTTCAGTATCCTATCTTGTGTTTTGTTTTATTTTTAGATGCATTTACTGATGTTACAGTTACAGTCTTCTCTTAGGGCGATTTGCCATGTTAGACCACCTTTTTTATTCTTGTATAGAACCCCAAGTTTGTTCAAATTTATTTTTTGTGAATATAAATAATTTTATCTACCACATCTTGACTATGTTTACATTGATGTCTATTTAGAATAGTGCTTTTACTCTTGCCTCTCCAGGATTTCAAGCAGTGTAGAGTAAGTCTTTGATACAGTTCTTGGAGAATATCAGAAGTGGTTAAGCCAGGTATCAGTTCCAAAGTGTTTAATGCCCATCATGCCTCATTTCCTTCATGAAACAGCAAAGAACTGTGTACATTTCTTCTAATTTAATTTATACAAATTATGAGCCCCTACAGATTCGTATAGAACACATATTCAATCAAAGATGTTTTATAGTGAAGCAACCAGTGGATCAGCAAAAGGTGAAATGCAACAAAGGCTTCTTTGTTGAAGCAAGAAATTATTTATAGAATGGCTAAGTACAGGAGACAACATCTTGAATAACACATTTAGCTGAGGAAGTGAACAACTAGTGAATGAGAGTGACTAGACTGCTTGCTGGTAAGGGGAGAGAATAAGGATGGGCTTTCAAGCAAAAGATTATATTGTCTAGATCCTTAGAAGGTCTGAAAGAACAAACTGTCTACAGACATTTTTTACCAAGACAAATCTAGTAACCATCCTGAGGGAGTGCTGTGCAGGTCTCCTGTGATTATTAACATATAAAGACTGTCTGAATGTAGCTTTCTGCTAGGAGTAAGTTCTCTGGCAGAGACTTCTGAATATACTGTCTTTAATAGGTACCACCTGGGAATTAACGTATGCTTGAAGGCTTGAAACCATGACTGCTATCCTCCTAGGCAAGATGGAAAATGAGCCAAACAGGGACTGAAAGAACTGTTCTGATTCAGTGTTAGCATATGAAGGTTCACTGGAGTCTCTCCTTCATGTCATCATATATATCTTTTATAAACATTTCTTACTGTGATATGTCAATTCTTGAAGTTCAAACTAATTAGTTAAGCCATACCTTTAACTTAACTTAGGTTGCATTCTATTTAAGGTAATTGAGATTGGCAAGAATGTCCTCATTTAAGATGTGACATATATGTACATATACTGCAGAACCTTAAAAAGTGTCCTACCTCCCCTTTCTACAGTGGAGTAGGTTTCTGTGTAGGCCAGATAGAGTGCTGGCACCACAACGATTGGGGTGGCAGTACTGTTCCCTAGCAGCAGTGAATAACTTGGGAGACTATAACAAGCACTGAGCTATTGCATGACAGACAGGTTCTGTGTGTCTTACAGAGCACATCACAAGTGTTTACATCCTTTCTATAATTATTTGTGTTATTAAATTCAAGATGTAAGTCACATCTTCCTTTTTCCTGAGGATGATAGTCATCTTTAGCCGAGGCTGTTATCTTGATGCCACTCCATTTTTTTATCTTGATCACAAGAATTGGAGATGGTAAAATTACCATAAAGGCTAATTTGTAAAGTGAAAGACAAGCCCTAATGAATTCAGAAGTCAGTCAATATGCCGTCAGTGCACTGGAATTTGGAAGGAAGCACAGCTGGAACAGCTAACCCAAAGTGACCATAGTGACATTCCATCCCATAAGATAATGTGCCTGGCAAAAAAAGGCAGGGAAAGGAAGGGTAAGAGGGGATGCTGATGGTTTATGGCCTGTGTCTTTCCAAGTAAATTATGCGAGTTGAGGCCCTGCTTGCTAGGAAGTGGCTCGGCATCTGCCTGTAAATGGGAAGTGTATGGCTTTGCTTCACTTATTATGTCTTTATCTCCATCCACAAGTTCTCTTACTTTTGCTTCTCCAATTTTCTCTGCATCCTCACTGGGGTGGAGTAAATGAATGACCAGCTTGGGGGGTGCTAGGCAGGGTCAACCTGTCAGGCATAGCCTTGACCTGGAAGAGGGCCTCTGTTCCTGACCATGTACTTTGAAAATAGTGAATGTATTATAGGCTACTATATGCAGATCATCTGCACAAAAAAATGGACTATAATGTAGCTGCTTGCCCATTTTGTCAGGTTTATAGAATAAAAAATCCCCATAGCAAATATATGTTATTTCAGCATTTTTATTTTGCCTGAGGCTATATTTGAATAAGTCTCAAATCTGAGGTATGCACATCACTGGCTGTTTTGCCAGCTGGTGTAAAACTGCCAAAGAGCCTGACTTTTTTTTTTTTTTTAATAATGGAAGCATTCTATTTAAATAGGCAATGATCGTGTCCCAAAATGCTCTCAGTCTTTTCCTGTCCTTTCCTAAACTCTTTCGGTCTCTGAAGTCCCATGTGTTTGTGCATGCTGCATTTATCGTTCCCTAGAGCACACAAGAATTAGTAAAGGAAAACTAATTCGAAGACAGGAAACGGACTTGCAGTTTTCAAGCCAGCTTTAAAACATGTTATTGGTGCTTCTTTTCTTATTTTTAGAAGGTGATTAATAATCCATTTTTAATGTATTTTAACTAGTTCACATTGTGCATAGGAATTGTCCATTTATTGTTATCTCCTAGCTCTTGAGCAGGAGTCTCTGGTAGGAGGCCATGAATTGAGACTGAGCCTGTGAGCATCAGGCAGTTTCTCAGCCTGGTGTGCCCATTCACAGCTGGCACTGTTTGGCACTGTGCCCCATCCAGCTATCTCCGTGACCTTTCGCGCTCCGTTCCCTGCTCTGTCGCCGGTGCCTGCCCCAGGTGTTGGAATGAACGTGCGGAGCTGAATGCAACGGTGCAGGAAATGGCGCGCCGATGTCCCGTGGCTACAGATGATGGGTTTTAGATCCCTAGCTCCATTCAGGCAGCATGGAAGCTCAGTGCTTTGATACAGGGATTCATTAATTCCTCATTCAGTGACAGTCTGTGCGTAGATCCTAGTGTTTTTGCAGTTGTCATTGAACATTATGAAGGTGGTTGGAGACATGGAAGAAGGAGTTGGTAGGGCAATGTTGGCATGAATAGTAAAATTGCTAATTAGACCACAAGTTAGCCTGATTAGAGTCACCAATCTGAAAATAATTTGGGGAGTTTGGCTCTCAAATCTGTTGAATTCAGCTGGACAACAGAGAGTGAAACTAGCATTGGAGGGGATGGAGGGGACACTCAGTGGGAAGTTACATGTTTGGTAACTGTCTGAAACCTGTCTTAAAGACAAGGGCAACTAAATACTATAACTTAAAAGATAGAGTTTTGCTGAGTCACAGAAGCATCTGCTAAGATCATAGTGATTTGGTATAGTGGACAGCATCTTTTCAGAATACACATCTGCCACTTTTAGTGTCATACATCTGGCAAAGTCAGACAGTAGTATTTCAGTCTAAGTGCAGAAATAAAAAAATTGCTCCCAATTAGAAGCAACTGGGATAGCTCACAAGAAAGATTCATCCCTAAATATGCAGCCTCTGTTTAAAATGCATTCTGGAGCTTGAAACTTGCTTATTTTGTCCAGGTTTGTCTTAGGATTCATTGTGTTCTGTGAATTGCTATTAGGTGTTAATCAAATCTCAGAGTATCTCATAGTATCTATCCAAACATCCTGTATGGCAGTAAATACTGTGCTATTTCTTTTTCTTGTACACTGTACAAACAAATACTGTGGTTTGCTTGATATTTATTTTACTCTCTCTTGTGACTGTAGCGTTTAGGTAGACTATGTCATCTAGGGCTATATAATATATCATAATTTCAATAAAACCTGAGATGAATTGCCTTTCCTGTTTTGCAGTACTTTCTCTTAGTATTTCAGAGCTAATAATTGAGATTTTCAAATTTTGTCACACAGTCTTGTCAGTGAGTGAATAAACAAGGAAATATTAGGGGTACCTTTTTTTGATGCTGAGAAAATTTCTATTCTGCTTCTTAATGTTTTTCTTTTAAATACTAAATACAAAGGAGTTGAAGTAATGTGAAGTTTTTTCTGGTTGAGTCAAAGAAATGAGACCCTCTCCAGTGAAGTTCTTTGCTTGAAATAACCGAGACTCAAAGAAGATAAGTGTGAGATTTTCAGTATTCATTTCAAAAGAGACTAAAATCTTTCATATTTGTACATTCTAACAACTGGCAATATAGAGTTTTGTCCTTTACAAGAAGCTTTAAACTTACAAGCTTGTTCAGACCAACCCATCTTCTGTATGCTTGGATAAATTGCACTAATAGGTTCTAAATTAAATCTATTTGCAATTAAAGCCTTTATCACCTTCTCTATGGTTGCATCAAAAAAGTAAAATAAAATTCTTGATCTTCATGTTAATGGATAGCAGCAGGGTACAATAATAATTCACTGCACATTTAGACATACTGAGTACTACTCAAAAGCAATTAAACAAGGGCAATTGTCAGTATAATTTACCCCAGCTTGGTATCTGATGTAACCTTCTCATCAAAGGTTAACAACTGTTTCATACTACATCAACTACAGTGAAATGAATTGTTTCTCTATTAAGCCTCTAGAAGAACATCCTAAACAGGAACATATTATTGAATCTTATGAGGAAAAAAATTATGAACTTGATCTAATCCAAGCAATATTACACATTGTTTGCACTATGACTTGAATTTTGTAGGGTTTCAAAACTCAGTGCAGGGAAAAGATAACTTGATCATTGATATGCGACTAACTGAGATGAAAATCATCTGTTCTAGAGAACATGAAAGGCTAGTCCTGCACAGTTTTATATGGGAAATGAAAGGCAATTCTGCCTTTTCCCATTCTACCAGGACACTGCAGAGACAATTCTGAGGAGAAAAAGCACTGGAATTTGGCTAAAACTCTAGCATTCAAATCCTTGTGAGTTTCTCTCACCATAAGTTTTCAAGAAAGTGCTGTGGTTCCTATTCAGAAACATTGTTCTAGCAGTTACTATAATGCCTAAAACATACTTGGCCATGTTAATTTTAGAACAGCTATAGAAACACAATACATCACCATATCTCTTTGAAAGGTAGTTTAAACATGCTTCTGAAATGAGAAAATTGAGGCTTTAGAGGTTAAATGATGTAACTAGGGCTGTTGCCTCAGAACTGGAGCTGGCCGGCTGCGAATGTTCATCTTTTCTTAAATCAGAAGTCTTCAAAGCGCTCCCTTCTCCCTCCCCTGAGAGGTTCAGTATCAACAGCTGGGGGAAGGTAGAGCCCTTGGAAGGCTGCTGTTGCCCACACATCTGAGAACTGATTTTACAGCACCAGGTGCTGTGGGGTGTATTTGTTGTTGCTTGTTTTTCCTCTCTGAGTGTGCATGGAGCGTGAGCTTGCTCAGCTTGTGTGTTGTTGGGATCAAGGCAGAAGTGGTGTTATTTGTGCTAATAAGCCTCTCCCATTAGTTAACCTTTCAGTACATAAAGCATGATTGAACTGAAGGATTCCTGCTGGTTTGAAAGGCTTTTATGTTAAATACATGATACAGGCATTTTCTTCTTCCACCTCCTTATGTAAAAATGGGATAGTGGGATGAAGAGACTGTAAAGACTTCAACAGTCTGAAAGCAAGTTGAAGTAAAGCTTATGTAGTGTGAATATTCTCTTAAATATCTTGGCATACCTTTTTTTCTGCTACATTTAAATTCTTGGTGCTTTGTTTAAGCAATTTCTAGCCTGCAGGAAAAGATTGCCTCATATAACTGGTATAATTTGGGCAAGTGCAGAGCATCAGCTGAGCATATTTTTACCTGTACCTGATATTAAAGTATATTACTAGCTCTGACTGTCCAAATTTACTTTCAATGCACACAACTCTTGTTTTAGCTTATCCTTTATTCTTGTCAATTACTGATGTTAAGAGTGCAGTTTCTGGAAGGTGGATAATAACAGTCCTTAAGAATGAAAAAGAAAAGTATCTTATATTGACTCAGGCTTCTTTTGCTATCTTATTATGTCTTTTTTATTGTATTATTTTTGGAAAAATCTCGTCTGAAATCCAGTACCATGCACAGGATTTCAGGTTTTGGATCATTAAACCCTTTTAGTATAATACTGCTCAGTCTTAAAGAGATGGTGGGATTAATCAGTTCTGTAGGGAACCATGTTCATACTTCTAATATGCTATCTAAACTAGCAATAGGGATAGGACTCACCAGCTTTGCAGGCATTTCCCCCTTTTTAAGGGGAAAGGGTCTGGTCTGTGTCTTTGGGTGCATTGCTAAACAATTCTTACAAATATTCTTGTTATCAGCAGATTATCCTTTCTTAGAAGGTATGTTGTATCCTAAATATATTCAGACAGACTCTGCCCTCAATAAACCATGATCTTTTGCTATAATGCTTTTGCTCTAATTCAGGTGGGCAGCACAGGCTGCAGCATTGCAGATTAAATAACTGTATCTTCTCTACAGAACAGAGAGGTTAATACAGACTTTCAGGAGTAGCCACTGGATTTGCATTGTATAATGACCTGGGCAATATTAAAGTGCTGGAAGATATTTAAGCTATTGGACTAGGAGCCTGTCAGGGAGAAGTAGGGTTCCCTTTGGGTGTGATTTTCTGTGTGGTGTTGCACTAATGTACTGAAGCCTGTGTTTAAGTTTATACTGTGCAGCATCCATCATTCCAGGGGTCACTGCTGAGACTTGCTTTGTCACCCTTACAGTTTTGGGAAGGTTTGAGAAGAGGAATTTAGTCCATTGTTCTGTTACACTGAAAGGACTTTCCTGCAATACGTTAAAATCTAACTGTACTGATTCTGTCCAGTTGCGAGACTAGAAAATTTTCTCTTTCTATTAATTATTTGAAGAACTTGTGAGTCTTTGCATGTACAAATCTTTTCTGTTTCTTTTAATGCAGAAATTTACTTCTTACTGTTGTGCTCCTGCACCATATTTTCCTCTTTTCTCGTCTGTGTTTCTGTGAAGGGAAGGAGGTTGTGGTTTCTCGTTTCTATTTCTTTAAAACTTAACTTTTGGGGAGCCCAATTAACTATAGTCCTCCTACAACTGTTGCTGTTAACTACCTTAATTTTTTTCAGAGGAGATTAACTCAATTTTGACTGGTATCTGTACGTAAAAAGGCATATAGTTCCAACTATTTTACATGTTGGAAAATTGTTTTGCTTGAAACAGATTTAAAATCTTCATTAGTTTTTATTCTGATCAGAATTTTTCCCGTGTTTCCTTTCTGATAGGAAAAATCTCTGTTTGGCTTTGGGGCTTCATGTACAGATGAGGTTTTCAGAGTTGCTAGGTGTGCATCTTGATTTAGGAACACAGAACAGGGAAAGGACTATCTAGGTTGTCAAGTCCAGTCCTCTACCCTCATGGCTGTACCATTGCATCCTCTTTTCTGGCTATATCAGATCTACCTCATCTCTTCTGGTTTCCTGGTTTTGCTATTTCTCTTCAAATGCTGTTCTAAAATCAATTTTTTTCCTAAGATTTCAAAGTTCAATTTATTTTCATGCCTATATGTATTCATACATATCAGTTTAATCTTCATTTGGTTTTTGCCAATATTGCCCTTCAGGTCCTGTCTGTTTTTGGATGTTTACCTGTCCATGGCATTTACAGAGAATTGTATTGCCTGTGCTTTGTGTCAGCAACTCCCCACCGATCCTTCCAGGCTCTTCTGCGCTGTCTCTGTGTTATAACAGGCCATCATGAAGATATCCCAGGAATAACGCAAATTCAAACATACAAGTCCACAAGCTGCAGCTGCAGGCAGGTTTCACTGCTTTCACACCTGAATGTTCAGCTGCATTTGGTAGGATTTATTCACGCAGCTGCAGCACCAAAGACACATTGCTACTTTCTTGTAGACCCAGGCTGGGTCTTTGCAAGCGATCCAGGGTATCTTTGGTTCTGAGCTTGGTTGGCTGTGCAGACACAGCTGGGTGCATCTGCACACAGATGTCATCCAATCACATCTGTTCCAAAATCCTTTTACAGCAGTTGTGTGATCAGTTTAAAGGATGTGTTCTCAACCAAAACCTTTCAATTCCCTCCCAGTGTGGTGGTGTTCAACATAATGTCATTACTTATTACATGTAATTATTTTCCTGGAACTTATTTTTCCAGCTTTCAGTGACAGCTGGTGTTAAATGATAATGCTGGGTTAGAAGGCAGAGGGGCTGTTCTCTGGTTTCCTGTTGTCAGTCTAGGAAAAAAAGTATTTTGACACATTAGATGGCATGTTGACTTAGTTTATAAAACCTTTATCAGAGAGATCATCATGTGATATGTAGTCTGGAGCCTTGCAGTGATTCCCAAGGTGGCTATTAATGGGCTTGTGAACTTGTGAATAGAGAGTGGTAAATCTGGCCTTTGAGATAATTGAAAAGACATCACTTGTAATGTGAGCAGTGGCACTGAAGGACGATTGCTGCTCTTTAGGGACAGAGGTAAGACGTTGTTGCATGAAATTTTGAAGCAAGGCACCCAGTATTGATCTACTTTGGCCACGTCTCAACATCCCTTGTTCAGTTGCACAATGTATTTCCTGCTTGCCCTACTCCTATCCCCCTCCTGTCAGAAGAGCTATTTGTTAGCAGGCTTATTTAATTTCCTTAATGAAAACCTTAGATTACAAAACTGGGTGTGAAAAGAAGCTAGGAAAATAAGAGATTTATAGGGGCACAGGGAAGGAGTATTTTGCCTTTAAAAATGCAAAAATAGGCAAAACTAGGAACGTGGGCTGCTTTGCCCACCTCATTTAGGTATTGCATAGTGCTTTCAGTATTGTTCTCTGCATAACATGTGGCCTTACTCTGACACACATCATAATGACCAAAGTGATGATAATCCAGTAGATTTCTCAATATTGCTACTATGAGATGTACATGGTGCCTGATTCTTATTTCTTTCTTCTTTGAATTTCATTATCTCCAATGAAAGTGGCAAATTGTAGTTTTAAAAACTTTTAAATATATCAAGGTTGGGGCAAACT
The DNA here is from genome assembly GCA_013398955.1 of Callaeas wilsoni. Lineage (NCBI taxonomy): Eukaryota > Metazoa > Chordata > Aves > Passeriformes > Callaeidae > Callaeas > Callaeas wilsoni. The sequence goes on along the minus strand of VWPU01016742.1, from coordinate 278,363 downwards.
TTTTTTTCCATAGAGGAATTGTGAGTATAAAATCCCTTCACTAGCATTCATGGAATTCACAGAATCATAGATTATCCTGAGCTGGAAGGGATGCACAAGGATCATCATTTTCTACTCCTGGCCCTGCACAGGACAACCCTAAGAATAAGGCCATGTGCCTGAGAGCATTATGCAGTGTAGTATTTGGCTCATGATGCATCTTTGCCAGTGCTAGCTGACAGAAATTCCTGATTTAGAGCTACCCGTAAAGGTGGTGCTTGACAGTCACTGGATAGTTTCTGGTTCTTTGAACATAAAAGAAAAAAATTAGTTAGCTTGTTACAGAAGCTTTTTGGCTTTCACATTTGCACTTCTGTGTCAAAAGCCATCCTTTTCCTGGGAGAATGAGTTTCACTGCTGCTTTCCCAGAACTGCTGATAGAATAAATGGTTTTGGGGTTTGGAGGTTACTCATATCACCTGGGCAAGGCAAAGTCCAAAGAATACATTTGAGCTAGTTAAAGAGCTCAAAGCTTTAGCTGCTGAGCATTGTTCAGTCCTTTTTAAGAAGTCATTAATTTTTAATCTTGATGTGGTTTTTTTTTTACTGTAGCACAACTAGAAACATTTTTTCGGGCTTCTTGCCTATTGGAGTAGGTGATAAGTTCCTGAAACCAGGCAAATCTGGAGCAGAGCGAGTTCATCTGCAGGGCTGTGCTCTCTGGTGGGATTGGTGCATTCTGTCTTTTGTCAGGTGTCATGGTTAGTGACATTGATTCTGTTCATTTGAAGTATACTTTTGACAAAAGGAAGAGTAGAAGGGAGAAAGTTGTCACTTGCTTAAAATGAGAACAAAAAAATTTACTTCCTCCATAATTTGGGACTTCTGGTTTGTCTTGCCTGGACTAAAGAGCCTGTGGGCCACATCACTACCAAACTGCACTATCCCGTGTGTATAAATTAGGTACAGAGATGACAGGGACCCCTACAAATTATAGCATAAATGGGCAGATACCTGCAAAAATAAATTAATCTGCTTCAAATGTGATGTATCCACAGATGTGAATGCACCTTGTTTAAATACTGCTGGGAGGAACAAGAGGGGATGTTATGCATGCATCTGAATTATTACATCACATGTGTAAAACCATGTATTGAGTGTAAATGTGGGCAAGCTGGAAGCTGCAGGGTGACTTCTGTGGGGCGAGACCAAGGTATGCCCTATGCCAGATTCATTTGGCTTCAAAATGGACCCATTGCAGGACACAGCTGAGCCCGTCAACCAAGCCAGTGTCACCTGTGGAAGGAAAGGGCAGAAAAAGCCAAGAAGGGAGTGGGGTTTGAGGAAAGTGTGATAAACATCAGAGGTGACACCAAGGTGAGAGGAGAAGGAGCTCCAGGACACAGCAGATTATCTGCTGTAGCCTGTGGGAGACCCCATGCTGGAACAGATGGATATTCCCAAAAAAATGGCCTGTGGAGAGTCCACTCTGGAGTAGAGCAAAAGTGTAAGAAAGAAGTAGCAGCAGAGAGGAACTGCTGTGTGCTGACTGTAACCCACCCCTCCCACATTTGTTGTCTCACTGAGGGGACTGTGTATAACTTCTGGTAATAGCAAGAGCAGGGGATTGGAATCTGCAGTGAAGCAGTCAAGTTGAGCCTGGGAAAGGGCGTGGAGAGGTGTTTTCCTTCTGTTTTAATGTTGGTATTTTTGTTTGCTGCTCACCCAACCAGTAAATAAATAAATATACATTAAGTAGTAGTAAATTAATTTCCCTCAGCTGCATCTGTTTTGTCCCCAACAGTACTTGGAAAGTGATTTTCCTGTCTTTATCTTGAACCATGAGCCTTCTTGTTCCTATTCTCTTTGGCAGAAGGGAGGACAAACTAGGAAGGAAAGTGAGCAAGCAGCTGGGTGGGAGTTTGACTGCTAGCCAGGTCTAAGCCACAGCCACTACAAAGCATTAGGGGGACAGTTTTGAGCAAATGGGAGGCTAACATTCTTTCAATTCTTTTGTTGGTAAACCTGAATCTGCTCCATATAGAATGGCTACATTTGGCCCTCAGGAGTGCTTTGAATCTAAAAAGTCAAGATAGTTGAGGGTGTCTGCCTCAAAGACAGTAAGTTTAGTCTTCAAGGGGTCATCACTGCATCTTACACTGTCCAGGTTTGTGCTGCTTCTTATGGTTTGTGCCTCCTGCCTCCCTTCTGTCGGAGCTGTTAGCAGAGTATGGATGGTGTGCTTGGAAATGTGTTATAAGGACTGACTCATAGAATACAGAAAATTTAGAAGCAGCCATGGAATATAACTATAGTCATTTATAAGTTTAAAAGAAAATTGAACCCTCACAGGATCTGGAATTAATTTTCAAAGTATAAAAGGACTAACGCTTGAAAGTAAGAGGGTGCTTTATTGAACTAACATAAACAACTCAGTTGTCTTACTTTTTTGAAAGTGCTTTGATTATTTTTGATAGAAACAGACTATTCATTTGAGAATTTTCACTGAGACCAGTATTAGAGCTGAAGGTTTGTAATGATAGTGTCTTACTAAAAACCCTCGTAGTTTTTGTTGTTGAATTTCTCTATTACTTGTGTCCTCTTTGTTTGACTGATAGAAGTATCTAAATGTGATTAAGACCAGCATGAAGAAGCATATCCTTTTAGCCTGTGTGTGTGCCAACTTATTGTCAGTTTCTGCCCCCACATTTGGAGTGCTGGGGGGATTCCTTCAGGCTTTGGAAGCTCTTTGAAGGGTTGCCAAACTGAGGAAAAATATAGATGAAGGGAGTATAGTCTTCAAAATATGGGGGTGAGGGGACAGTGATGTTCTGTTCAGAAGGATGAAATGGACATTTCTCAAAGATCCACTGAAAACCTGCAAGTTAATGTCTAAAATGGTCCAGGACTTCCTGAAACTTTATCTGAAGAAGAGTGACAAAGGTCAGCAGAAAATTATTTGCAAGCAATAATTTATTCGAAGTGGAAGGTAAGAAAAAAGGAGATATAAGATTAGTACAATGGTGGAGTATCTTCTGTAAAATTCCTGTAAACTTTTGCCTTGGAAAATGTTCTGCCTACACTGAACAGTCAAGCAGTGGAATTACCCGAGGTTAAGTTTTCTCCTGAGGATAAAAGCTGAACTTTAAGACATTAAGTATTACTAAAGATAAAGTTTGTTCTGTAGATCTCTGATTAAAAAAAAGGAATAGAAAATTTTCTGAAGCAGAAGGCATAATAATGCACATTCAATAGAGTTTGGGTTTTTTAGGTAGGTTTAGGTTCTTTTTAATGACCTTAGAGGGGAGGAATATGATGTCATTTTGCCAGTTCATGACAATTTTGTATACTGGTTTATTGTAAAGTGGCTACTTCAATATGTGATATCATATAGTAAACTTATAATCATTCAAGTTAGAAGTTAAAATGGGTCTATGATGATGCAAATCATAACCCAAGTAAGATGAAAAGCACCTTTAAGTTTTGAAAAATGGCAATGGAAAAATACCCTTCATCTAGCAGTGATGAAGAATCCCAGTGAAGGAAAAGACCAAGGTAATCATCATTTCCTCTCAAGACAGATTCCGTGTTGCATTTCCTAAGACTTTTTCCCTTACTCTACAGTTAACAAATGATGATGATTTTAGCACTTTGTGTAAGTGATGATTTCACAACTGAGTAGGCTTTCATCTTTAACGCGGCAATAAAATCTTAATATAAATTGTTGAAAAGGCATGTTTCTATTAACATTTCTTAATTAAACATTTTTCTTCAATGATAGATTTATTTTGCAAAGGAAATAAATTTCACATATGTGAGGACAATTATTAAAACTCTGCTCTCATTTTCTGAAGATAATTTTCCCTGCTAATATTCTGACATCTTTCAACATTGTCAGTGAGTATTCAAAATTACCTGTCTGTGGCAAACTCCTGGCAGGTTCTTTGTGTCATATGATGCATATATTATTTGACTGATATATTTACTTTAAAACAGCTGTTGCTGTAATTTTTCTTTATTAAAACGCAAACCTACATAAAAATGTTCCGTGTCTCATTTCAGTGCTTCATCACCAGCAATACTCAGTGACTCAGATGCAAGACCAGAGTCCACTGCAATGCAGTGGTCAGGAAGGTTCTGGAGGTGTGAAGTAGTTTTATCTTCTTGGTTTCTGTCACTTTAAATTTTTTCCTTAGAAGTCTTCTGTCTGAAAATATGTTTGATGTTTTCCTCCTTTGCTTGTGGGGTCTAATCCTATAACCAAAGTGATACAGTTGCTGAGAGATGTCATCAGCCCTAAAAACCTGTCACTGACTTATAAATACTTCTGGATATGGGGAAAGAGAATAGTGGACCAACTGATTAATAATTGATAGCCTTTAATGACTTCAGCTTTTCTAATTAACCTTCTGTTTCATCTGAAACATGTCTACATTTTCAGGTCAAGCACTCAGGGTGGGATACACTGAACTGTCAAAATGAAACATGAAATGATGGGCTCGGAACTCCAGAACAGGTTACACACAGTACTGGGAGACTGAGACAAGTTGTGTTTAAAATTCACTGTTGTACTGCACTACATACACTTCTAGTGTAACTGCTTTTTGGATCAGTTCACCTGTAATGTTACAGAAGGTGGGTGAATGACAGAAAGGAGAATATTTACTCATCTTGGAATCCTTTGTGGAAGAGCCTTGTATGTGCCATGAGAGGGGCTGGAATGCTTACACTGTGCACAAACCTTTCCATGAAGCTCGGTGTCCAGCCCAAGGCAGAGTACGCACAGAGTTACATTCTTCCTCAGTGTTACATTTTGTTCTTCTGCCGAGTATTCTCAAAACATATATGACTAGTTTCCATGTCATTTTCAAACTGCATACTTTTAGAGGGAGATTCTTGTTCCTGCCCAGTACACACGCACACACAGAGTAGATGTACAGGAGTACAAGTTCCGCTGCCAACTTGAGTTGTTGCTTACTAGGTACCATTGAAAACGAAGACAAAGTGACTGGTAATTGCTGTGCCATCTTTCATTTAATCTTACTGGGCTGTTTTTGTATTTGTTTAAAAGCTGTCCTGCTGTTATATTTTATTATACGGGTATAAATGTATGTCTGGTTTTTTTTAAAAGATGAAACTCCCTGAAATGGATCTCAGGAAAACCTACTTCAACAACAATCAGCACTGTAGCAATAATAAGGAAATATAAGAAAACAATGTATCAGTAAAGGAGAAATATAAGAAAACATGCATGGGGAAATACTACCAAGAAACTGAAACAAATTCACCCCAGGAAAATGATGTGAATTCACAGTAATTATCACTCTCAAATTCAATCTACACTGAGTGTGACCAAAGCAGACTGACCCAAGTATAGTTTAATGGGAAATAGTTGATGCTTCAGTAGCCTAAATGAAGAGCTGATGCAGGCACCATTCAGAGAGAAAGGCTGGTTGGAACTATTGACATTTCTGCTTCTCTCTGCAATTATAAGAAACATGATTGCCACCTCTTGGAAAATGATTAAAATAATTGCCGTCCCTTTGTTCTTCTCCTCGACAGCAATCACTGGGTGCCTGCTTCGTTCTGTGTCTTGATGTGTTATGCGCTGAATCTTTTTTTGCCAGGGAAAAAGCTGGTCTAAGCATAATTGGGCCATTCCCCTGTCACAGTAGTTTCCTTTTGAATCTTGTTGCTCTGCACGGGTTGTCATGAGGTCAGTCATATTCAGTCAAATGGCTGAGCACATAAAAAGTGTGCGAGAACAAAGTACCTGCTGTCCATTCAGGTCAGAGCGAAAATGTGAAAGGACAGTCTTGGGTAAAGGGGTGCCTTTGCTAGTTTTGGCAAAACGTTACCTAATTAGGACTCACACTCACCTGAATTTGTCCCGCAAAGAGAAAATTAAGTGACTTTGTGACATACAAGTCACCAATCATTATCAATAATATCATGCATGATGACTCCCTGATGGTCGCTGCAATATTTAGCATCTCTCTATACTCCTTTGCTGGCACAGGCAAGTATCTGTATATATTCATGCAACATCATGGCACGGTAGCACTGAACCAATGCAAGATGACCTTGCAATATCATACAAGTTGTTGCAACATCATAATGTAGAACTATCTCAGATTGATGTGCAGCCGTGACCCAGCATAGTGATTATTGATTCAACATTAGGGTTTGGGCTCATACCTGCTGTGCTGTTGCCATCATTATTGACTCAAGAGCATGAGGCAAGGTCATTCTTTGAGATTACAGAACACTGTTGAGATCCAGCCTCTTTGCATTTTGATGCAATCCTACTGTCGTTTGTTATAGGCTAGTTTATCTCTTTGTGGAGATTATCAAATGTTTGGAGTAAAGTTTCCTCTTGCTTGTAAATTATCAATAAGACATTGTAGATTGATTGTCCTGTGTTTAGCTCAGATAGAGTTAATTTTCTTGCTAGTATCCAGTACAGTGCTGTGCTTTGGGTTCAGTACAAGTATAACATTGATAATACACTGATGTTCTAGTTGTTGCTGTGCAGTGCTTACCTTAACTCAAGGACTTTTCAGTGTCTCATGCTCTGCCAGAGCGGAGGTGCGCAAAAGAGCCAGGAGGGAGCATGGCCAGGCCACCTGACTGGAAATGCCTGAAGGGATATTCCATACCACAAAACGTCATGCTCAGTATATAAAGTGGGGGGACTTGACTGGGAGGGGACGATCCCTGCTGGAGTCAGATTGGACATCCGCCAGTGGGTGGTGAGCAATGGTATTGTGCATCTCTAGTCATTTTGGGGGGTTTATTCCTCTTTCTTTTTGTTATCTGCCTTTTCATTACAGTTACAATATTTTTTATATTTTGCCTTATTTCAGTTCTTAAACTGTTCTTATTCAAACCCAGGTTTTGCTGTCTTCCAGTCCTCTTCCCCATCCCACTGAGTCAGGGGGGCTAAAAGTGAGTGAGCATCTGCATAGTACTTGGTTGCTTGCTGGGATTGAACCACAACAGTTATGCTTTGGTATTACTATGAACTGATGTTAAAAGGTTGTAAACTCATCACTACTCTAGTGAGTCAAGCCCTCATCTGTTGACAGTGTGTTTCCATCTCTACTGTCACCACCAAGGCACATAGATATATTGGAAGACCATTATTAAGGAACAGAAGTCTTAAAGTCAAGAGTTTCTATAGGTTTGGGGCAAATTTATTCTCCTTAGTAAATTGTACATTGATAAACTATTCTGAAAATTTTGTTAGCATCATGTGATATTTCATATTTTTGCACATAGTTCCTGTTGTTTTAATTTAAAGTTGTGAATGCTCAGTATTTCTGCAAATCATATCCTGGGGCCTATAGCTGGCAAGTAAAAATGAAGAGTAAAACAATTCTATTTACCTGTTCTAAGTATCTGACCAATCAAATACTCTTCTCTTTTGTGTGTAGTACTTCTTTGGCTTTGACTAAAACAAGCAAATGACCCAAAAAGCTGAGATTCTACCATGGAACATCTCCAGATCACAACAGGGCTAGATTATTAATTGTAACTGCACTTTCTTTTGCTACTTGAACACAACACAGTAACTGATGGGAATAATGTTGTTTTTTTGTAGTTGTAATGTCCTAAAAATCAAAGCAGGATTTGTATGTTGGCAATAACTTTTATTAGAACACCTAGCAGATGAATGTCTGGAAGCTTTTGGGGAAATGAGGTTTTCTTCTGAAAGCTGTGGTAAAGTAACATTTTTCTCCCTTCAGGACATGAAGAAAGGGCTTATATTTCCCTAAAACTTCATTTTCTTAGCTGTACTATGTATTAGTCTACTAAAAGATGTCACCTCACTTAATAAAGCTTCCCAAGGTTGTTAATGTTTTGAGCAATCACTTAAGTGAGTTGAGAGAAATTACTGGATCAGTTGTTCACAAATATTTGTTTAAAGTATAGAAATGTTGTGTTTTGGGAAGTCTTGGAGGCTCTTCATGACTCCAAAGAGGGAATAGTATTAAGAAGCAGATATTCTGTTGAGGCTAAAACTTCATAAAGCAAACAGCTTAAGGCAGACAGATAGTATTGGTGACTTCAACCTAAACATTTTCACTGTTGCAATGGTAATAGCTTGAAATAAGTTATTTTAATGGGAAATGTCAAGCACCTATATTAGGAAGAAGCCTGCTCTGTAATGGTTTTAATGTAGTAGAAGTATCTGTTGTTTTTATTCAATTTACCCCTCACTCAGGCTTTGAGTAGCCCTCATTAATGTAGTTCTCATTCAGAGGTTGCTTGGTAATGTTGTTTTAGATAATATGATCTTGCAGAAGCATATGTCAAACACTGGATTATGCCATCAAATAAATCAGGCAAGTTGAACAGCATGATGACAAAAAGGCAGGGGATATTTCTTTATGTGGCTAATTAGTACTGATACAAAAGGGGCAGAGAAGTGGCAATGAGTAGTTCAAGGAGCCTTTCATAGCCATGTGCTTACACATGGCTTGAAGCTGGTTGAATATTTTTGAAACAAATACTGCTCAGTTATTCCTTGAGGTTGCATAATTATTCTTCTCAGTAACAATAATTTCAATATCTGGCAATTGGTTGATTTTTTTTTTCCTGCTCTTACAATTTTAATTTACTCACTTCATTTGTTGGCTCTTGCTTTATGCAAGTTTGTGCCCCTTGATCTCCAGGGGACTACAGAGAAAAATATCTGCATATCCCAGTTCACATTGTTAATAAATGAATAAAGCTATTTGGAAATGTACCAGAAATCCCTGTTAGAAATACATAAATAGAGTTAGTGAATAGGCCACAAGCAAGCACCTCAGCCAAGAAACAATGACTAACTTTGACTGCAGTTCACTGGGGTTGTGTAATTGTCTGTAAAACCATATGTATCATATTACCACATATGTTTAACACTCCTGTTATAGACGCCTTTATCAGAATTTGGACCACTTTGAACTGAATGCTACAATCCAGTCTATGGTCTACATTTTATTAATTCAGTATTTGAGTTTGCCCTCAAAACATAGTGTTTTAACTTGTCTGTGTTGGCTTGGTGGCATGCATACACACAACATAGAAGCTTCCAAGATCGATGGCTTATATAGGAGGACACAAAATGGTTTAGGTAAAGAGTACCTCAGTTGTGTTTGAGAAAGCCATCTTATAATGTCAGTAGGCAAAATAGGATAGTGTGAAGGGTTTTTTCTAACATTTTTTCCCCCTGTTGCACTATGGACATTCTAATACTGCATACAAGTGTGATGTCTAACTGTAGCCAGACCATTTCATGTTGTATACATTGCTTCCATTCAGTACTTCAGCCTTTCATTCAAAGGATCATCTGATTGAGCATAATGGCAAACCGTTTGTGGGGAAAAAAATATTTTCAAGTCTCCTTAAAGTGATTAATGTTGAAGACTCTCAGAGATATCGATTTACTTGAGTTGTTTTATGGGTAGGAAGGTGAAGTTTCTTACTATGATCTTTTGTCAGCTCCAGTGTGTTTCCATTTTGTCTTTTGCTATGAGGACAGCTGAACTGGACATTTGAAATTCAAGAAGCAATTTCTATTGGTAACTCTGATGGATTTTTGATGGTGCAGATATTATCTGCAAGAAAGCAAAAGGAAATCATTCTTCCACCCAAACATGTTTCAAAAAGGCTTAAGCATATGCATCCCCTAGTACATAATTCACCTGAGATCAATGGACTTAGTTACTTTAATAAGGAAGAACATTTAAACCCCAGCTGAGGTTGTTATGCAAAGCCTTTTGAGGAGTGAGAGTGTGTGTGTGCAGGATGGAGGGCGGGGTGTGACATTTGGGCCTGCAGATAGGGCAAAAGTTACATTTTCTATAGAAGAAAAAAAGCTTTTATGTAAACTGCTCCAGATCCTTGCCTTCAATTCTAACTTGTAGCTTCAAAATACTGCATGTGGGCTTTCTGATTGTGGGTTTTTTTGAAGGAGTTCATGCAAGATAGCCTCTTGGGCCGTAGAGGTAAGAGAAGAATGAAACAGTGAGGGGAAGTTGTCCCATCTAAGAGTAACTGAACGAAAGTGAAAAAAGATCATCTATATTTTGAAGAGAGAGCAAATGAAGGAAGAAAAGAAAGAAAGAAAGCGTGACCAAACCCTCCACGGTACCATTTTGCATTTCTATGCAGATCTCAAAAGAGAAAGTTGCAGTAATTGATATAGCTTTTAATGAGCAATACCTCCAATGCATGGAGAATTATCACTGAAGAAGTGGCAGATGCTGAACACCACACCTTTAAAGTCATGGATTTTAATTTTTTTTTTTTTACGTTACTAGCATATCTTACCACCTTTGTTTTCTGCTTGGTTTTTTTGCTATAAAAATCTTTTGGTAACAAAATAATTAGATGGGAGGTAGCATCTGCATTCACATGGTTTGCAGGCAGATTTCAGCCAGTAGTTGGTTGTAATGATACAGTGAAATGGATTTGCCATCTTTCTGCCGAAGTTTACAGCAAAGCTGTCTGGGAGCTAACTCACTCCCAACACCCCCCTGAAAAAAAAAAGGAAACCCAAAAAATTCCCTTTATATCCCCGCAAGAGTATATCCATGCTGTTTCCAGAACCAGCCCTGGTGATGATATATGATAGAATCACACAGTCTTCCTTTCTGCATTCAGTCTTGAAGATATCTGTTTCTCTGGTGCTTTCAGACTGAGTATGTTGTTTTTACCCAGGACATAGAGACAGGAGCTTTGTGGTAGATTTTCAAAAAAACATGACCCATAATTTTCTGCCCTTTGTGGCATCTCCACCTGCCTTAGTGATCCCCTTATTCTCCAGTAAACAGCATGACTGCCAGTTCTGGAATAAACATTTAGGAGTTATTTTTAAGGCAGCTACTGCTGACAGTCATGCTTTGATCTCAAAGTGTGCAAATAGATTTAAGCCTGGAAGGGGTTTCCAGCCATCATTTAAGTCTGCATGCTGTGCATGAGCTGCTTCCAACAGATGAGCAGGGGTTTAAGTCTGTTATGCTGTAGCGATGCCTTTAGTCATATCCCTTGGCTGACAATTCTGTAATGATGCATTTCCTGTTAAAGAACATGGGATACCCATAATAAAGGGAAATTCCAAGTGTTCATTACATTGTTCTGTCGGTACATAGTAACTCTTGGTGGTTTTGCTGATTTCTGCCTTGACGGCAGTTTGAATTATATCCCAGGTATTATTCATCTACAGTGGATGTCTCATCTCTTTTAATAGTCTTTCTTCAGCCTCTCTTCTTTCAGTGGTATGTCTTGATGGTTATATGGGCTAAAAAGATTCCCTTTTATTTATTACTTGATAAGGGTATTTCTTTTTCTTTTTCAAATCAGAAAGGAGTTGTTCCCTGTGACCTCAGAAATGAGTAGTTTTTCCTCATATATGCAGTTGGCACACATACCTGTTTTTGTTAAAAGATGGTGCTTTAATCTAGAGCTAGTCTCACCAGTTCTTCTTTCTTTGCAAACACTCATATATATATATTTTTTTTTTTTTCAGAAGGCACTGTAGCACTGGAACAGGCTGTTAGGTGTGTATACATTGTTTGGGTTTTTTGAGGTAATGAATATCTAGCTGACCCTAAGAACAGCCTTGCAGATACTTCCAGTAACACAGCAATGCTTCTATTAAATAAAATGGGCAAAATAAGATAGAGGGGTGAGTGATTTACCTTAGATTTTACAGTACATCACTGGCAAGGCAGAAGGCAGTAGTTCTGGCTTGTACAGATGCATTCTCAAGAGAAATATCTCTCACTACAAAATTAAAAGGGATGGTGTTCAGCTTTTGAGCCAATGTCTTATCCTATGAAAGAAGGAATGAATACAATATGGTCAAGAATGTCCACCTAGAAACTATAGTTTCTCAGTGCTTATCACTGGAAGAGGTGCTCTTACTGGATAAATCAATAATGCTCAGAAAATTTCACAGGGGCAATAGGAAAATGGTTAGACTGTTATTATTATACCTATTTTACAGATGCAGCAAATGAATCTCATGCAAGTCTAAAGCAAGGCCACACAGGGAGTTATTGCTAGAGCCAGATACGGAATCCAGGAACCTCGTGGTATCTAACAGTAGCACCCTAAGCACTGGACTGCACTGCTTTATCCGAACCCACCCTGCTGCGTGCCCGAAAAAGGCTACCAGTAAAAGGTTCCCAAGAAAATCTCTGGCCAGAAAGCAAAGCTAGTCTCCTTTTCCCTGCAAGCTTGGAGAGGGTTTGAAAGCCTGTACTAAAACCCTTGAGATTTGTTTTGTTGCATGCTTAGGAATGTATTGTCTTTTGTTATATACTGAGATTATGTAGCATGATAGATGAGTGGTGAGGAGTAATTAAATGTAGGTAACAGCAAGAGACTGTTTCCCTGCACGTTTCTGGTTTTCTGTTCTTTACTGAGTCCCCAGCATCTTAGGGCAGAGGCATTCAGTTTTAAGTAATCCAGCCAATCTGAAGGTGGTTGGTTTTTATATCTATAAATATATATGTGTATGTATATTTATATATACACATGTACGTATGTATTAAATGTATATAAATAAAAATTTGGATGCATACTTCTCAATGTGTTTGTTTTCTAAGAAGAAACTCTAAAGGGGAAACTTCTTCAAGCGGATTCAAAGCATCCAAATGTAGAAGAAGATACTTGTTCTTTTTGCTTGTCTCAGAGTTCACCTCTTAAATGAAATTGGGGAAAAAACCCTGTGAGCATTGGTGTGGAAGTTATGGTGAACTGTTCGCACTTCCGAGCACTCTCAAGGGAGGCATTGTGCTAACAGCTGCAGGAACAGCTCATTGCTTGCGGAGGATGCAGCTCTGCTCTGGTACGATGGCTGGCTGCACATATACACGCTTGCAAAAGAGGAGGAGGGTGAAGGAAATCTTAACTTGCAGAAAAGTGAGGCTTCTCAGGTTTTATGTGTTGAACAGGGGCATCTGTGCTGAATGTCTCTATTCACTTGTGAGGATGTTGAACCTGCTCAGCCTAGCTGGGTGTAGGCTTTGAGGAAGAGTATTTAGTAGTTTGAAGTTATCCCTTATCACAGTTGATGTGAAGTTCTATTTAGCTCATAAACAGCTGTATAGTGCCTTTCTATTTGATGTTTCCAGTAGTTTCCTGCTTACCTTCCTGTGCTTATCACCTGCTACTTTACTCAGAAGAAAACATTGGTGATATGGTTTGAAAGAAAATGATAAAAAGATACTGAGCTGCAGAACTTGGGACTGTGTCAGGTATTTTCTAAGTGGTTGAATTTATGTGTAAAAAAAATAAGCATGTTTTATTCTATCAAGTGTTACACTAGTAACCTAGGGAAAGAGGAGAGACAACAGATATACCTTCATAGGCAGATTAAGGGAATAAGGAATAAGATAGGAATAACAATGAGCAGCTATGGGTGGTGATCTCCACACTTCAAGGGTTTTTAAGAATTTTAACTGAAAATTGCAGGGGACTACTGGGGTATTTCATGTATATTTAATTGGGAGCTCCTGCCAAGTATGAAGAACAGGACTGGCAAAAAGTTGACTATGTGTGAATTTGAGTGGAGACTGAAAAAAATAGATCTTTGGAAGATCAGAAATGATCTCTTAATAAGAGAAACTCTAGACAGGCTAGGCTGTGAAAATAAAAACAGGCCATGTATGTTGGGCAGAGAGAGGAAATCTGTGGAGCAATGCAGAGCTAGGATCGCTGTGATGTGTGACCATGTCACAGTGACAAATTAGAAAAATAATCTTTGTGGCAGAATTATAGATGGCTATGAAGTGCTGGCAGAAATGGGTGTTGTATCCTCAGTTATCTGAAGACCGTAAAAGTTAGTGGCTTGTTAAAGTTTTGTAATAAGAACTCTTAAATTCAGATGAATTTCATCAGCTGATAACTTTTATTCTTATTCTGCATTTTTGTTTACAGAGGTATACAAAATCCTGAAAAGAAAACATAGATTAGGGCCAAGCAAGATCAAGGTCATCTGACTTTTTTCAAAAAGCACGAGAAAGCACTATTTAGACTTAGTGAATTTATTCACCTACCTATTCCAAGTCAAGCAGATATTTGTGAAAACCCTACAATCCTAAATGTCAGCAGTCTCATGACTGCCTGTGTTTTGAGACTCAGTTATATGTCATGGGTGACTACAATGACATAACAGTGTATGATTAGAGTTAAGGCTGGCCTCTGAAAGTGCTGGCCTTTACTGGGGAAAAGGAATCTTAGCGAGATCTTAGTGGTATTGTGTATGACCCATGCAGGTAAAAATAACTCTAATGCTTTGTGGCATTTATATCATTATATATGCATTAAACATTGTACAGTTAGCGTTATACAGAATGTATGCATTGTCCATAATGATGCAAACCGTGCTTACCAACAGATTGCCTCACAGGTCAAGGTACTGGAGTCCAGATATATGACATCAGCAGCAGAAGCAAAATCAAATGCTACAGTAACCACCTGGATTTTTCAGTGTGGTTTTAAGGCTGGATGTAGAATTCTCTTTGTTCTAGTTTCCTTTACACACTCAAGCAAAGGTCTCAAATTATAATTATTTGATAAACTTGCGTGCAGCTGTGGGCTCACGGCACTTACTGACTTTCTGTATTGATTAAAAAAATACCCAGACCTCCTCTATTTCTCTTAAAGACTGTTGATTGACATTCTTCCTGTTTCTTCCTACTTGAGATCTTCAAAAGATCACAAAATAATTGACCACACCAAAAAGTTAATGTTAGGAGGCTTCCTAGTTCCCTTTGTTGGTGCTCCACTGCAATGTCAATTACTTGGAAACCAAAGACAGCGTAAAGGCCCACTTAACTTACCCAGATAAATCTTGTTACTTTAACCAATGTCAAAACATATGTTGGTGCAACTTGTGTGAAAGCATCTGCTTTTACCCCCAAGACTGAGCAAGCTTTTCTCAAATACGTTGCAGCTGCTGATTTTTGTCCCTTGCCCAGGTGCTATTTCACTTCAAACACCAATTATACTGTTTTGTTAAATACTTTGGAATACCTGGAGATTAAAAGGTGTGCTATAACCCCACATTTTTCTGCATTAATCAGTACAGTACCAAATACAGTCCCTTAAGGTATTACTTTCTCCCTTTCACTGTCAGTAAAATAACATCAGATCATTAGTAGGATTCACAGAGTTATGGTCTGCTAGCACACAATGCATTGGTCAGAGGTAGAAGCCCAGATAATTTATAATTTAGAAAGAACAATGTGCCAAAAGCTACTGAAATCATCTTGTTCTCACAGGTGCTATCTGTGGGTAAGTAGTGTGGTAGAGAAAAGGAAACACCTTTGTGGACAGATGAACATCTAGATACCACAGATGTGTAACCAGTGAAACCTAGTGCTTCAGCAGTCCTTAACAACAGCCTGTTTTTTCTGAGACTGTTTGGAGTTTCTTTCTTCTATAGAGCAATGAAAAAATTTTAAAACAAGGTTCATGACCTATTTCCATACTTGACACACAAATGGCTTTTGAAACTTGCATTAAACCAGTGCACAAATTTATATGTGTATTTATTCAGAAATATGTATATAGTATGAGTTTCTGCATGTGCATAGAGAGAAGGAGAATGAGAATGGTCTATATTTGTAAATGTAAATTCAACTTTAGTTAGGGATGAGGAAGAAAAACCCTTGAGGGTAAGGCTGGATCTCTAGGGCCAGGTTTCACAAACTAACTCTTTGTTCAGGTCTTGCCCATCTACCTAAGGCAGATCAAAAGTAGAAGTTGAGATTGTTGAGGTCTGTGGAGGTAGAGAGGTTGTCAATTCTAGACTTAAATGCAGAACCCTGGAATGGTCTCGGGAAAGATGGAATTTTTCAATTACCGTGAGGAATTGAGGCTTCTGTTAGTTGTTTAGGGAAGTAAATCAGATTGAGTGGGGCGTTATTTGGTATCTATTCCTGTTTCTCCCATGTTCAAAGCTCATTGTGAGAATGTGAAATGGTGATGCTTTGTTTTCAGTAAACAAGGGGTAAACCTCAGCTCAGCTTTTCTCTGGCTTTCTGCATGTGATAGGGAAAGAAGAATAAATTGGTTTAATGGCTGTGAGCAGGGGCTTTGAGATGGGCTGAACCTCTTCCTTATTGTAGAAATTGCAGGATGGGGGAAATCTCATGTTTTGTTTTATGCCTGCCTGCATTAGCTTCTTCTGCTTTCCTGTTTAACTATCTTGCTGAGAAGATATATTGCTGAGAGTAGCTTCATTTATTTCTGTTGAGTCATGCCATTGATGTGCATCTTGGCAATTAGTACACGTGTATTGTTTGTGTGTGCTTACAGGTCTGGGCATAGGAACTTAATTATTTGTGTTCTGCATTACCCAAAACCTGGTAAGAATAACTCTGAATGTTTCTGCCAGAGTTACTAGGACAGAGAATAAATGTCCTTAATGTTCCTTTCTTCCTGTTACCATAACTTCTTCATGTGGGTGGAAATTCTGTAGCCTCATCTCCAACCTGTGGTGAGGTTGGAACCCCACTTGTAATCTCTCAGGGAACCCAGTTTCAAAGCTACAAGAACCTACCCTGGTTCTAAAGGCACACCAGCTCCCTTGGTTTGCCAAAGCTGAAGCATCTTCCTAGTTGAATCCTGTAGTTTCAGTTGTATAATCAAAATGCTTCTTGTGAGCATCTCTCAAACATCTCTAAGCCTTTTTTGATGTCTGAAGAGCTTTTGCATGTTATTAACAGTCATAATTCCTGCTGGCTGTCCATTTTTGTGTTGAATGGCTGAGCACCTTTCAGACAACTTTGAGCAGTTATGGTTTCTCTCAAATATGTGTAATAGTTTTGTGTACATAGCAATCTGGAGGCAGTCCGACTATCACTTGACTATGACTCTTTTCTTGTAGTGTCCTGTTGGGAATTGGAAGTCAGCTAATTTGACTTGCATCTTTTATCCACAGATTAGTTAATATTCCTAATAGAAGTTCTAAGAGGCATGTAACCTACAGGTTTTTAAATACTCTATTGGTAGCATAGATATCAGTTTTCTGGAAATTAAATTGGCCATTGCAGTCATCCTGCTTTTGAGTGACCTGACCTGGCTGCTGTTTTGTGTGGCGTCAAAAGCTTTTAATGAAATGAGCTGAATGTGGTCTTCAATTCTATGAATAAGCATGCCCTGGCGTTGGGCTGCTACCTCTTCAGAAGTGGCACTGATCAAATGTTAATATTGCTGAAAAAATTCAAAGGAACAAGCTTTTTTCCACTGCTCTGAGGGAATATTTGGATGACCTTAAACACCTTTCAGAGATGCTCTGCAAGAAAAATGTATCTATCATGTAAATCTGACAGTTTTGCTCATTGTTGCTTACTCAGTTTTGTGCACTTTAAATATTTAAAGTGTCTTACCTACTGAACATAGTTATTTAGAGGCATAGGCCTGGAGTTTTGCTTAGTGTGAACCTCTAGTGATTCCAGTGAAATTGGAGGGTTTAGCCTGGATTTACACCACTAAACTGAGTCTGTCTACGCTTGCTTCTGCCACCAGTGTTAGGTGAGGCTCAAGGGAAGTGTGCTGGTTGCTCCTGCTGCCAGTAACTTACGTCTTTCTGGTTTGCTCTCCGTTATTACAGAGCTTTAGGAGAAATTCAGTCTGCAGGCAGCTGAGGGAAGCTGTGCCCAGTTTGTGTTTAAGAGATAATTATCATAACAGTGTTGTGCTGTCCTGAAGGCAGATTCTGTGGTATACCACCGATGCTATGGGGCAGAGTGACCTGTGCCTTTAAGGCCTTTGAGTCACTGGTTTGCAGTTTAGTTGCCTTACACCTTTTTTTACTGACACTTAGTGAGGATTTTACCAGGGTGCTATGGGAAACAAAGTGTGATTTACAGCTATCTCCAGGAATAAGGTTTTGATAATACTTACCCCAGAAGACCTTTCTATAAAAGGGTCGGGTGACACAGTGAATGCCTTCAGGAGATTTGCAGTTGCAAAATTTGGCTCAAAGATAAAATAATTGCAAGAAGATGAGGTGAATAATCTGTGGCATAAACACTCAGTGAGATACAACAAATTTATTTGTTTAGGAAAGCTTTTTACTAGGCCACCTATGTAAACAGCAAACTAAGCTTGAGAGAAACTTGTAAAACTGCTTTGGCTTACTGCAGATGGTGGTTAAAGGCCGGAGAAGGACTAGTGGGAAGGCACAGAGAACAGGCTCACTTGGTTGTCTGATGCCAGCTTACATATGCCCCCTATGATATGCTCCCTGACTGCTTTGATCATGACAGAATAAAATTTTAACTGAAAAATAGCTTAGAGTGTGAAAGGCAGATTTAAAATGATAGATTATTTAAGTAAAATAGCCCTCTAAGTGTGAATGACACCCAGCAAAGGACAGAGCCTTAAACTGCTCTTTGTATTTGTGCATTTCTTCTTCCACGCTTCCCTCACACCCCTTGAAAATTGCTTTTGGGTAGCTAACTAAGGAGCAATTCTTCTTTCTCTAACACATCTCCACAGGCAATGGCACTTCCCCTCCTCTGCCCTGGGCTACTGGTGCTACTGGAGTTTTACAGGCTTTTCTTCAGTGGTTGCCCTTGTACAAAGCAGTGAGAAATGGGCTGTTGGAATTTCATCTAAGCAATGGGAAAGAGAAGGAAATAGCAAAACAACAAACCAAGCCAAAACAAAGGAAGAAAAAACAAATTGCTTGTGAAAATGTAGGAACAATGAGGGGCAAGAATTATTTCCATTAGTTTTCAAGCAGTTTCCAGTGTAATGTAAGTAACTCTTTATCAGATATCTTTCTGGCAAGAAGGAAGGGATTTGTTGAAACAGCAGTGATTAAAGGGCATGTTTGTTTCCAAAGAATCATAGAATGTTTGGGTTGGAAGGCCCCTCAAAGATCATCTAATTACAACCCCGCTGCCAGGGATACCTTCCACTAAACCAAGTTGCTCAAAGCCCCATCCAAACTGTCCTTGAACACTTGCTGTGTTGGGACATGCACAGCTTTGCTTGGAGACCTGTTTCAGCACTTCACCACCCTCACAGTAAAGAATTTCTTCCTTATATCTAGTCTAAACCTACCCCCTTTCCCCTATCCTGTCACTACGTGCCTTGTAAAAACATCACTCTCCAGCTTTCTTGGAGGCCCCCTTTAGATACTGAAGACATCAACATTCTTTCTTGTTTGTTAATAATGAAACCAAAGACTAGTTAACCAAAAATGATGCTTTATTGTTTATCATGCTTTCTTTTTAGAGGAGGAGTTGAAATGGTGGTCAGTGGAGACAATGTAATTTCTGTTCGGAATAACTTCAGAGAGTGCAACCAAAATGAGACTGATAAAATCATGATTTAGACTGTAGAGGTAATTTATGAACATGACAGAATTACCAACACCACCAAGCTGTGGGACAGGGTGAAGGTGACTGTTGTCTCAGGATTTGGAGTCTGGAGCAGCAGCAATTCCACTGTTAACGGTAGAAACACGAGCTGGGAGCCAGCTGCGTGTCCTCAGCAGAGCTAGCGAGGTTTCTCCAGGTTGGGAAGTAGGTACTAGATCAGTGTAGGATAGAAAGTTTGGACGGGGTGAGCTATCTTGTCTTACTCTGCCCCATTTCCCCCCACCATCCCCTTCAACAGACGCATGCACACACACTGGCAGTTTGGCTGCTGTATCTTCATCCACTCAATAGATAAATACTTGGTTCCTCTGCTCTGTTTATTCTTTCTTTCTGCAAAGCTGTTACATCTACAAAACTACAAAATAGATTCTAAAAGACCCCATGCTGTGTGTGCACCAGTCCTACTGTTATGAAGTGTATTGATGTACATGGTTCTCTACACACTGTATTTTAGAAAAGCAGATTATTGTGGTATGGTCTTCAATTTTCTAGTATGCTTTTGTTGCAACAGACCATACTTGAGTCTGAGGGATCTCTAAAATCTGACCGTGGGCTGAGTCCCTTGTTGTTAAGAAGCACAGTTACTGAGTTTTTCTAACACTCTTGTGATCTTTTATTTAAGGAGTCGATTTTGTGCAGTTAGCAACTATAACTAATACCAAAAGAAAAAGGCCACACTACAGGAATGTATTGTAGTTGTATTGCTTTGTCAAATGTCAATGAGCTTGTTTGTTCCAGTCATACTACCATGAAAGTGCAGAGAATTCCAAGCCAGAGGTCAGACAGCAAAAGTCATCTTATTGCTGTAATTTCACATCTGCCTCTTGTATTGATTTATGAATTTTCATCTCCCTCCTTGGTCTTCTGTAATTTGTCCAACGCTATTTGCAAACTTATATGGTTTAACCACTGTAGTACTGGATTTGTGGTGCAGGAGACAGAAGACTGACAACCTAAGTCAGGGGCAGTGCAAGAGCAAGGCTCTGTAGCTGTGCTCTGTCGTCACAGCCCCAGCCCCTGCTTCTGCATGCGAGCAGCATGAATGTGTGCAAGGCACTCTTCTCTGTTGGTGCTCCTGTGCTGATGTCCTTGACCTGGATGCACTCCTCGCCTCTCTACGCTACTTTGGAAAGCTCTCACACTGCTCATGAGAATCTGCTGTGTAACATTTGTGGTGTTTCCTTTATAGGTGCAGTTGCAGCTTCTTAAGCCCCTACTCATATTTTACTCTAAAAGAATAATGAAAGGGTGGAGAGGATAGGAATGAGCCAATATTTCATGTGAAATCCTCTTTGTGATGCAAGTCACAGTCTATGAAGGACCTCACTGTGTGTCAGCAGCTCAATGGCCACTGAAGTGAGTTCCTGGATCTCTGCTCATGGTACAACTGCAGGCATGATTTAGCTGCACAGAGTTACTAGTTATACTCAAAGTGAGTAGATGTAACAGTCTTGTACCACTTTCAAATATTTTAGTTCTGTGTAATCAGAAATATGTGCAGAAATGGTACATAGCCAAGGAATATTTTACTGTTGCTAAATGTGCTGCACTTACTGCATGTATATGGAAAGTCACCAGAGCACTTTTCACTAACACTAAGTAGATATAAATAAAAGGAAAGCTGTTAAATTTAAAACTGGCAAAGTAAATGTCATGAATATGCTTGTGTTGAGTGCAAGTAAATAACAGATGTGTTGTCAAATTTATTGGCCTATATTTGTAGCAGCAGAAATGAAATTAAACATGCACCACTGTGGTAGTGTAGACAGTATTGATATTGCTAGAGGGATTTAGTCTGTGGTGTTATGTAGAAGAAACATTCTTTCTACAAGAAAAAATTATTTATATTCACTATCTCAAATCTATCAGTCCTGTCCTCACTGAGTCCACTGTGCTTTTTCTCCCAACTGCTTTGGAGGTTGGTTTCCTTATCCCACAGGAGTGGGAGCACAGTCTTGGGAGGCTGCATGTTTGTGTGCATACCTGCGGTTGCTGGCTCTGGCTGGCTGCTTCGATGCCTTCTGCTTTGCATCCCATTGGTGGGGAAAGCATTTGCCCTTGGAAGTCAGTCGCATTAATCTCTGACAGTCAGACTGTGGTCTTTGCAGACACCAGCAGTTTGAGAGTCCATCTTTTCACGCTAATAAGTGGGCAAACATTTTCCAAGTGGCAACAACTGTGTCTGCCTTGCTAACAAGGGGCAAAAGCTGATGCTGTGCTCTACAGAGTGGGCATGTGTGCTTTAACGTCGTCCCTGGGTGCTAGCAGTAAGCCTGAAGGGAAGTGCCTCCCTTCCCTGCTGCAAAAATCTGTTTTATTTTCATGTCTCCATGCCTGAGAACAGGATGAGTTGTCACAAGCTAATCCTACACCTTAGAGAGTTAAAAAATCTAAAAGAAATGGAGGGGAAAAACAATCATGAAAATAAAACAAAGCAAAGAAATCATGTAAACAAATTAATTAATTGTCTGGAAGTGAAGTGTATGTTTGTAATTTTGCCCTTGTCAAAGGGAAATTGAAGTTCATTATGCTCGCTGCCTGATTTAAAAGCTCTTTCCTGCACGGCATCACCTAGAGAGAGAAAGAGAGGGAGGCCCATTTGGATCTCATGCATTGGCTGCAGCTTCAATTAAAACAGGAATTTATTACTGGAAATCTCTAGAGAGAAGTCTGTTACTTCACTCTTCAGTATGAGGAGGAGGCTGTGTTTTCTTTTGCTGATTTGCTCTTTTGTTTTAGTGTGAAGCCTTAGCTTTATACTAAAAGCATTGTATTTTGGCTCATGCTAGTAATAATCTTGAGATGCTGATAAAGTTAAGAGATGTGAGGCTGTACTTGGAGGCAGGTTGTGTTGGTTTTTGCTGATGTTAACTGGTCTATATCTGTGGACAAAAATAGCATAACACAGGGAGGGAAGGGACTTAGAAATTTCTGTTTACCTTATGTTATGAATTCTAGAATTGTTGCTGAGTGAATCTGACCATAGAATAGCAATTACATATGCACCTAATTGAAAATATTTATTATTTCAAAATATTACGGTATATTCATCATCATCTCTAGTTGCCAAATGCAAATGCCTCTAATATATCTGACCATTGCAGTCTGGCAGGTGCCCTGGCTATGTTCCATTTAAGACTATGAAAATATGTAGGGAGGCGTAGGATTCCCTGTCTCTAAACCAGATAGAACAAAACTGTTGTAAGGAAAAGCAAATGCTTTGGGGAAACCTTTTGATTTTAAATTTTATTTCAAAGGCTTTCCAGGTTGTCTGGGCTGGAATGCTTAAAAAGTCTGCTGCAGAGAAGTGAGCTCAGGGTGTCAGCTTGTTTCATTCAGCTTGTTTTATCTCTTATTCTTTCTGTTTTCCTCCTTGTAATAAGAAGCCCATTGGGGTTTTGTTTTTCTATGAAGCACCCGCAGATGGTTGCTTGTCCCTTTCTTTTGTTCATTGCAAATGCAAAGACACAGCCAAACAAGAAGAGCACAGACCTCTTCCTGGAATTAGCAGATATTAAAGCAAATGCTTTTTCCAAAAGAAAGATGTTTGGCAGTTAGCCAACCCTTTCAGCAGGTGCAGTATGCCTGAGGCTGTGCGACATGTACATCTCTGAAATATTGTAGCCCACTGTTTTGGACATCAAAGTGCTCCAGGGAAGGCAGAGCATGTCTGTGTATACACAGATGTATTAGTCCTCTGTGCTCAGTAATATACACTGATTAATGAGCACTGGATCTGGGTCAAGAATTTTCTAATTGGAAATGTTAATTTCCTAAAAAAATAAAAATTATCCAGGTGAGTATTTAGTTCAAAAAAAGTGAGTAGATTTTGGATGGAAACTTCTGTAGCCTCCTGAAGGGCACCCATTTAGCAGCCTTCATGCCATCTCTTTTCCCTACTTTTGTGCTATTTTAAAGAAACTGCCTGGAGATGTTCCAGAGGTCTGGGATAATGCTAGGTTCTTGATGGCTTGCCTGGTTCAGAATGTGTGACGTGGAGAGCTACAGACTCTAAAGTTCCTAATTTCTTTGTGTCTTAGGTTTCTGGAGCCATGAAGTACAAAGGGATCACATAGAGAAATGCTTAGAAAATGCTTCTATGTTTTATTACCATCTGAGGAAAATGAGAAGCATATTTCATTTAGAAAGCAAAAATACTTTATGCACCAGGAAAGTATTTGTGTTTCTAAAGTGAAGTACTTTTTAATTTCTGCAAAAATTCTTCTATAGTTGATGGTGAGGTTGTGGGGTTTTTTCAGTCTTGCTTTTCCCCTAATATTGATTTTTCCCCCCACAAAGATCAAATTAACTTTTCTTATGATTTCAGGGCTCAACTCAGTATAGTAGTGGATTTGTTTAAAGTGAACACCTGCTGTTGGAATGCAGAATCATAGGGTGGTTTACATCATCTGAACCAGTTAGTCCCTCGGTTGTAGGTCAGAGGAGTTCCAGAGAGGAAGAGTGCAGTAGCCAGGGCACTGTAGCAGAACTCTTTGCTCTGAACACCTTCCTTTCACACACCTGTTTTGTCCCCCAGCCACTTCTGACTCTTGGTCATTCCTATGGCAGAAGGCACGGAGGGCTGAGATGGAGAATGGAATTTAGGTCATACAGACAGAGAGCATTGGTGAATCTATGCTAAAATGACATATTTGTGAAGGAGGTGGCAAGAATGGGATTTTGAAGTTTTTTTCCCCTCATTTGAGCAGTGAGCTCTGGATTTATGGTGACAGAACACTAATCAGGTTCTTCAGTGGTGGTGGGAAGATGGGATTGATTAAAAGAGAGAGAATACACAGATTTTTTTCAGTGCAGCTTTTTACCTGACCCTTTTATTTGTGTTTTCCTCCAGCATCTTTTGAGTTTTGTTTTTATTTTTACTGGTATGTTCTTAGGTCTAGACTATCCTTTGCAATATTTGCACAGAACATTTGTGCCCTGACCTGTGTTCTTTTCTATGTACAGAAGTATAAATATTTAATGACAATAGAAACAGAGAGCATCCTTATTTCTTGATTTTTGGGAAATATAAAGCTAGTATTTTTATTATTTCAGCAGATCTGTCTTTCTAAGAGGACTGAAAACAACAAATGCCAGTCATCTTGTCCATGTTATATACCCTGCCTTCTTCATTTCCCCCTTAACTGCATCCACCAGAAAAAAAAGGGGGGGAGAGAAAAGGGGGTGAAAGAAAAGCCAGTTGCCTAGTTTCTTCTAGTTATCATTAATGTGGCAGACGTTCACATCCATTCTTGCTCTGTCAGAACAGATTTGCTTATTTCCTGCTGTCACCAGCATTTTCAGCTTCTTAATGTTATCATACTCCTCTCTCCCCACCACCAATTACCCTGTCTGTATGTTACAGAAATTTCATTATTAACTGATCAATGCTAGTTCTAATGTTTGTGATTTCTCCAAGGATTTTTGTTCCATTACCTCCTACCCTATGGTAATGTTCTGTAGGAAAACACCTTGAAGTGTGCTTCCTCCTCAGAGGATATTATCCAACATGTTTCATTCTCCCAGTACCGTGTCCCATTTCAATCGAGATACTAGGACTTTGGGTCATAACAGGCACCCACATGCTTTTGCTTTTAAAGTCACTAAATAAATTAGGGGCGAAAGTAGAACAAGATTGAGTTATGGGGATTTGATCACAACAAAATGGCTGAAATAGAAAAGGTCTATAAAAGACAGCAAACATTAAAAGCAGCTCAAGGAATTGAGTGTTGAAGGGTTTGTTGTATGAGACATGATGCAAGGAGTTTTTATGCTGGGAATGAAGAATTTTAGAAGATAAGGGGTCAATAGAAGAAATAGACAATTG
The DNA here is from genome assembly GCA_013398955.1 of Callaeas wilsoni. Classification (NCBI taxonomy): domain Eukaryota; kingdom Metazoa; phylum Chordata; class Aves; order Passeriformes; family Callaeidae; genus Callaeas; species Callaeas wilsoni. The sequence continues at coordinate 253,160 of VWPU01016742.1, read as the reverse complement.
GAGAAGGCACGATTGAGTTTGCAAGTTGATGAAAGCATGAGATGAAACTTAAACATCATTTAAGATGGATAAAAGCTGAATAAACCTTGGCTTGTGTAGGTTGGGAGCAGTTTGTAGAGAGTGTGCAGCTTTGGGTTTCTACACTTAGTAAGATATTCAGGACAGTTCTTAGATACTTGGTAGAATTTCTTCCGTGCCAGTTTTTATGTTTCAGTGAAGGTGCCCTAACTTTATTTTTATTGGAAAATTTGTGATGAGGCAGCAGTGACTCATCCGAGCCACATGGATAATTTTATTCATTTTTATCAATAGCACTTTAATGTGATGGAACTCTAATAATAAAACAAAGAGCTCATTGTCTGCCTTGAAAAGAGACCACGAGATATTCCCTGCCTTGGTGACCTTATGATGTAGCCATGAGGTAAGAGACGGGAAGCGAAGCAAGCACTTCATGTGCCCCAGTGACGTCAGGATGCACAGGGACACCAAGGTGCTAACAGCCACTCTGAGAGCCAATAGGCAGTAGGTTTTGAAGATAATAGTTCTTTATTACTTCTACTCCTAAGTGACTTCTTGGGAACTGTATATCCTCCCTTGTAGGATATCTGTTTGGGCATCGGTGCTGTGAGAGTTGTCAATCTCCTCAAAACATTTGAGTGTACTTTAGAAGCAGAGCAAGTAAGGTCCAGGATCTGCAGGTGGTGTTTAGTTTGATCTGAGTATGTGTTCTAGACTGGTCTCCAGTTAGAGCAAGAAGACTGACTACTTCATTGATTTTTTCATAGGATTTCTTAGCTTTTTGTGTTGGTGTTTTCACTCTTGAATTCTGGAGATAGGAATGATTTGGTCTCACTAAAATTAGTTCTCTCTGTAATTTTTACCTTTTCTGGTTTTCTGCGGACCTTCTTCTAGTTTTCTCAGCTGTTTGATCCCAGTAACTGTTTTGTGTCAGAGACAGGCCTTGGGTCTTCTATACACAATTAAAACTGTTAAGGAGGGTGGAGGAAAAAGCTTACAGCAGTAGTTGAAGGGAAAGAAGGTTACATCATGACAAAGAACAGGCTTTTCTTGGAAAAGGTTGGAAAGCTGTTGGGAAAATCTTTAATCATAGTAAATAGTGTTTAAATCTTGTAAATTCCTTTCACTTTAACAGACAGTGCTTAGTCCTGTATGCGCCCGTATCACTGATTAAGGTGTGCAAGTGGATATCTTAGCCTTGAGACTAAAGACTGTTGGCTTGAGCAAAGCTGATGAGAAGGTATATCTTGGTCATACCACATAGGTGGGATGCATTCAAGAAGTAACTGCTTCTTTGGAGGCTTGTGACCATACAAGGATAATTTGAGGAATGGTATGTTCCCAAAAACAACCACCAGAGACCCTCAAGAGAACCCTACTCTAATGCAAATGAGTTCCAAGAAGTGATTTAAATATGTAAAAGAATTCGGGGGAATGTTTAGCATATATGTATGAGTTTGGGGAAATGCAATGAATATGTACTAGTTACATAGCTATAAACTAGTCTGCAGTGTGTGATAGGAGGAGATATCCCCTGCAGTGAAAATAAAGTAATTCCTGCTTTCTAATACTACAAAGGGTGTTAGAGAGTTTTATTCCTGTTTTTCTGTGACAAAAACACTTCACTACTATTTTTAAAATTAGTTCATGACTGGGAAATTGTGCATGCCAGGATAATTGTGGATAATTCTTAAAAAATTAAGCAGCAGCATTGTTACATTAGTAAGTTGGATAACAGAATGGGAGAATATCTGTAAAATGAAAGAGTTGTTTCTGAGGATGCAATGTCCACATTTCCTTTTTCTGGGCTAATTCTCCTGTGGAGGTGAGAAGCAAATTGCTGTACATCATAGGAGTTTGGTAAGTGTGCTGTAGCTTGTCTTTCAGCTTACTCTGAAGTAGAGACCACTGGATGATTTGGTTCAAGATACACTCCTTGCACCACTTTACTCACTTGGCTGAACTAAAAGTTTAATGTCAAGGTATGCAATAACTTTTTGATATGTTTTTCTTCTCTTTTTAATGCCTAACCACTAGCTAACATGTATTCCTGCAGTCAATATGCACAGTTAGATTATACTGTAGAACTATTATGGATGAAAATTCTACTTTGCAGGAGGGACTTGAGGCTTTTGTTCTTTAACCTGTGCTTTTCTTCTGATTGTCACTTCGTGGCTTGGTCACCATACCCTACCTTGTACGAATGAAAGCACACTTCCGTATGACACTGTAAAATTGTTTGCCATTGTAAGACTAACAGCACAGAGACTTCTTTATGCAATAGAGAGTTTCTGATCGCTAGTTTTAAATTAAATGGTAAATGTAAGTACAGCTATAGCAGATTCACTTTTCTACTTGGCCATTATATGACATGCATTTTGGAGCTACTTACCTCATACTCATCTTTAATGCTCTGGAGAGTCAATGTGACTTTATAGTGTTTATAGCAAAAGTCTTGAGGATGATAGCCAAGGGAGAGCCAGTGAGTTGTGAAAGAAAATACGAGGTGTTTGGAGACTGTTGGTGTGTTACAATAGCCTTAAGTGTCCATAAATGCCTGGACGTTGCCCAATTCTGCTGGACCATTGTTTTTTAAGATGCCTGAAGTTAGACTGCTTAGTTATTACTGCAAGGATACGTTACTGCAAGACTAATCAACAAATGTAGCTCAAGATGCCCCCACAGCAAAAGGGCTAAGGGTTTAAGATGTCAGTAGATATGCTGATCCTACAATCCATACTGTGATAAAACTTGCAGTGACCCAGCTGTGTTTGTACAGACTTGAAGTGGAACCTGGTTTGGGGTTTCAGGTGCACAGGGTCAGTAGGCTTGGTGGTTCTCTGAGTTCAACTTCATCTGCCTTAATCTCAGACTTTGGTCAAAGAGCTAAGATTTTGCACATGGCACTCTGAATACATGGGGTAAGTGTAGACAGGCAGGGGAGGGCGAAGGGAGAAAAACCAAACAACCTGGTAGGAGTGGTGATCCAAGGTGACTTTTTCTGCTTTAAAATGAAACATGCTATTGTATTACCTGTGGGGCCTGAGAGGTGATACAAGGGATCACAGGAGAGCTCCAAGTTGCTCAGAATTAAGAAAATAAATTCCAGTTGCCAATTCAAGCTCTGCAGATGTGACCAAGAATGACAGATAGATTTTTCTTTTCCATTAGATTTACTCTCTGATATCCATGTTTATCACTCAAGCCAGAACTATTTGTCAACTTTCCTGTCAATAATCCAAACCTAAGTCATCCAGCTACACTTTCATGATTCTCTCCTAAAAAAACCCACAGGAATTTTCATGCTGCTTTTGCCTCGGAGTTAGCTATGGTGAAGGAACATAGGGAGGAGGAACTGTGGTCTTTTGGGTGGTCATGAGGCCCAGTCTTCAAAGACATCACTAAGCCTAGTGTGTAGTGAGCTCTAGTATTTCCCTCTCACTGGCATCTCTTTAATGGCCATCTGTTTCAGAAAACAGTGACAAATGAGCAAGTAAGTCCAGTTGCTGCTAGAGAAGGTTATGTTGAAAAAATGGATGAAATAGTTGCACCCTTGGAGAATCTTGTTACTATAGAAGTCACCTTGGCCAGGCTCTGATTTTAGCCTCAGAGCAGATGCATATGCCCCTGCAGAGCACAGGCACATGGGGACAGTGTTTTCACAGAAGCAGTGGTGGCTGCTGGAGACTCTCTCATAACAGAAATGCTGGGATCGTGTGTGGATGTTAATGAACAGCAGAAACCTCATATTTGGCAGTTGATACTAGAACTCCCATGGCTAAGACCCCTGCTTATCTCCGTCATCCTAGATTAATCCTGACCTAGCCTTTGTCTTTGCACTAACAGCATAACAGTCTGCATTTCTAATGGCTGCTTCCTGAACTTTACAGATCTCAAACAATGCTGGGATTTCTTATCAATAACTAAGCATCCAGTTTTTGTATATAGGCAAAATTTTAATTCAAGGAATTTGTAAGATGAGGGGTGCAAACATGTCAACACAGCACCATCTGCAGTTAGCTCTGCTTCTTCCTGGTCATCTTCCTCTTTTCCTCATCCAGATTTTGCCAGTGACTTAAAATGCTCCGGATCTCAGAGCCCACATGTATCACATGAATACTGCCTGCAGTGTGAATGAGCCTTTCTGAACCTGAGCTCATCATTTGTCATTAACAGCAGGTGTCACTTGTTTTCCCATTTCTATTGTCACTAATAGACAAGAAATATGTATGTGCCTTCCTGCCACCCCCAGTCCTATAGTAAGCATTGAAGTGTCAGTCATCCTGCAGACCACCTGCCTGCTGCTGCTGAAGCCTGAGTCAAACCCCCTGAGGGTGCAGGAGGCTTGTACAGAGCTGTTTGATGCAGGGCACCATGTGGTGAAACAGCTTTGCAAGCCATGAAAAACAGTTCCATTGGGCTACACTGCAGTCTCAGGACATCTCGTTTGCTGCCTCTGGCATGGTTTTGATAGGAGCGGGGAGAGGCATCAGATATCTCAAACATTCTGTGTCAGAGATGAAGGGGTAAAAAGGGGCAAAGACATTAGATAGTTGAAGGATTAAGAAATGTCTATATAAATAAAAATGTGGTGATGGGAAAGCAAAAGGAATCACTCTGGCAAAACTAATGCAAATGGTTTAATCTGGGAGAATTTTTCTTTCAACCAATGTTCAAGAAGACAGCCATTAAAAATTTCTTTCAGTAAGCACTATTTTACACTAATGGGACTGGTGGAAGCACAGCATTAGTGAGATGATTAATATGGGGGGTTGAGCTTTTTGGCACTCCAGGATTATATTAACATCTTGAAGAGTAATGGAAGAATGTGGAATCCTGCCATAGTTGTGGAGATTTTCCCTCTCAGCATTCCACGGGGAAATGGATTTAGTCTTGGCCCCAGGGAAAGGGAAGTATTGAGATACAAGCTGCATGCTGTGATGCTGCAGGCTTTCTGGGTGGAGGTTGAAATGGAGAGGAGAAATCGAATGGCTGTCTTAATATGTCCTCAAGGTACACCTTTGTATGACTGTGAGTTTGTAAACATAGCAAGTCAATGATGGCATTCCAGTGTATTGCTGTAGTCAGTGGAGTTAGAATGGTGCAGACAGGTTGCTGGAACACACTCAGGTTTAGTCCTCATGTCTTTGGAATCTTGTGTTTCTGTTGTGCCAGCTTGCATACTACCTCTCATGCCCTCCTTGCAGTCTTCCTCATCTGCCTTGGACATTGATTTATTTCACCACCACCACCCTTTGTGACTTTCCACCTCAACAAAGGCTCCTGGTGGAATTGTTTGGCTTCAGAAAACTTACTTGTTTTTTCTTTATTTATTTACTGGAAGTCCTTTGAGTTGTCCAGGCTGGTAATTGCCCACGTCATCTCTGTATCGATTGCTTTTAGAGCTGCTGAGCTCTTATTACTGCAGCTCACTGGGGAGAGAAAGAGAAAAGTGAAAGATCCAGGTCAGCATGGTCTCAGCAATAGATGAGTCTCATCAAATCTCTTTTCTCCCAGCTGCTGAATAACAGCTTTACTAGTTTTAAATAAAACAAGAAAAGGAATGTGCAATGTGGAGAGGAGTATTAGGAGGAAAAGAGACAAAATCTGGTATGTTAAGGGAAAATGAAGGTAGAGAGCGAGGTCTGAGCTACCTGTAGCAGTGAGAAAAGTAAAGGATACCTGGCTGTGGGGTATGACAAAGTAACGCTATGAATTGCTCTCCCACTGACAAAAACCTCTTCTTCAGCAGAGCACCCACCATAAGGGAAAGAAAACAGTAATGGAATAAACAATTGCCCTGGCTACATCCTCTGCAGGATGTGATACACTTGTCACGAGCTGCCCACTTCTCAGACATAATAAAATGGCCTGAGAGGCTGAGTGTTGCCATCTCTGCTCATCAGACCAAAACCAGTTCTTCTTAAATAGATGTGTGCCTCTCTAAAATGTTTATGGATATAGGGGCTTGTGTACACACAAACAAAAAAAAGTCATTTGTAGATGTCTGTTGAGCAGTGTTGCCTATATTATTGAAATAAAAAGGTCAATTGTGTCATTGATCTTGGTAATGTTTAGCATAGTGAGAGCTAAGACCGGTTTTCTTACGTGAAGGTGCATATTGCATAGTAGGGGAAAGCTGACACAGCTGCCAGAGAGGAAAGAGCACAGTCCCAGGATAGCTGCATGGTAGCCAAAAGCAACCTGTCTTCCCTGGCTGATTTATTACTGCAACCCATCTTCCTGTAATAGTGACAACTGAGAGCGCTCTGGAGTACTGAGCCTGATATGAATGTCTTTTAAGAGTTCTCATATAAGAATCTGTAAGAGATTGATAGCCTAGAAATCTCACCAGAGTGTATTTCCTCAGGAAGTTGTCAGTGTAATCTAATTTGGATTTGATCTGTCTAGTCCTTTACATGCTCCTTTTTCTCCTCTCTATGGACATACTAGCACATAAACTTGGGGTATCTGGCTCTCACAAACCTTTCTGCAGACTTCTATCTCCAGCTCTGTCTTAATATGGGAAATACTGATTTCTGCTAAGAAAAAGCAGGACATTTCTCAAGCTTTGTTTGCAAGTTTAGTCCATTCCTTAGTTCATCCAACTCGGCAATCACCTTTTCTCAAACCATGCATATCTACAGAGGCAGTCCAATGGCCTAAGCATTTATGGTTGATGCAGTTGCAGAACCTGCACAGGTTGGGCACCACCACACTTCAAGAGGGTAAGGAACACACTGACCTGTGGATATCTCAGGATATTTCCTTGAAAGACAGCTGACATTGGAAACTTATGGATCTCAGTATGCTTGTCAATTCAGCTCTATTTCTTGATAGTTGTCTGGGGGTTATGCGTGGCAGAAAAAGTCTATTTTGGTGGGTGCTTCCTTCTGTTGGAATAGGGATAACTTGTTCAATGTATATGTTTAACTCTTTTTTTTTGCGAGAATGAGGTTATGTTTTGAACTAAGATATGTCTATTCCTTATTTTCGTCAGAGCCGAGAGGCAGAAGGCTGTTCTTGGTATTACACCAGTTGTCGGTATCATGCTCTTCTACCTCCGAGAACCTAAAAAGCGCCTCATTCTTATCACACAGGACTTTTGTTCAGGTGCCGTATGAGTGGTAACATAATCATTTAATGATCCCTTTCTCCTCCCCTTTCTTCTCTCAAACTGGAAGGCATGCTATAGTCATTTAGATTTAGGTAGCTAAAGTCAATTCCACAAAGAAACTGCATTACTTTAATGCTTTTCTTTTTTCTACCAGTGGAAGAAAATTACTTCAAATTGTGACCGGTGTGCAGTAGCCATCCTTCAAAATAGCTCTGTGTCATGCTGACTTCATAACTTGGAGAATAAAAACCCTGTAACCCAGATGGCATTCTGCAGCAGCCAGACAAAACCCAGCTGCTTAAGTAGTGTGTTAGTTTCTTCTTGAATTGTGCAGTAGAGTATGGGACTGTAAATGTTGCACTGTTGTGCTACCAGGGCAGATGTCCAATAAACTCTGCTGGAGCTGTTGAGAGCAATATGGGATTATGTACAGATATAGTTTGTTTCTTGAGTTCTGTGCATCTTGCTGTACTCCTGAAATTAGGTTTTCTTCTACAGTTGTGCAAGGGGTCTGTATACACAAGTATGCATGCACACAGCCCATCACTATCTTCCAGCTAATGTCAGGGGAAAGAAGAGAAATTGGGGGGATAAGTATTGGCTTTTAGGTTTTTAAAAATTATCCTCATTTATTCTTCTTCAGACTTTAATCCGCGAAAGCATACAAATAGAAGCAGGCAGTCAGATTCTGCCAGGATGAGAAAGCCATGCTGGTTATTTTTCCATTTGCAGTTGATATAAAGGCCTCATGTTTAAATGACACTTCTTTTCATAGAGTGTAGTGCAAAGGAGATCCATCTGCTCTATAGAGGTGTTGCTTCAACGAGACATATGAGACGAGAACTGTTGTTCCATTCAGAAAAGGCAGCCTGTTTGGTTCTACGGTGCACAAAGGAGATGTCAAATGAAAAGCTGAATTATAAGCCTTACAAAATAGGGACTATTATTCTCAAGTTTGGGATGTAATTTAGTAGCAAATGCTATAACGGGTGTTCTTTTGACACAATCTTCTCGTAGGATATTCTTGGACTCCACAAAAGTCATGGGATTTGGAACTACCCACTGTTTGCAAGGTTTATTTATGATGAAAGCAAAGGTTTTACAAATTAAAGTTTGGTGTTAAAGGCACATACTGTACAGCATGGGAAGTGTCATATTGTGGTGTTCATGCATTGACTTGAATAGACTTCGAGATGTAATTCTCCAGCCAAAGCTGCTTCCTACAGTATTCCCTTCCTCTGTTGTAGACAACTGCTAGAAGTGAAACTGGCTCTGTGCTCCTTGTGAGGTAATGCACACTCCAATGCGAGCGGGTGGACTAAAAGTGCTTTGCTGTGTGAAACACTAATTGAGACCTGAGTGTTTCCCTGTTTCATTGCACTATTTCTTTTGTATACATGCCACAGATAATTTGCAGGAGTGTAAGCATTTGCAAGTCTGGAAAGCCAGCTGTTTAGCAGACACTTCTGCTATATTTTGGTTTGAACATAGTATCCAGCCTGAGCCAAAACTGAACTGAAACCTTTTAGGTGGGAAAAATTCCGTATTATGGGGAGGGAGGGATGTAAGCTGGATGCCTCTGCAACTACTGATTTTTTGGTTGTTGTTTGGGTTTTTTTAATTAACTTGGAACAGCAGCATGTGCCATAAACAGGTGACAGGTTTCAAGTAAGTGAAGTATCATGGGAGACATACAGTTTGTATGTATTTGGGGTTTCTCCATTGCCTTTGCAACCAGGAAACAAAAGAGTTTCAGAATCCTGTTCTTAGAATGTTCAGGATGTCCCTCAATCTTACTGGTCCTGCTGTGCAACACTCATATATGTCCTCATGTTCTTTCCTCTTTCCTTACAGTCTCAAATGTATTTAGTAGGATTTGCTAAACAAAGCAGACATTTGTGTGCTTGGGAGAAGATTTTGCTCCAGGAAGGTAATGTATTAAGGCTTGAAATGGTAATTTTTGCTAAACTAAATCAGAAACTTGGAAGCTCATCTCCCAGATATGTGGTATATAGCAAAGACTGAGGAAAACAAGTCATTTCATGAAAAATCTGAAATCTGCAGCCAGTTTTCAGTCTCATCAGAAAGTTCAGATTGCTCATACTGTATCTGAGGGTGTTATTTAAACATAAGCATCATATGTAATGTACAAGCGGAGTGATATTAATATGTTGGCTTGCAGTGGCATTTAGCATGGGTGGGAGTGAGAGAATGGGTTTGTTTCCCACTGCAAGGTTTTGAGCTGCCACCATTAAAAAGGCAGCTGGGTTCACAGGGCCCGCTATGTAAGAGCGTGATAACGATTATTCTGACAAACTGTATTGTCAGACAGCTGTTACTTTGGGTTGTCTAGAAAGATTATACCTTTCTAAGACAGCTGACAAGTTCTCATAGCAAATAAATGGCACAGCATAGTGTCTGTTTCTCGTGTTCCAATAAATCTTCCCAGTTAGTTCCCTGGCTGTGTGTGATATCTCTATTAGCTCACAAGAATGAATCCTGGTGTTATCACTGAGGCTGGTCCTGTCCTGTTTCAGGTGGGAGCTCCTTGCCTGAGTGCTCAGCAAGGCTGCAGAAGGCATGTCAGCACTGCAGGAAGCACGAGTACAACATTGTCACTGTAATCTAGGTGGTGGTCTAAATGATTTCTCTCACTGACACAGCTTAATTTCCTTCCTTTACCATATAGGCCTTAGGGCTCCGAAAGAGCCATGGGTCACTGATCCCAAGCTATTGCTACTGCAAGTCGCTGTATCATTTAAATGCTTTCAGTAATAATACCCTTTTGTCTCTTAACTCATTGAATTTTTTTGTTCTACTGTGTTGTTGAAGAGTTGTTATGGAACCCAAATCCTGTAATAAGGAGGTACAGTTTCTAATTGGCATCCCATGGTGTGCTTTGTACAGCCCATGTACTGCCATTTATTTTGGGGCAGTGCTATCCTCTAGCTTAACTTTTCTTCCTCTCTCCCACCTCTCTTCATTCTAGGGAAATTTATGGATAGGAAAAGCACAGCTATTTAGCCTTCCTTTTGCTAGCTAAATATTTAGGTGGAACATAAGACCTTCTGTTGAGCAGTAGTTTCTGATTTTCACAACACCCACTCTTTCTCTAAGCATGGGTAGAAATTGCTATGCCTCGAAAACCAAAAAGACTTGTTCTGTAGGGGAATTTAGATTGCCATACTTGAGGTGCAGACTAGTATTAAATAACACATTAGAAGAATGTTCACAACTCCTCAGCCACAATCTCTGTCTTTCTAACTGTGTAGCAGTGCTATGTAAATGTTGGGAGGGTTGCATTTAATGGTATTGCTTTTTTGCCCTTTATTTTTTATTTGTCTGGTTGGTTTTGTTTAGTTTAGTTTAATTTCTCTTTTGCAATTTTAACATTTGAAGTATCCATAATTGACAGTAATGGCACAGATGGAGGCTGAATTACATCTTAAATGTTGCTATTGTCTAGCTGCTGAGAGGTTTCTGTAAAATCAGGTTAACCGGACACCATCGCATGACATGCTTGTATTTTGACAGCTGTTTCCTTCCAAAGCAAATAGGTAAAATTGGGGTTTTTTTCCTTCACTTTTAATGAAAGTTTAACATTTGCACCACAATTTTTGTAAAGTGTTTCAGGGAGACACTAGAGCTATCACAGGAGCTGTGTCACTGGCTGCACCTGTGATTTTATGTGATTGCATAATGAAATAAACCATGTAACATTTTTCACTTTGGATTTACATTTGCGTATGTCTCAAGCTGAACAGGTGCTTATCCTTTGCAGTGACTGTATCCTCAGCCCAAGAGTTAGACTTTGTTTTTTGTTGTTACCCTCTTTTAAATAGAACAACTGGAAGATTTTCATTAAAATAGAATGAATTCAGATTTACACAGAGATCATTGATGTCTTAGAGCTAATTCTTCTGCTTCTTGAAGCAATATAAATAAAGATTTTACGTAACTGTGAGCACAGTGAAGAAAGAACACAGTTTCCACTGTACTGTGTTCAGGTCTGAGGCAAAAGTATCACAGTTCAATGAAGTACCATTTCAAAATGTATAGAAGTCTCGAAAGTTATAGCTGGTAAAAATTTTAGCTGCCACTCCCACCCAAGAAAAAAAAGAAAAAAACCAAGACAACTAAAAATAGAACTACAAAATCCAAAATGTGTCATAAGCAAACATACTTCCTGTTTTATCTTGATGTATGTCAATTCTGCTTTGCTTTACACTCCCTGGGTGTTCCGTGATGAAATTCCAATGTCCATATGGTCAACAGTGTTTTTTAAAGTTACAGACCTGAATTTCTAACCTTGGTAAGAGGCCTCTCATGCTTTGGTATTTAAATAAAATGATGAATTGTCAGAGTGCAGGTGTCTGACTGCTGTGAAAATTGATGAGTTTAAGATAGCAAAAACTGAAGAATATTAAATATGGACAAAGGTAGTCAGCTGCCCCTAATATGTTGATAATAAAATGTTAATGCTGCTGTTAATGTTAAAGTGTTCTGGCTTGTCATCACACCATTCAGTGAAGTTACTTATGTCCAGACTCGAGTTCTCTACTTCATTTGAGACTAGAACCAGGGCTGAAAGTCATACAGTAGGCCATCTAACATGTCTTGTATTCCTCACTGTTCCACGCTGTAAATGGCTGCAGAAAATACTACCTCATCACAGTAAAACGTCTCACAGAACTGTAAAAATTTCTTATTCATGGTAAGCTCATCTTGCAATGAAAGGTTAAGAGGCTGACATAAATACACAGTTACAGCAAATCATAGATGTATTCCTTCAGCTTCTTCTTAAAAATGGGCATTGGCTTTGGGAGGGAAGAGTGAGGACTAGGTTATAGGCAAGTGACATAGTAAAAACTGAAACTGAATAGTAAACTCTTCCCTCTATTACTTTCTAATTGACACTTGTCTCTAACACTGTCTTTTGTTCCGCTCAAAGCAGAGAGCAGGAATTGAAGTCAAGTGCAGTCATCTTAAACATAAGCAGAAAGCCTAAATCCAGGATCAGCTTGAATTCTGGTTGACAAATTCAAAGCGTTTGGGTGACAGACACTTTCCTTCCCTGCCTTTGGCCATTGATCCTGGATATAACAAATATTATAGAATTTCTCCCTGCTTTCTGTTTTTCTCCACTTCCACTGTTTAAAATTCTTTAAAATGACTCCCTTGAAGTCTGCACAGTTCCTCTCAGCTGTACCAAGTTTTCGTAAGTTGCTCCTTCCCATATTGAAGCTGCTCGGTAAGGCATCTTATGTCCCCTGTGTCACAGCACGTGTAGGGGAAGTAGAAATGCTTTTTTTATGATGGAATCCTGTGTGTTGCACCATGGGCTCAAAATGACATACTGGCATCCTTCCTGCTGCTTTTTGCCAGTCACTTTTTGAAGCAGATCATAAAGAGGTTTCAGTGTTTTTATCTGCTGTTGTTGCTTTCAGGCCGGGCATGGGGTGGGGGGGTTAAAGCCAGGCTAATCGGGTTGCCCTGGGGGTCTGCTCTAGGCACCTCCTGACTTGTAATCCTTTGTCACTTCCTAACTAGGCTGAATGCTGTCTTCCATTTGGGCAGTCCAGTGTGGTATTTCTGTTGAACACCGCTGTGCCATCACTGTATGGCATTCAGGTCCCCAAGACCTCAGATTGCAAAAAGCAATCTGTAGCTGATCAGTGGTATCTGTCCCTGTACCCCTACAGGTAAAGTAGGTCAGATTGGATCAAGGATTGCTTCCATTCAGAAAAGCAAAAGTCCAAGGCTTGCTGCCTTGGGATTTTGAACTCCATAACACAGGTCAGGGACTGTCACCTGGTCATAGTCATGTAATCATCTGCTTATCCCAGAGGTACTTGAACACTGTGACAGGTAGCAGCTCTCAGCTCCTACAGAGTTCCCAGAGAAATCTTTGTTTTTCCACTACTCTAAAGTGCTGCAGCCAAGCCCAGAGTTTCAAAGGGTCTTGTGCTGACAAACATGTTACTGATACTCTTCTAAACAGCATTATTCATACGATCCTGTCATCCTGATGGATTCAGAAAGAACATTAAGATTTTGTATCAACGTGAGTCACCTTACCCAAATTTGGTCATCACTGAAACCAGATGTGGTAGCACATTACAATGCACAGAGGCACTACACTTCAGTATAGGGCAGTGAATGCAAGGTAGTGAGAGAGGATGTTCCCGAACAGATGTAAAGGAAATGTCAGCGCTAGGCTAGAAGAGGGGAGGTGATGAGTGCCAATCTTTTCAGTACTTTGCATGTCTCTCCACCATCTAGAAGGCTGTTACCATCCTTGATCTTTTCTGCCCTCAAAGCACCTCTGAGTCTCATCCCTAGCAGACATACCCAACTGCACAAAATTTGAATAATTTGTTTGGAAAAAATTCCAACTTTTTGACTATTCAAAGTCAAGATTGACTTCCCATTTGCAGTCACTAACAAATGTTTTCAATCAATCACCCGCTCATAGACCAAGTAGGAAGATGTGATTCAGACACAGTAGACTGCCTGGTGGGAAATGGATCAGTCAGCAAAGCTGCCTTTTTTCATTCTTCTTCTCTTTTTTCAGCGGACATTCTTCTTTTCTTTTTTCTTCTTCACAGAAAAAAAGGAGGAGGAGGAAACTTACACAGCAGGATACAGTGCAAAACCAGTTTTTTTCTTTTCTGGCCAGTTTTAAGGAAAAGAGCAAAGGCATGAAGGATTGTTTCACTTTGGGAATGTTGGAAAAAGATTTGTCCCACTCTGACATTACCTTATACTGATTGATCTGCACTAAAGCGGGAAAAGGAAGGAAAGACAAAGGTGTAGTTAATTTAAAAACTCACTTTCCTCAAGGTTTCTGTAGTGTTATTCAAACAAGTTTATTTAAAAGCTTATAGGCCGTTGTTACATGGGGAAGATACTACTTGTATGGCTGCTCTAGACATATGATCAGATTTTTCACAAATGGGAAAATATACAAAGAAAAATAGGCAGCCATAAAGAGATGAGCACATGCTGCAGGGTAATGTATGTGGCCACCAACACAACTAAATGAAAATATTTTTTTATATGTAACCTTAGTACATGCTTGTCTTTTTCTGATCAGGATATAGATCATAACAAATTTTTGTTTGGTATGTCCCCAGCCAGACAGCAATCGAGAACAATGTATGGTCAGTTGAAGAGTTGAAATACTTTCTGTGGAAGCATTTCGTGTTTTAGCTGATCTACAAGGAAAGAGCTTGTTTTGAGCTCTGGCAGAGTTGCTGGGTTGGTTGGTATGCTGTCATTTAGGTAATGGGTCAGCTCTGAGAATTTTTAGGTCTCGAGCATTTTTTGAACTAATGATTTGAAAAAGTTTTGTTACCATTCATGAACTAAACCATATAGCTTTGTGTTTGGTACATCAGCAAGTTTCCTGTTTTATGCAACGGAGAGCTGATTTTCAAAGGTACTGACCATTTCTCTATTTTCTCATTCATCAAAAAATTGTATGTTTGTTTATCACACAAATTAATTTTCTGCTTCGAGATAACAAATCTTTGACTCTGTTTTCTTTGCACACCCGTTAAGTGCAATTTAGAAACAAGATAATTTCACCTGAAAATAACCTATATGTTATCTAATCCACCCTTACATGTGCTTAGGATTGTGAGAAATAGATGCATCCATACATATTCAACAACAATCCACAGCTTCACTGGCGTCACCTATTCAGGAAGCAGAACCTGTAGTGGTCCCTGTGCTGTGCATCTGTGAGAGGGCAGATGGGATCAGAGGAGTGGAAGAGGTCCAGCCTTTTTTTCCTTTAATGCAGGTGTTATGCCTATGAAAGACATTTCATGGACAGTGAGACATTTATTGTACTTGAAAGGTAGGGCATCTGGGGGGACCAGTAACCTCAGAGCGTGCAATGGACTTCCCACCTCGGCACCAGCCATCAGTGCCTGAAGGTAGATGGATATTGAATGTGAACCTTCACAGAGTATTTAAACTTCAATGAATTGACTTGGAAAGTCTTGGTCTAGGAATCAAGGAGGAGTGCACCTTACTAGAAAAAAGTTATTTTGATGTTCAAACAAAAGTAGCGGTGGAACTTAAGACTAACGTGAGTTTTGTGTCCAGGGCTAGAGACTGGGCAGGGATGCAACGGCAAGGATGGTGCAAGGTTTAGGCATCAGGGAGGTTTGAAACAGCAGAATGGTTTGATAGAATTAAGGCAGGAATTATCAAGTATTGGCAGGCAGGTCAGGACTCGTGTGCGTTATCAGAGGCTCAGATAGGAGCATTACAATGCAGCAATATTGTAAGGATGAGGTAACCTTGCAATGCAAGAAATAACAATGAGTATTAAGTGGATAGAAGCTATATGGGCAATGTTGGAAGGGAAGACTGAGATGAAAAGCATCTGCAGTATTGCCGTATTGCTTATATGCCCTGTGACTTTCTATAGCTAACCCTATCCAGCTATAATTTTTCTGAGAAAAGCTTTTCACCTGCAAAAAACCCCAATTCCTCTAGATCCTTTTAAAAATGGGAAAGGTAGTTGAAAACTATTTTGGGAGAAAACACAGTACTTGGTGAAAACAATACCACAGCCTGGCTTCCCCACCTCAGTGTCAGTCTCAAAATGCTGATTTCCCTGCACTTGCTTTCCTTTGAACTTGACTTTGCCTATAAACTGTTCTGGCAGTAGCTCTGTTTGTTGCATGGCCCTGCTGGAACTTACTGGCTGTTTGTCTTTGCAGAGAGACAGCTGCTCTCTCCGTGATGATGGGTGTAAAATTAAAGGATTGAGCTGGTTACATCTTTGTAGTGCTCGTAGTACTGTAAGAAGTACTGTAAGTCACAAGTCTCTGAAGTACCATAAAGAGGCAATCAATTACCTGGAAAAATAGATGGATGCCCAAATACTGTTGTTTTCATTAGAGAGTTACTTTCTACTTATACTCTAACTTTTTGGCATTAATTTTTTATTTGGCTGCTGTAGCACAATGCCAGCAGTATTACAGAAGAAGCAAGCTAGATGGAGAAGGTTGGCTGCTCAGAAATCAATTCCCTGTCATTCTAATTTCTTAATATCAAAAAGTGAATTTGGAACAAATTTTAGGCAAAACCAAAACTCAGTGCATCTTTGAAAAAATGAAAATAATAACTGCAATATCCTTAATTTCAGTCTTGCGAAAAAACTCCACTGGAGATGTGAATTCATCCGCTCTTCTCTCTAGAAAACCATTCCAAGTGTAACGACCAAGAAAGGAAAATAATTGGTAGGCTGAACAAAAGGTTATAAAAAGGAGGAAAGGGTGGCAAAAAAAAAAGGAAAATTAAGGTAGTGCTTAAGAGGAGAAATTTCCTGCTGCTGAGATTCAGCAAACTGGGGAGTGCAAAAGCCTAAATGTGTGGTTTCTCATGCTTGTGCTATAGATTTGGGATTTTTGCCACTTCCATTTGTACTGCTAATTATTTGAATACTACAAAATAAAACAGGACAAAGCATTAGGAAATGCACTAAATAATTAAAATGTTCTGAATTTCTGTCATCTATTTCACTTGAGGGCTTTCAAATGCTTCCTCAGAAAATTACTTCAGAAGCATCATGTCTTTACTGATGGAATTGTATTCTGTCTTAGTAGTAGATCAGCTAAGATACTAGTAGAAGTTAGACAACCTTGCACTGGGAGAGAGTTATAATAAGTGAATGATGATGAAGTAAATGCTTATGATATTTTTTGCATATCTTGTTCACAAGAATATATAAGTAAAAATTCAAGTAAAACTTGCTGCTGTCACCAGTTGCCTCTTTTCCCTTTGGTGGAGGTTTGGTTTGGTTTTGTGACCTCTTTTGTGGTTTTTGGTTTGGCTTGGGGTGTTTGGGGGAACTTGAGGAGGGTGGGGGGTAGGGGATTTTGTTGGTTGATTTGTTAGGTTTTTGTTACTAGATTAAGCTTCCTATATGAGATGTAAACATTGTTCTCTCTGCAATCCCAGATTCTTTTTCTGTGAGTAACATTGTTAAATACTGATGAGGTGGTACTGGCCTAAATCTGTTTAATAAAGGAATCAATAGGAGTTGCATGGGCTTTAGGCCATTAAAAATGATATTTTGTCAAGCTATACCTTACTTAGTATTACATATTAAACCTCATTGTAGAGAATGAAAGAAAAAAGTACAGAGCTTACTTATTATGACAGAGTATAGAAATAGGCTAATCCTTCTTCTTCAACAAAAGGAATGACCTCAGAAGAAGTAGGTAAACAAAGTCTTCAGTGTTAAGCTGGCTTTGTAATGATAAAAATTGATTTTAGACTTCTTCATTATTTCTAATATATAAGGATGAAATAAAGGCCCTCCTGTTCATAAGAGAAATGTAGAACATTCCTTAACCTCTTGTATGATTAGCAGGCTTCCCTAGATGAAAATAACAGTGGAAAGATGTGTGTTTTCTATTAGAAACTGCAAATTTCTGTGCGCTTTTCTCTGCTTCATCTCTGTGTCAGCACAAACTTCTCATCCCATTGTATTGGATGAGTCTGGGTCAGCCAATACTCTGTCATACAGTCTGTGCCACCCCAGCCAAGTTTGACGAGATTGCATTTCATTGATTTGTCTATTTGGCACACTATTGAGGGATCAGAGAGTGTATTTTTGTTGTCTTCACTGCAAGGATCTGCCACAGAGGGCTGATCCCTTGCTTGTTCATTTAGGCACCGGTTCTCAAAAATGTGTCTGATTCTGAGTGAATGGTGCCATGGGTCAGAAATGCTGGTTTAGAGTGTGATACTGTATTCCCTTCTTATAACCCTATTTCCATTTGATTATTTACCACAATAGTGAAGGAACTCTTTTTACCTATTTTTCACTCTGGAGAAATGTGCATATCAATTACTTGTCATTTGTAAGCATCCTCTCAGTTTTACTTTTACTAAGACAACCCACAATTAAAATAGCAAGTCTTTTTAGGATTTTATTTGCGAAACTGTCCATAAGGAATTTTAAAAAGCAAATGGTCAAAACCCTGAATGTAAATACTTGAATTCCCTAGCAGCAGCTTTTTTAATCAGCTGAAGCAGTATTTCTCAGCTCAGCTCTGTACAGAAGTAAAGCAGCAGCCTCAAGTCCTTTGCATTTGGTCAGATCACTAAAAATTCTTTCCAAAAACTATGGTATTAGTCTTGCCATATTACACCGAATTCCAGCTTGGGTAGGCAGTATCTGTTTCTCTTAATTATGTGGGATAACTTAATTGGTATTCTTTTTCTGAACTCAACAGTTGCTTTGTTCTATTCAAGGAACAGCACTCCTCTCAGACTCTATGAAGCTTTGAGTTGTCTCTCAATATTAAATCAAAGCCATATTCTTGAATTAAAATACACACAGTATCATAAAACTTGACTGAGTCAACCCATGGTTGACTAGAGATCCAAAAGAGACCCTCTTCACTTACTTGTAAAGTTTCATTTATTTTGTGGAAAGTATTTTTGAGCAACATGCAGCCACTAAATTAAAGACTGCACTTTGACTCTGAGAAAGCATCTTTCTGCTTGTGTTTAGTGACATTTTTTGTCTTTCTCATATGTGAAATCTGCCAAGTAAAACCATGGGGGGGAAAAAGCCATCACAAATCTTACTCAAGCTCTTCCATTCAAGACCATCTGCATCTGTGTTCCCTGTGCTTTTTCTTATTGAGGGTGGTAGCTGAACTTGTTAGGTGCAGATAACAGAATTACATTAAAATAAGCAAAAAATCTTGTAAAGTTCCAAATCAGTAGTGGCTGCTGTAAATATGAAAATCTAATAAGCCAAATTGAGGAATAAAAACAGTTAAATATATATATACACCCATATATACACCCTTCAGTTTGCCTATAAAATTTGATTTCACATTTCAGCCTGTCACCCCAACCTTTTCTTGTTACTCAGTTTTACAGCATTTATTTCCTTTAAGAGCTGAAGACTCAGTTGATGATGCTATTAACAATCCAGAGGATTGATCTGGGGTCAGAATATCAGCAATTTCCTTAGCTGACATCATATCCAGAACTTGGACAATGTACAAGAAAAATAAAATCTGGCCCATTCTGTTGCAGTCATGTTGTTTCTGAATTAATGATTTCAACACGAGTTTTATCAGTAAGTTCAGTAGAGATATCATAAAAAAACCCAGCACTGTAATGTTTAGCAGACATCTTTTCGTTATCAACTCTGGGAGTTGCTTCCCACAAATATGTAGCACACCAACTGTACTCTGTCAAGCATGGATAGAGTTCTAGTGCATAAAATAAAATACACTTCTGTTATTTAGTGATAATTCCTGAGAGAAGAGCAGCGTAGCTCAGGAGAACAGTGCAGTGCAGAGCAAGAAGTAAGGTGGTCATTAGAATAATGTAATTTGGAGGTCTGCTTTCTTTCACTTCTGTGCCTGCAGACAGTGCCTGAAAACTGCTGCTGTAGAACAGCTGCACTTCATTTCTGATTGTCCACAGGTAGTCTTGAGTTGGCCATAAGAGCTTTGTAGCAGGCCAAAATACATCATCAAACAGCTCCTTTTAAAGCTTCAGACACTTGATTCACCCAGTGGACAAAGACTGAGACTTGCAGATGTCCAGCAGATGTTTATTTTTGTTTTTCTGTTGTCCTGTTGATTTGAACCAGCTAGAGCTCAGTAACTGCTTCTTGTTGGGACATAAATGAAAAGGAAGGGATATAGGAACACTTGAGATTCAGCAGTCCTAAGGCATAGAAAAATCCAAGTAGAGCAGGCTGGGTGTTGATGTTTTTATTTCATGTGCTTTGCTTATAAATCCGAACCCTGAAAAAGAATAAGAGTGGATTTTTCTAAACCTGTACTTGTAATGGGATGAACATGGAAGAAAGGGAAGGGTATTACTCAAGTATTTAAAAGACATTTTTGAGAATAGGCCAAATGTCTTCCATATCAGAGCTAACACCATAGCTGAAGAAATTATATAAAGTGAAAGGAAATAACACAAAATGTAAGTGCGAACCATAAAAGGTGGATTGTGTGTTGAAAAGTATGAACAATCTGGAATATATTTTAGCAAAAATTCCTTCTTAAATGGTACTTTCTCTTGCTACAGAAGATGTTATTGAACAAAGATCAAAACAACAACGACAACAAAAACACAAAAAAAAAAAAAAAGAAAAGGAAAAATAATGCAATTCAATTTGAATTTATTTTAATATATTTACTCAGGGTTAACAAGTCATTAAGCATCAAATTGCTGACTCTTAATGAGTCCCTGATGGTGAAAATGAGCTGCCTACAACTGTACAGTAAAATAACAACAATAGCATGGTAGGAGACTATAATAAAAATCAAGTAAATGCTATTGAGTATTTGGTGTGTGGATGCCAAACCGGTTTTGAGAAGTACTCCCATTTATTCAGTTCAGTTGTTTCATTTACTGTGTGGCTCTCTATGACTGGTTTTGCTTTCAGGAAAAGTATTTAATCTGATTTTGGCTTTAAAAGAGATTGAGGGGACAGATCTTGTATATATACTAATTGTTGGGCTAGTTGCCTTGTTAAGTAAGACTTACTCCTGACAATTTACCTGTGCCCACTTTGACAAATTTAACAAGTAGAAGGAGGAAGGAGTAGCTAAAACAATTGTGTGGTTAAGTACGCAACGACATGTATAGCTTGTAAGTTCTAAATGGTTAAATAATTAATTAATAAAGGACCATTATGACAAAAACACACCTACCAAAACAGAATTTAGTGGCTTGCACTAGTGCTTGCTTTTCTATCAACTTGCTCCTACGGTTGTATTCTACAAGTATTTTTGCCTTTTTAATTATTCTTTTGTAGACCAACAGTATCTATAAATTCCAGGAAGGCTAATGGGCCTCTGTAAGATGTCCATTTCCCTCATGACAGCAATTCCATGCTGCAGATGGGTTGGGTTTGCTTAGCTTTCTGATGCTTGTTGGCAGAAGGGCAAGGCTGGCTCTCAGTGGGTGACTCCCCCAGGGTCAGACACCTGGGCAGACTGTTCTCATCACCGCCCAGGCTGCAGCCGCCAAGGTGCGCGCCAGTGGCATGACCCCTTCCTCAGCTCGCTGCTTCTCACACCTCTGCCAGTTCTGTCTTTCAAGCTGCTTTGCACTCTCTAGGCAGAGGGATAAAAGGCAAGCGGCCTGAGGTTAGGCACTACAAGAGAGCTGAAAGAGAGCTGTGCCCAGCACTGAAGCATTAACAAAAGTCCAGCTTCTTTAGTATTTTTCTTAGAAGAACAGTCTGCGATGTAGTTGCCATCTCCTGTTCTCGTGCAAAAGCTGATTTTCTGAATCCTGAGTACGAATACTTTGGCTCTTACTATGTGTCCAGCAGAGACCTTGTTGCCTAACGAACAAAAGGATAAACCTTGTACTCTGCCCAGAAAACACTGGCAACAGCGGGAAAAAAGAATGCTCGGCTAGCAAGCTGGTGGATTTTTTCCTCCTTTAGAAGCAGCCTATAGGTTTCTAACTGTGGTTTCAATGGAAGATGGAGAGAACTACTGTTTGATCTAGTTGTTTGGGGTTTTTTTGTGAAAAGGAACTATTGTTTTGGGAATTTTATTTTATGCATGACAAAAGTGAAATTTTCCATTCTGCAACCTCTCTCATTTCACTTCCTTCTTAAGAAGGCTGTCTTGGCTCCGATGGATTGCCAGCTGCTAATACAACACTTCTTTGTATAGAAGGAATTACTGGTCAAATGTAAAATGAGTTTCCTGGCACATCATCAGTATAAAAATCTTAAAGGAGGAAAAGCAAAAATGTGGCCTCATTTTTTTAGTTGTCTTCTTAGTATATTGATTGTTTTGCAGCATTAGCATCCTCCACAGAGGGGAAGGTCAATACCATTATAACTCCCACTGCTCTCACCCACTCTTTAAAATTGAATTCAGTGTATTATTGAAATAAGAAGAGCATGTGCACGCAATTATTTTTTTCACTTTTCAAGTTACATTGAACAATGGACACCTGGCATATCAGCCATCAAACAGAAAATTAACTGTACTAATAGCAGTGCAGATTCAATGCTGATTTAATTCTGACTTCAGAAGTTAATCATCTCCAACACGATGGATGGTTATTTAATGAGAAGGATTCATGAGTTCTAGAAACCACACTACAAACTAACAAATCAAATCTGATGCCATCACCTCCTTACTGAATCACTATTTCGGCACCACAGAACAGCTGGACAGCTTCATTGCTCAATACAGCCAGGAAGTGGGGGATTGCAACAGCAATCAAACTCTTCAAGCTGCAAGGCATGTGAATATGCAGTTCTGAGCTAAACTTGCACACAAATAATTAATGAAGTAATAGTCAAAGTAATAGCAGAAACAAAACCATATGAACCTTTCTCAGAAATAATTACTAACTGGTACTTTTTCCATGTTCATATATCCTTATCAAATGCCAGTCGGTTTTTTAGAGACAATATTAACGGAAAAGTTTGAAGAGATGTTGGGATTTTGGTTTGAGTTGGTCTTTTTTCATTTGTGGGTTTGCTTGGTTGTTTTTTTTCTATGGATTTGTTCTTTTGTTTTGATGTTATACTCCTGTTTAGTATTTCAACTGAATTTAGTGCTAATGACAACTGTGAAAAGGATAATAATGATTTCTGTTAACTTGATTAGCAATTATGTCACAAGTATGATCTATGGAAAAGTCCCTCTATCCCTGCACTTGCTGTACTGTTTGAGTGGCTTCTTGGGGGTCTGTGAGGCTGTCAGTGTCAGTGGGTTGGGCTTTTTTACAGTGAAATTATCAAAAGCAAGGGAAAGCGATTATTGTTCCTTTCACTGCTTTTGTAAGATGGACCTGTCTGTCACCTGAACCAAGTTCCCTGTGCTGATTTCATTTCCCTTTAGCAACTGATAATGGTGGCTTTCAGCCTCTTTTTACATAAATCAGATTGAAACTAGTGAGCCAGAGACTAGAAGTTCCAATACTTCTACTCATCTAATATTTTGTTTATTTTAGCAATCTAGCTCCAGTAATTTTTTTTGTTGTTTGTGGTTTTTTTGTTTGTTTTTTTTTTGTTTTTTTTTTTTGTTGTTGTTTGTTTGTTTGGGGTTTTTTTGTTATTTTGGTTTTTATTGGGGTGGGGGGGGAGGAAGATCTTTTATGAATAAATCTGCTTCACTCCAGAGAAGGTACTACATGGTTTAACCTTCATTGTTCTGTATTCTCTAGTTAAGTAAAGAGAAGATGTCAGTGGCATTTTCGCTCAGGTAGCAAAATGTGTGTCACATTATTGTGTTATTTTTCAGTAGCTGGAGAACGTTCATTAGAAAAGACCATCAGAGTAGTGATAAATTACTTACATTACTTTTTGTGCATACAAGCTATTCCTGTGGGAGATTCAGTCTTCATTCCTTCCTATTCAGAGGAACAAAGAATGTGGTCAATTTTTTTGTGGTTAAAATTCCATTGAAGTGTAAGTTATTTTGCTGCTACTATGGAGTGCCGAGCTGCTGGTGGGAAATACTGATGTAGGTGCCATAGTTGTGTATCCGTTGTCTCATATATCAGTAAATGCTGCTTGATCCTGTCTTGCCTCTGTTCTTTTTTGCAAACTTTTCTCGTCCTGACAAAGATAACTTGAATTTATTTGTACGTTCTTTCATTTCTAGTATAGTCAGCGTTCTCTCAATATGTTAGTCACCTGTAACATTTTGTAGTACTGATTCCTGACTTAGAGTTGCTGTGAAATCTTGGGACCAGCAAGTAACTGCACTCAAGTAACCATCTCATTGTACAACTGTGATAATCTTAAAGGCAGCCTCATTTTAAAAAAATTATTTGCAGCTAATCTTGAGAGATGCAGGTTCAGTCTGAGGAAAGAAGATACCTGAAGAATTGACCAGCAAGGTTAACACCTCAATTTTCATGTTTTGCCAAAGCTGACAGAGATATAAAGATAACAGCTTCATAAGTAAATAAATACCCTTTGGTTTTTCAGGCTGTGAGGCCTATCAAGGCTGGGGGGAGTAGTTCTAGGTGAAGTGACACCAACACTTTAAAGTCTTGTTTTCAGTCATGAATAATTTCAGCGATTTCTTTTTCCTTTTTTTTTTTTTGTAAAGTATACAGGAGAACTAGTAGATGGATTTAATATTTCTGATGCACAGTAAGAAACAGGAAGGAAGGTAAGAGAGGAAGGTGTCCAGTGGCACAGGAGTAGTAACAGCTAAAGTAAAAGTTCTCATGCACCAGTGCTCTGCGAAGGCCTAGAGTAGGGTTAGAGCGTTGGAAAAAAAAAAAAGCCAAATCAATCAGTGAAGACAGATGCACCTAATGTTGGTATGGACAAGGATTATATATGCAAGTAAAATAATTTCCTTTACAAATAGAAAGAAGCTCTTCTGACTACTGTATTATCCTTTATGAAAACTGAATTAGATCACTCTCTTCCAAGGTGGTCTTTATTGCGTTAGTTAAGACTGCAGAAGTTGTATCTGTCTGGGCTAACAACACGATAACCTTGCCTTGTGCAAGCATCTCCTGTCTTCGTGGTGCATCAGTTTGTCTAGAACCTGCCAGTAAGGATGTATTTACCCTCACTATGAGATATCCTTGGGTGGCAGTGATTATTTAATAGATAAATCTCTCTTGATCACTTAAATATGTGAGGTGTTTTGCAGCCTGGCTGCTGTAGCACATCACTCAAACTGTGTCTCAGTCTTCACAGACAGACACAGAGCTTAAGCTCCCAAAACACTCCCAGCTTGTTCTTCCATGTCATACATGAGGTTTCAGCATCTCAGCTAAAAGCTATTCTGTCATTGCTCTTCCAAAGGCTGTCACCGCAATACCGCTCAGCAGGGGCACAATTCAGATCCATCTGAAGTCAGTAGGAAATATCCAGCTGGCTTCCTGAATGCCATGCGTGACTTCAGCGAGCTGAGGACAGGAAAATATAGAGCAGACATCGGTGACGTGTTTGTGCTCGAGCAGCGTTTGAAATTCAGCGTCCTGGGTACACGCGTGGAAGCAGCTGTGGCCTGGAGGATGCTTCGGGGAGCAGCTGGCTTGACTGCTTGCTTTCCCATTGCCCTGAGAACAACAATCCCCTTCTGAACAGCAGTGCCCAGCCTGGCCCTGTTTTGCCTGGGCTGCTCTTGCTGTGTTTGTGTCCTCAGCCGTGCGCCGCAGTAGCCTTGTTCTGCGCAGGTGGGCTGTGATGGTGGGGGAAGGGTACCATGTGTGCACCGTTTCCATTGCTGCCAGGCATGAAGGAGAAGGAAAGGATGCCAGCTATTACATCAAACCTTGGAACAAGAGGTATGCAGGAGAAACATGCTCTGGAGTTCTTGCTGGCAGATCATGCCAACTGATGGAAGAATTGCCTAATTTGGATAATAAAAACATTCTGGACTATAAGCTGAGACTTTTTAATAGTTGGATGCTCTAGAAGTAGTTAAGAAAAATTTGTTTGAGCCTTGGAAAATCTCCAAGACCCACTCAAGAAAGAAATTAGCAAATATCTTTTTGTTACCTGAAGAGAACTAGTCTTGCTGAAATGCAGAGACATAATCTCTCCCTCATCACCACCTAGTTGAAACCAAGGTGGTTGTGGTGAGGGAACGAAAACAGAAGGAGCAGAGGAGGAAAAGAGAGTACTGAATGAAGACTAAATTAAAGGGCAGGAGGAGAAGTGGTTTGAAAGTTATCCAAGGTATTTCTAAGCAGTGAATCCTACATCTGCAAACGTTAGGCAAATCTCTGTCCTAGTCATTCTGAAAATCTACTTCTACTGCAAAAAGTGGTTAGTGGTAGGTTTATATGCTACCAGAATGCAAGGGGAACTAAACAGGCACCTTAACACAAAAAAGCTTTTAGCATTGATCTGTCCTCTAGATCAGCTTGGAAATAAGACACATATTAATCAAGAGCTAGAGTTGTCACTGGAAAGTCTCATTTTTAGTGTTTATTTCAGCAATCCAGTGTAGTGCATTAGTTCCACTCCTTTTTATCTTAACAAATCCACTGAGGTTAAACGGGCTGAGGTTCAAGGAGTGTGGACAAGCATTCCTGAATTGATGCATCTTTGCCACTGTTTTGCAGCATGTTCTGGGTATCTGTTGCAGCTATCTGCTCTCTGGCTTTAGGTTCCCATTTGTAAATGTGAATAGCTCTTGAGAGGTGTGATATGGGATGTAAAGTTATTGGAAGCTTTAAGATGTAAAGCTGTGAAAAAGCAGTGATCTGGGGAGATGATGTGACTTGGTCTGTAAGAAAAATGGACTGCCTATATCTGCTCATTTCTAACTTCTGACATTCTGTTCTGACCCATAAGTGCAAGGCTAGTCCCTCACTACAACAACATTCCTGTCAGTGGCAGCAGAAAATTAAGAATATGGATCTATTTTGAGGCTTTAGTTCTTTTTGATGTTCATGGAATTCCTCGCTGTCCATGAAGTAGTCATGTTGAAGGCTAATTAAATGTGAGTGTGTATATTTGATCCCTCTCATTGCTTCTTGTCAGTCTATCTACTAAAAATCACAGGTTAAACCAGCTTGTCAAGTAGGAGGCCAAAAGGCAGAAAGAGACATCAGCAGATAATGTATGAGTCTGTGGCAGTCAGGGAGAAGGGAAAGGTTAAGCAGGAGATGTTATAATGCTTCAGTGCTGCTTAGCTGAATTACTGCAATGCAACCTTTCTAAGAAGAGGTGACACAGAATTGTAACTATTTTATGTATAAGTGTGCAGTGGGCTGGTAATTAAACACAAGGTTTAGAATTATAAGAGCTGTTTATAATTTTGAACATATTGCCTGGAAAGGTCTTTTTTTGCTTCTTTTACTATGCTGCAGTTTCCTTTCTGCAAAACAGACCTGCTACCTCCCTTCAAAATCCAATTAAGAGGCTCATGTCATGAGTATTCATAGTGCTTTGATATGTTTAACAAAAGATGATCTGTAAATACAAGGCATTGCTACACTTCTATTAAACTTTTGTCAGTAGACGTTATTTAATCACTAAACCACAAAAATGTACACAGACATCCCTGAAAGAGGTTATTCCTGAAACAAAAACATTGAAATCAAAAGTTGCATTCTTTTGTTCCTAGTACATAAGAACAGGAAAGCTCTGAGAATTTGAGTCACCAGCTGGGTGAAGGCCAATAATTTTAAACTTTTGTGGGCATTACAAAGCCCACCTAAAGAAGTATTAAACAGAAAAAGAAAATTCCCAGAGTAAATGACATTTGAGAAAGTCACCTCTGAGGTCTCGGAGAGCTCCATTATTATTACTACTATTATCCATTCAAGTCTAGGCAATACCAACTCCATAGCACAGTAACAGTCCCAACTCCTAGACTTCTGAAGTCAGTATCAACTTATCTACTGTGGGAATGATACAAAGACCCAGTTAAGGATGAAAAGTCTGTGGTGTTTAATGTGTTCCGGATTCCCAGTTCCCTTTTCTAGCTTCCGTTCTATTGTTAGTGACACTGAACTCCTTCAGGGTCTGGCTGTGTGTAGTGCATGCAGGAGACCTAAATGGGCTGAGGCCAACAACAGAATGTGTGCAGTATGTTTAGAAAATTGTCACCACAAATGTTACCATTTTTGGGACAGCTTTCCTAGTTGGTAATTTATGTTAGCCAAGGTCTGAGATGACCATGAGAAAAGTAACTTCACTTAAAATCTAGAGATCAGTTAGAAACTGGCATTCCTAAGGGAGGAATATGTGTTCTTTTCTTGCACCTTCCTCAGAACACAGTGGCCTTCAAGTGATGAAATAGGAACTGTGACTGTAATTATTGCGATGAATCGATATAGCTGTCCCACCAGGGCTAAATTTTCTAACTAATGCTTGTGTGCACCTTTCCTGGGAGCAAGATAGATATTTTTATAGTAACATGCATCCAACACTGTCCATCAATAGAAATACTACAAGAAGTTCCTTTTAATTGTTGTTTGAAAAAGAAATCTTCCAGGAAAAGCACTATATTTTTTTTTCTAGAGACAATAGGTATGAACAGATCTTTAAAAACACATCTGTGTGTGCCCTCCCATGCTTCATTGTCCCTTGGCTATATGTATGGTGTTTACAAAATCACAAGTTAGCTGACCTATAGCCAGTTTTAATGGCATTCTTATATGCTTTGAAAATTAATAATCTATTAGGACTGTTTGGTTTATGTCCCTGGATTAATCCTGTTTGAAACTTTCATACTTTCAGCTTTCAAAGTTGCTCATATTTATTTCAGATGAAAGAAACGCATTGAAGCTGTTTGGAGTAAATATTTTGCTCCAATGCAAGCCACAGTGAGTAAGTGTGCATACAAGATCCGGCTGCAGAAGGACTGCTACTCACTTATTTATGAGTGTAAACAGAAAGACCAAGTAATGCAGAGATGTTTAGAAAGTTTTAAAGGACAGGGTGGCCGTAGGTAGTCTTTCACAGATATGTTTCTCTGCCTGAGAATCTTGCCTTCACTAGGGACCTCAATCCTTTCTAGTTTTGTCATCCACTTATGTCCAAAACTGCCACAAACATCTTGGGCAAATCTTAAGCAAATTGTTTATTCTGTTGTTTTCTAGTTTCTCTAGAAATTACTCTTAGATTTTTCATCTTTCTCTTGCAAAAAAAATTCCTACTTTAGAGGGATTTTTATTCTACTTTTCTTTTGCTTACCTTTATTTTAAAATACTTAAGTGGAAGTTCCACTGCTTGTACTACATATGCTGTTCCAAAACCTTTCACTATTAAGAATCTTCGTGATTTAAAGGGTGAATACTTTGATTCTGGTATTGCATCTAGGCATTGCTGCTTGAAAGGCTTTGAGATTACTTTCCTTGTGAATATTATTATCAACTTCGGTTGTTCTGTTGTTCCTGTTGGCACTTTTATTACTCAGATGTTGTGTATTTATTGATGCAGTGTCCAGGTCAAGGATTTTTGTTTGCTGTGACTTAATTAGGATGTTGTATAAACGGTGTATAATTTGGAGATAGAGGCTGCAAATATCTTAACTATGCTTGCCTATTTTTTTTCTTTTCTTTAGCCCTCTCAACTCATTCTCATAACACATTTTCATAAATTTTGTAATGTCCAGAATCCCTTTCCTGAGAGCTTTTCTGGAATAACTACTAGAATATGTTTTTTCAGTCTCGAAATATGTTGATATTAGAGCAATTATTAGTTATATTGTCTGTGAATATGCCCATGGTATTTCGTCAAAACTGGAGCTATTTTTTGGTAAGGAGTAAAGGACAGATATAGGTGGCGAAACACTTTTTGTTTCATCAGATAAGACCACAACACTTTCACCTCCAATCACTTTTTGTTTCTTTTCTGCTTTATTACAGGAATGGCACACAAAATTGTAGTGCTGGTGATGGTCAGTATTGAGTTATGAGGGATGTTAACACAATTTTCAACAGTCTAATTGCTTCTCTTATCTCCAGTGAAATGTTATATTAAATAGCCACAGTGACCATGTTGCATGGAATTTCTATGATACATCGGTGGGATTTCATTATCAAAGTCTCTAGCATTGTGTTGTGTGGCTCTACCTGCACCTGTGTGTTGCATCTGAGTCATTCTGTCCAGGGTAAAGTCCTAAAAAGGATCATGCATGAGGGGCTGGAGGAGGAAAAATTGATAGAATAAGATGAGGGGAAACACAATAGAACAACTGCGTATTATATAGACCACGTCTTAACAAATAAGGTGGTGTTTGTCAGTAAGGCCCTAGAACTGTAAATGAAGTGTGAAGTATCCCATCTCTGCCATTATGTAGGGACAAGAAGAGGTGATAATTGGTTGGGAATGGGGTGTCAGATAAATTGGCAGATACTGGCGATTGCCAAACAAAAGGAGGAAACTTAGGTTTTCTGCTTGGTCTTTTTGACATTACTGTCACAAATAATGCTAACAGCCTCTCTGCAGAGCTAACCAACACTGAAACTGGTCAGTATTTTTGTATTTTTCCATTGGCAATCACTGTGGCACTGCCGTGATTACTTTGACTCCAGTGTATAATCTTCTTTCCTTCCGATAAAATATTGTACGTAACATACTATTAAGACAATTATTCTTTTAAAGAGTAAAAATGAACAGAGGTCCTTACTATTTAAGCCTATGAAAATATATTCTTATCCATAGGCACGAAACAACAGATTTGCAGTAAGCAAAATTTATCCATTCCTAAAAATACTGTTTCACTTCTATCTAAGGCTGGATTTCTGCCATAAATCTGCTGTAGTGTTGTGATGTTTTGGTGGGATGCAGCAATTAGTCAAAGAAAGAAGCCTACTTTGACATGATAAAATTGTTTCTAGTTATAGTGTGTTATAATGGGTTATGGAACCCTTTGAACTCGAAAGAAATAATGAAATAGAATAGTTGAAACTGTGGATCAAAAGGACTTTGGAAGATTTGAGTCAAACCAAATCAGATCAAGACTGTCACCAACACTAAAAAAGTTAACTCTGATTTATCTAGCCAAGTCATAGAAACCTCTAGGTGGCATTTGCATATGCGTTGGGCCCATCACTGTGCTGTGAAACAGCTCCTCGGTGGTTCCCATCCATCACACTGCAAGCTGGATGTATTGGGATGGGATTAGAAGCCGTGTTTACTGTCAAAAGAAGTTTATACTGATTATATGCTGAGAAGTGTATGCTGAGAGTACATCTACATGATGTAAATACAGTGCACTTCTGAATGTTTTTAACTTTGGATATTAGTACGAACTCCTTATTTCATAAATGTGCAAACTCGCTGCTATGAAATTGAATTTGTGTTACTTTACTGTGTGGAAAGACCCAGTCAGCCCACAATAAAGATCATCTTAGTAATGTGCAGTCACCACCATGTTACCATATTCTTATGTAGTGTCCCTCAGAATTTCTCTGATGCTTTCACACCAAAGATGTCAGCCTCTGATCAAAAGGAGATTGTGCTCAGTTTTTAAGCTGTGCACTGCATGAGCCAGGACTGTTCTCACTACAGCCAGTAGAAGAGATTGAGCCATGTACATAAACATCTGGGATATTCTTGTTATTTCAGCCCAGTGTTTGTAAACTGGAAATTGATAAAAAATTTTATTCAAAAAAGTGAAAGGAAGAAGAGGGTAGGGGAAACCACACAAAATCCAAGTCTCACAAAGGCAAGGACAGTTTGATGTCTGCGTCTTTGGGAAGAGATCCTGTATCTCAGGAGCAGGAGTTAGATTGCATGGCGTGTTCTGCTCCCTGCATTTTCAATAAGCATCTCTTAAAACACTCAGGAGTTGTCAGCACTTGACCAGGAAATAGAGTTCCCATCTGTTTTCATGCTGTCCTGAAGAGAATTCAAAAATCTACTTTAAAGAAAAAATTATCAACTATTACTATCTAGCTGCCTTGATCCATTTTTTTCTCATGGATTAAGTAATTTATATAGTTTATCATTTGTTCAAAATACTATTGAAAGGCACGTATTTCTGAGGAGAAAGTGAGCAATAGACAAGCTTTCACCACTGAATCAGCTGTCTTTGCAGCCTGAAGCCTTTTAAAATGTAATGTAGATATGGCAAGGATAGGAAAAATGCAGGTGCCCACCCCAACTGTGACGAAATGAAAGAAGAGTTGCAAAGAGGGAGAGAGATGTCTATGACACAACCACGATGAGCTCATTTCCTCAGGTTGTAAAGGAAAATTGAACAAACAAAAGGCCAATAAGTACTGATGTAAGAGTTTTAGACACTGGTTCTCCATGCTGTTAAAAGTTTAAAGAGAACTAGTTTTACAGCTGATTCTTTACCAATTCTTAGGCTCCCATTGTGTCATTTGTCTCTAGGATTAGCGTCTTGTGAATTAGAATAGGCGATTTAAAGGTGAACAAAACTAGAAAAAAAACGAAATAACAGTTATGTAGAATGACAGTTATGCCACAAATGCAAAGAAATAACAGTTAAGCCAGCTTTCTTGGCATATTTGTGATGTAGGGTAGTGGTGCTTGGAGATGATTAAGGGATTTTTTTACCCTTTTTATAAGACAAGATACAAAGTCTGAAGCTTTTAATTTCGTAATCCTCTCACTTCTGCTGGTATTGGGGACAATACCAAAACAATATAATTATTTCCATGATTGTAGTCATTTATCTGTCTTCCAGTAGTCTCAACAGGAAGGCAACTCAGTCTTTCTTGAGTCTTGAAGCTGTGGTTTATATTTTCTTGCAACTAGTCTCCAAGCTGTTAAGAAAGTCCTTTTACTAAACCTGAGTCACACTAACTTTGAAGAAGTCCGATTCCTTATATGAAGTGGTGACAAGTTGAGCAGCCTGTCAGGACTGCAGAATGAGAGGAATTGTAGAATGGGCAAGGCAAATATTGCAATTAAGCTGTTTTCCTCCAAGTTTCCATGCCACTTAGAATGGACTGGAATATTTTCAGTTGGAAGGGAACTACAACGATGATCTAATCTAATTGTCTGACCACTTCCTGACATGTCTTCCAGCCCTTTCACCAGCTTTGTTTCCTCCCTCCTCTGGGCACTTTCAAAGGCCTTAACATCCTTTCTCATATTGTGGGGCGTCTACTGAGGTGGGACCACACAAACGCTGAATACGGCAGGACAACCACTTCTTTTGACTGGCTGTTTGTGCTGGTTTTTATGCACCCCAGGACATGGTTTGCTGTTTTCACTGTCAGGGCACACAGCTGACTGACACCGAGCTGCTGCCTACCAGCACCCCCAGATCCCTTTCTGCAGGGCTGATCTCCAGCCACTCCTCTCCAAGTTTATACTTGTGCCTGGTCTTTCTCCATCCTAGGTGTGGGATCCAGGATTTGGACTTAAACAGTTTCATACCGTTAATGATTGTTCAGTGCTTAAATCTATCTAGAGCCCTCTGCAAGGCTTCTCATCCCTCAAGAGGGTTGACAGCACATCCCAGTTTGTTACTGTCAGTAAACTTCTTGATACTGCATTCAACTCCTGCGTCCAAATTGCTGATAAACATATTGAACAGAACTGTCCCTAGAACTGAACCCTGAGGAACAGCTCTGGTGACCAGTCACCAGGCAGATGTAGCCCAATCCAGCACAGCCCTTTGAGCTCTGCCATTCAGCCAGCTCCTAACACAGTGCACTGTGCACCGCTCATCCCACAGCTGGGCAACTTGTCTGGAATGGTCCTGTGAGGGATGGTATCAAAAATCTTACACTAAATCCCAGGAAAAACTACATCCACTGCCTCCACTTCATCCACTAAGCAGGTGATGTTACCTTTCAGGAGATTAAGAAGCAGGTTGAACATCTCTGAGGCTTGTTGTCAGAACTGTGCTGGTGACAGCTGGTAGTGTCTTCATGCTGTGCATATTTCAGTACTGAGACCAGAACAGATGCTCATCAAGGTACTTTGAAGAGACTGTCAACCATGCAATTATTATGTGACTATTTGTGGTTTTCTTTTGTGTAGCAATTGCTGGCATCTTTCCATCGATTGTTCTTAGGGAGACATCTTAAGAGACTCTCATTTTTCCTCTTTTGCTCTGCTCTTACAGGCCTTGCAAAAATATATAATCTAAAACATTTTCTTCTGTTATCAGAGAATATGGATTCTTGCATGAGTTTATCCTTTTTCTTCTTTTGTTAATTGTAATAAAATGCACTATGTTTTTGTTTGTGCTGATGTCAGCTGGGAGGAATACAGCAGCCATCATCCTGTGTTCTTTTACGGTAAAAATAGGAGGCGCAAATGGAAACACTGGATCTTCCTTTAAAAAATGCTTTCAGGCCACATCATTTTGAAAAGTGATAAATGAGAAAATGAACAGTCATAGCGACTTAATTTTACTATAATACAAAATTAGGTGGCTTCAAGGTGAGTTACAGATGTACAGAGGCCAAGAAAGACAGCAATTAAATATTTAATAGGTTAAGTCTAGTGCAATCAGTCAGAAGAATCAAGGACAAAAGAAAATCTATGGCAGTGACTGATGGCACATAGTTTCTCATGCGTTGGAGTCATATCTTAATTCTGTGGGTGTTTTCAAGTTTTTGAAAGACAGAAAAATGTCTGAAAAAGATAGCGGGAAAAATATTATTCTATTCTGCTCAAATTTAATTATTTAATTCTTTCAGAAATTCATTAAAAAATCCATCATGTTTTTTGAGGTTTTTTTTCTTCCGCTTTAGCTGCAGAGAGGGCGGAAGGGTGAAAGGAGGAGAGATGTAAGGGAAAGGAATTGTAAGCTACAGGCATTGCACTGCTTCTTCATCTGACCTACTTGTCCACATGTTGTCATCAAAACTTGATTGTCAAGATAAAAGATATTGCTTTTGGTATCCCAGTACATCTATGCCTGGAAGTAATATCATAATCTCTCTGAATTCAGTTAAAGGAATTTTCTTCACTTCTTGCCTGAATTACTGCATGTTGTGTTGCAGTCTATTGAAAAACTGTTACATATTACCCATGACACCAAAAAAAAAAAAAAAAAAAAAAAGGCAAGAAAACTGGAAGGGAGGGATTGTATTAACTGAGCAGGAAAAGCAATTTTAAAATTTTAATAGTAGTCCAAAGGGAAGCTGGGGGAATATTTCCAAAGGAGATATAGAAAGGAAGGAAGCAGCCCAACTTAGGCATAGCCAGCAAGAATAGAAGCAACGCTTTCTTCTGATTTTTACAATCCTATAACTGATAGGAAAGAATGGAGGAAGTCTTCAGTGATTGTAAAAGGAAAAATTTGGAGAGGGAAGTTGAGGAGCTCCATTTCAGACATACTAACATTTAATTAGACATTCCAGAAACCTTTTGCCCAGAGTTCTGCAAGTAGGCTAAAAATTGTGTCCAAGCTGGCCAGAAGGCTAGACTGAGCTCGAGTTGAAATGTAAGTTGGCAAGATTGAGTAGAAACATAGGTTTGAATCAGTATAAATAATGTAAAAAACTGAGGCAGAATCTGACACAAGAAAAGACTAGATTGAAGGCATTACATTTCCACCAATACAGTTCTTCTCTCTTCTTTAAAATTCCAGCCAACACCAGCGTTGATGCCTTAATGGAATGTCCTTTTCATACAGCATACACAACAATTGATCTTTCTGCTCTCTAATTTATTAATTATAAGTATTTATGAATTATTTATTATTTCGTTTAAAAAATATGCTTGTTTAGAGTACCTGATGAGGTGCTGAGTTATTATAGTGTCGTTAATGAACAAATCATGAAACAGAAATTTTAATGTGCTGAATACTGAACAGGGAAATTTAACTATTAGAGTCACTTCAAATAACTGTTAGGCGTTTACAAGAAAAGAATTTACATAATTCAACTGATAAGCTTTTGTGGTGTTCACAAAGGTGTATGATAAAAAAAAGTTAGGGGAGTAGAGTGGTGAGATAACCATGTGTTCAGTAGACACTGGTTAATCTCATGTCTGTCTAATACCTACCAGTTTCAGATTTACCTACAACTGTCACAGTATTTGAGATGTGTTGTTTCCTATTCCAAGAGTGAGGGTGTTATCCTTCGGAAAGCTCTGTCTACTAACAACCTGAAAATACTGTTAATTTGCACTTGGCTTCTCTGAAGAATGCAAATGCTGAAGGAAAATTGCTTGGAGTAGATGAAGTAGATTTAACCATAAGGAATGAATGAAGGGTGCAAGCACAGTATCATGCTTTCATTTTCATTTAATTTCATTGGTCGTTGGATCTGTTAAAAGGTGGAATTGAGCAAGCTAATATTGTTTTGGTGTTAGAATGCCCCATACCAAACAATACCAAAAGGAGGACACTTGTAAAAGGGAGAAAATTGGACCATGTGTAACTACATGGGTCCTTTTTGCATCTAGAACCATGTATTGCTGTTAATCAAACCATGCTTTGAGAAATAAGAAACAAGCTAGAGGTGTGTCACAGGACTGGCTTAGTACTGCGTCTCTAGAAGAACTAGAACATAGTAAAGAGCATGGTGTGTTGCTAGAGGTGCTTCCACACATTTCTGAAGAGAATGATGACACTTTAGTGAGTCACAGGTCCTTTGCTGCTGCTGGAAATGATCTTCTTGCTTCAGTGGGAAGGGAGACACCATCCATTCAATTACTGTATTTGGCTATTATTTTCAATTTACATTATCATGAATACAATAGTTCTTAGATTTTCTCTTTGTTGCTCTTAGCAACCTCAGATAGAATAATACTATGGTAGATTCTCAATATTTCCTCTGAATTCTCTGGATTCCTATTTCATGTTGCATGCTTTGGATTTAATCAACTTTTTGCCACACAGAAAAGTTTAACTTAAAAATATGGCCAGTTTTGGATCTTGTTTCATACCTTCTGCTATACAAAGTATGTGCTGCATGCAGAATTTGCTCTGGTTTAACTGAGATTGGTGTCTAACCAAGATTATTTAAAGAATATTCAAAATGGGGGGAAAAAAACCCACTCATCTTCCTTATATTGATAGTGGTGCATTCAGCTAAAACTTGTGACAATCATTCCTACAAATAGTCCTTAATTGTACTACCTTCCATTCTCTTAGGATACTCAGTCCTTGATCTCTTTTAGTCCTTTTAGACACATAAGATGAAGGTCTCTGAGGGCATGGTGAATAAGGGTGCATCTCATGTAGTAAGGGGATCAGTTGTCTGTAAATAGCTGTTGCGGTCCTTTACAACAAGGATTAGCTGGGAGGTAGGAGTGTGGCAGCTTCCCACCTCTGGTAATAAGTATTACTACATGTGTAGGATGTAGAACTTTGATTGATAGACTTAATGATGAAATTCTGCCATTTGCAAGGAAGTATTTTAAGCTCTGTCATCATTCCTCAGCTGTTTCACAAGGACCTATCAAAGAGGCAATGGTACACTTTAAAAGTATGATTTCAGCTGCTTAGAAAGAAGCTTCTTTTATTTCCCTTCAGCAGCTGCAATGTTTATATGCAGAGATAAAGCCATTGTGGCATATAAGCATAGGACACTCATAGAAATGCACTTCAGCAGCATCTCATCACAAGCAGCATAGCTTTAGCTGCGTTTCACAGCTGATGTATGAATGTGTGATTCCAAGTGCATAAAGCACCTATGATAGGCTATTCCCACTGCTCTGCCAGTCTGCACTGTCTTTTAAACCAGTTTCCTCCTCAGCTCTATCACAGGCTGATCTCTGCCAGCTGCATTACCAGCTCAATCAAGTATTTTTTGCAGGCTGTCTGCAAGGTACTATTCCCCAGTTCTTCTGGGTTTTGGTATTCTTATATGCAATTTCCATTTACTCTGTGAACCAGTACTTATCCCATAGCATGCTATGGATAATGTGCCACTCTAACTGCTGACTTACCTACACTACAGTACTGATCTCTAAACTTTTTTGATTTCACCTCATTATCATTAAAAAGTTTTTGAGCTTGCACCCCCTACATATCTGTATTTATTTAGTCATAACTCTGCTTGTACTACTGCATATATGTACTATTGTACTAATATATTGTGTCTGTCATTAAATGCACACAAAAATATAAATTAAAGAAGGATGATATTAGGATGACAAACAATATTTCGAAATAATTATTTAATTGTATTTATTCATAGAACAGTAAACCTTTTTGTAGTCATCTTTAAAATGTCACCTGTCTTTGAAGGGACAGATTGTGTTCATTTTTTCCAATATATTTGCTAGGTAGCATACTGCTGACAGCCATTTGTCATCTCAAAAAAGGTCAGCAAATTTGGAACATTTGTTTTTTTGTAAAAGAAGAGTATGTAACTCATCCTTAGGTTGGATAGCTCAGTGAAGTCGCTTTGCCACAAGATAACCAGACAACCTTTCTGAGGTACAAATATTTTCACAGTCAGTCCCCACCTCATCTCATTACAAAGTTTTGTAAAGAATCTGCTGGTTTACAGTCTTGCTAACTAAGGAATGCATTTAAGCTTAACATGTTGTTTTCCATGTATTATTCCAGTCATTTTTACCACCAAGAATTTCACCAGTGTTCTTTTTCTTTTGCTTTTAAGTAAGAAACCTCTTACTGCTAAACAGTCTTTAAGTCCTGTAAAGTGCTGGTTTGAATATTGCATGAGTGAGATGTTTGTATTCATGTTCTGAGTGCTTAGTTTTTAAATGCCTTGCTGATTGTGAAGGCTTCATACTATCTCAAGGCATAGTGTATGTTTAGGGCAAGGTTTGTCTTTAAGACCATGGGTGAAAATGCGTATTTCAAATAATCTTCTCGATAATTACAAAAGGCGTTTGGCCTAGTTTTTGTCAGATCAGATGAGATTGTCACTGTTGTACCTCATAAAGTGGCTAATGAGGAGTTTGAACTAGGAGTAGAAGTAGTGTCAACTGCCGTTTTTTGTTGTTCGCTTGTGCTCACATTATCACTCTTGTCAGGCTGTGGTTTCGTTGTAGGAATGTTTTTAAGACAGTTGTCCATTTTGCAAGGTTTAGTTTAGTTAAAACTAGTTAATATAATCCATAAATCCCCTTAACCAGGCACCTCTAAACTACAATATTACAATATATGCTGAAAACGATCGAACAAGTGAGGGTATCACTTTGAACCCTTTGCACTGTGGAGCAACCACTCTTCCCCCAGAACATCTCACAGGCCATATGTGACATGGGACCCTCTGACATGCTGCCACTCATATTTATATATGATCCAGAGGCTGCCTAAGAACTGTTGCCTGAACAACAGATGACAAATAACATAATTATGAAATAAATGCCAATTGATGCTGCAAAGCTTTCAACTTACATCTATCCTTCCAATGCTTATTGATTAAGGGTGTGTTTTCCCAGCTCATATTTGTCATGTCAATTAATGAAGTATTCTCTTAGTATGAGGAACAAACTGATCTTTTAGAGGAGCATTTGCTGTCCTTGTGTGTGAAGGTAAAACCACTCGTAAAGTATGTGTTTTATTCCAGCAAGGTTTTGGGCCTCTTGGACCGGCTTGATGTTCTGCAGAAGGGAAGGGGGCATGATACTGGAAAAGCAGGGCTCTTTCTGGATTTCAATAAAAAGACCAGGCAACAAATGGCTTAATAAGATAGCCATTTCAGTAAGAGCAATATAAATAGCGAGCAATTTTTACACTCTTTCAGCGTCTGG
Organism: Callaeas wilsoni; assembly: GCA_013398955.1. Taxonomy (NCBI): domain Eukaryota; kingdom Metazoa; phylum Chordata; class Aves; order Passeriformes; family Callaeidae; genus Callaeas; species Callaeas wilsoni. Next base: position 213,942 of record VWPU01016742.1, on the reverse strand, counting down.
GAACCTTGTTTTTGTGCAGCACTGGGTGCAGCTCAGATGTATGTTCCCACAGCACTTTGCCAGATCCTGTCTGCAGAGAGTTTCCTATCTCCCTCCTGTTCTGTAGGGCTTTTATTTTGAGTAGCAAACAGAATCACGTAACTGCTCCTGACAAGTTGCGAGGTTATCTCTGTCCCATCACCCACCAGCCCACAGCACAGGCTGGCACAGGGCTCTCCCACAGCTTCCCCTGCAGCGGCTGCTACTCCTCTGCAATGGGCTTCTCAAGCTCCGAGTAAAGTCCAACAGGGACCATGTGGTCTGGTCGAGATCCCTACTTCTCCAAATACATCTTCTGAAGGCTCCCAGTACACTAGGTAGGAGAAATATCTGTCTCTAAGATAGATATTTATATCTCTATGAACATGGCTCATATATGGGGTGTCAGTATTCCCCCTTGAAGTCTGACAAAAATGGAAAACACGATCAGAGGTGATGGGAGCAATAACAGGTTTTTCACAGTTAAAGACTAAAAAAAAGACCAGGCAGCGCTTTAGATAGTTGGAAGATCTAAAGGGTGGGCAAACTAACTACAAGACTGAAGATCACGGAGATTTGACATAATCAAAGGTGGTTCTCTGTTATGTTCTCAAAGTGACTACTGTATGACATTTAAAATTCATCCTGTTAAATGGAACCAAAATTTATATGAGGTACTCCTGTGTGTGAGTCTCCAGGACACTTCGAAAGATAAACTGGTGTTTTAAGAGATCTCTAAAAAGTTAACAGAGTCACATTCCATAGTTTCAGGTAATTATATTAAAAAAATTGTAGAAGAGTTCATCCTTTTCCAGAAAGTGAGAGGCAAAATGTGACTTTTGTATCCTTTCCAGGCATCACTGGGCTGGAGGTCACTGACTAATTTTGACAGTCAATGTTACAACACTGTTTCATAGCATAACTCCTTGGACTATATAGAAGGAACTCTGAGTAACTGAGGGGGGTAGAAAGCTCAAATTATTTTTCTCAAATTTTTTTTGTCTTGTGAATGAAGCAGTTTTGTAAAATACTGTGTTTTGGTGGAATAATGGTCTTATTTATAAAGGATTAGGAGTAGGAGTTTGTAAGATTTTCATAGCTTTCAGTAAAGTAAATGAACATTAATTTCAGCCAAAATCTAGTTATTTCATTGACTAATTTTGTTCTCAGCAAAAACTCTGAAAGGTGTTTATTCTTTAACAATCTGTACGTAAATATTAGAGGCTCATTTATCAGCACAATTTTACCTATTTAAAGTTATGGAAACCTAGGAGAAAGAGCTGAGATTGGAATGTAAAATCAATGTTTTTCAGCCTATAGAAGATCATAGGCATGCTCTAAAGACTAGGGAATGGTACTATAAATAAATATATACATCTGTTACGCACCCCTACAGTATATGTATATGCCCGTGTGTGTACGTATATACATATTTTTAAGTCACATATTTCTAAGTCATTTCTAAGTGAGAAGCAAATTATTTTGAAAGTTTATGGACCAGTGTTCTAATGAGAAACACAGATAAGTGGTATTTTCTGCCTTTGAAACTTGCAGGGGGAAAAATTCATGATTATCCTTATAATCATCAACAGTTACAGAGGATGTATTGCAAAGCTTTGCATGGCCTTACAGCTAAAGATTATAAATGGACAATATTCAGTTCTTAAAGGGTATTGTAATGAAGATGGTGTGCCCTTATCTTTATGAAATATTGATTACAGAGCTAAAACTTACTGATAAGTTAGGTATCATGCTATTACGTTTCTTGTGTGTACATTTTTTTGGTGTTCTAAAAGTGGCAAGTTCATAAAACTACAGATCATTACATTTTGAGAGCAAAAGAAAAAGAAATGGGATGAAGCCGTTTTTCCACTGAATTCTGCAACATTAAAATATCATTAAGACTAAAGGTTGGAAGAGCTTACCTTTCTGCTTTTAACGTCTTCGTACACGGCAGCATGGCCAGGCTCGTTTTGAGATCTAGGGAGAACGGTTTGATTTGTTAAATCCTAATCCCACTTCAATGTAAGGATCTTCTAAGCCTTATGACATCCAGTCTGAATAAAGAAGTGTTGTTAGTGATTTGGATTGGGAAGACAACGGTTCTACTCCTTAAATAGTTTTATATTGTTTCTGAAATCCTCTCTTCAAATACAAAAATTGTGAGCACAACATTCCAGAAACAAACACAAACTCATTATCTCTTGGCAGTTTTGTGAGGAGGTCAAGGTTTCAACTCATTTGTTACACATCAACTTTGAGTTTTCAGTCATATGTACATTCTTTTTTATTTCATAGTGTTGTGGAGAATATTGAGAGAATGGCAAACATTCTTTTCAGCAGTAGTGCTCAAACAAGTGTTAGTTCAATCTCTAGGATTTTCTGGAGACCTCAGCCATTTGATCACATAAGGTGTGAGGGACAGATCCCCAGGGAGAAACAGAGGACAGTCCTGCATCCTGAAAATTTCACAGACAGATGAAATGTGTCATAGGATACTCTAACATGTCTTTAAAGGTGGAAATAATTGCATTATATAGAGAATTGCCAGTTCTTTGTTGTATTTGTCTTGAAGGATAATAGACCATTTGCCTAGGGGGTTTTCTGTTGTGCAACTTGATTGCCTCAGAACCACTACCAAAGCTAATGTTACTTTCCCTCCAGGTTGATAGAAGTTGAGACAACAAAGGTATGTGGCAGGACACAGGAAAGCTCTCTTGTGTCTTGCTGCTGAATGCTGTGAACAAGCATATACAAATGAAATTTTGTACCCAGGTCTGTGGGTGCCATGGTTTATTTTAAATGGGCTTTCAATATATTTGAAATAAATGCTAGTCCTGTGAAATTGCTATATTAGTGGCCCTAAAGGATGTGACATAATAGATACTTTGCAATTTCTGGTAGAGCAACTATCTTCACTTCCGACCAGAGATTTTAGCATTTAATGACAAATCACAAATGTGTTGCTAAATTTTCTGTAGCAGGTAGTAGTAGTATTCTGTGTGAGTGCTACAAGAGGTTATGCTGCTTCCATCATTGTCTCACATGTGGTCAGAAACGCTTGTGAGAAAACAACCTCCTATGTGCTGTTAAGGGGAAGGAAGAGTAGAGAAAACCAAAACTGACACAGATTAAGCCACAAATAATTTTATTCATTGTGTTATCTGAACTGCCTATACCCAAGAGTATTTTAGAGAATCAGAGGCATGAAGATGAAGCAAAGCCTCCAACCCGTGCAGGGTTTTTCATGTGTGTAGCTTCTTGTAGCTCTGAAATAAATGACTGAGTTAAAAGATCACACTTTCAGAAACAAATGAATGAGTGCTAGAAAGGCAGTGGATGTGTAGTGGAAAAAGACTGGTAGGAAGAAGCATTCAAATTACAATCCAATATGAATAGCAGCTAAGGATTTAGAGAACAGTTCTGCAGGATAGCAGCCCCATGAGCCTATACTCTGGGATAAATCAGAACATGATAAAATTTTTATGACAAATCTAGTAAGTGAGATTATAGAGCTGAATTGGACTGCAGCCTGTCTGGTTTGACTCTGGAAAACTAGGCTTTCTCTGCTTCAGCTAAAAAGGTATATTTTGCTATAATATTTAGGAATTGCCAATGTAGGGCTGCAATTCCGTGCATCGCTAGTTTTGATGTGGTTTTTGGATTCTTCCTTTAGTCTAAATGAAAGAAAAGTCCTGCTCTCCCAGGGAGTCAGACTGAGGGCACCTGTTTCTGAGTATACTGGGGAAAAGAAGTGAAAGCTTTTTCTCTTGTTTTTTAAAATCTAAGTATCAAAAATTATTTGTATCTTAAGGAAACAAGACTAACCAGTTTATAATTGCTTCTTGGGAAATAGAGGGCTTACCAATGGCAACATTATCTGAGAAGGAATTGGTGATAGCTGTCACCTGTTGGAGACAGAAATAGGCAGAAGACAATGTGCTGTTCTTAGACCATGCTGGCTTCAACCTGCTATCTGTAATAATAAAAAAAGGCTCCAGTGGCAGAATATCTGCAGTTTCTGTATTTATTAGGCAAGATCCAAGTGTTAAAATCCAAAAGATGTTAACCAGAGCTGAGAACCTGTAGCCTGAAAGTTTCCATTGGTAAACCAGTTGTTTGGGGCTATTAGTAGAGCAGCTCCCTCTGCAGGCTGAAAATTTTGAAGAGCTTTGTCTAAGGCTCGTCCTGAGGTTGGCTCAGATCTAGATCTAGGCAGTGGATAAATTCTGCTTAGACCACTACAACATGCTAGCTTTGCTTTCAGACTTCTTGTGTGTCTTTTTTTTATGTTGTGAGCAGCTGCAGTGTGCCTCCTGCAAAGGGAGTACCTAGCTCAGACTAGCGCAGCAGAGTCAGAGCCAGTCCTTGGCTTGGAAAAGTAATGATCAAGTTATCTGGTCCTTACACACTCTTTAAAAACAATAACTGAGTATCCCAGGGTTAGGGTTTCCAAACCAGCAAGGAACAGTAAGCACTAGCTTGGGATAGGTATTGAATTAGAGGTTTTTTCCCTGTTACCTTAAAAATCTGGTTTTGTGGTGGTTTTTTTTTTTTTTTTTTTTATCCTATGCAGAATTTCTACTATCAGGAAAAAATAATGTGTTTTGAGAGGCTTTGTGGTTATTGCCTATCCACTGTTAGTTAAAGTCCTCAGAGGACCAAACATAAAATTGATTCTGGGAAGGCTTGCTGATGTCTTTACTGCAAGCTTCCCTCTGAAAGAAAGGGAAAGATGTGATTCCACCCCAAGAGCAAGCATGATGCTTATCACCTGTGGGATTGGAGTTTTCAGAGCACCTGTAATATCAGTCGTTTGGTAAGATAAAGACTGAGGATATGACTACTCAGGAGTGTTAAATGTACCAAAGAATATTTTGTGAGAGGAAGCACTGTGAAAGCTAAGGCCAAATCCCTCCTCATTAAGCTACCCTCCGTTCCTCTAAACCTCCCCTCTGAGGTTTCATTTAGCTATCGGCTACTTAATTTCAGATCCTGATACTGAGGTCTTAGAGTTTCTGTGCTGCGTTGCTGAGAACAGACAAAAAGGATGAAAGATGCTTCAGAGAGGCAGGATATTGCAATTATGTAAAAAATAAATACTGAAGAACAAATGTCAAAAAGGTCAAATGCTCATCCTTGTATCCAACCAATTATAGCCTTCTCAGATCAATATTTTGTGCAACCTGTGAGGAGTGAATGTGTTCTCGACTGGCAGACATTTAGCTGAAGAGAGAATTGTGGTGCCTCGAGCAGCCTGCCCTGTGCGTAAGACAAATACATGATAATAACAGTGATTATTTATGAACTTACATGCATGTGAGCCAGACCAGCTGCTTTGCTTATTTAGCAAAGCTCTAGAATCTCACCTTGAAATTTCTTATCTGTAGAGATGCTGAGCTGCTGGGTGCTTTCATTTGCAGCCTTGAATTGCAATCCCAAAAAGGATTGTAGAAATCCACGCTCCATGAAATTTATTAATACTTCAGATTGTACCTGTCAGAAATTGTCCCTGGATTGCCCGGAGGCCCCTGGGATCTGTTGACTGTGTCCCACTTTACCTCTAAATTTTTGTAGGAAGAAGGGAATATTAAACCAATACACTGCAAAGCAATATTCTGACACAGTTTTTCTGTCTTTCTTTAAACGTGTAGATCCCTAATTCATGAGACTGCATAATTATATATTTGCTTATGAATAATACACTGTGTGGGTTTCTGTTCCCAGTTCCCCACCTCCTTTTTCATTCTTGTTTGGATGCATGCTGTAATTGAGCTGCCTCCCAGAAGGGCATCACAACACCCTACAACCAACTGTGAGAAATCCTCATGTCTTGCATACACCCTATTTCTCTCCCACACCCCAGCTCAGAGAATTTAAAGAGCCCTCATTAATTAACACTGAACCTTGCAGGGTATGCGTGAATCACAGCAGCTGTGGTTAGGGACTGAAATTTAATTAGAAGCACATATTAGGGAGGGGATTTTTTGAAGTTTCAAACTGCAAGAGGTAGAAAGTTAGCTGTAAGTATGTTCCTGTTTATGAGTGGGGGAGTATGTACTTAAGTGTGTGGTGGTGCCAGTTTTCAAAGACAAAAAGATAAAGCTAGGAAAAGTTCTCGCATTTTCAAAGTCACTTCAAGGAAGGTTTTGCCAAAATGATTCATGAGGTTTACTATTGCTGTTTAGAAACTGATGCTGACTGCATCAAAATCTAATAAGAATGCAGTACATGAAAAACAAGGATTTAAAAAAATAAACACAGGAAAGTGTTTCAGTAATAATACTATACAATGTTATTATCTTTCTGTCTCAGTGTTTTGATTAAGACAAGATGGGTAACTTCCACACTGCCTGTTTATGGAGGATGGAAGTGTCGCACAATACTTTTAAAGACTTGCTGGCTAGGAGAAAACAAGGCTGTGGCATATTTGATGAAAACACCCATGTCTTGACCACCTTTCTCATATTCAGAGTGCTGTCATTTCATTGGGATCTTTATAACTCCAGCATATTTAGTCTATATATCTTCTTTCAGGCATTATTGGCATAATAATTTATATTTTAGAACCTAAGTGCTTCTAGATGGTTACAAAACAAAATAGTAGAGGCAAATATGTGTATTGAAAATAATTACTTGAAAACATACTTGGGCCACTTGAGGTCAATAAGCATTGTTATATGATAGCAAAGGAAGGCAGATGTAGGTATATTTTGAGATAATGCATCTTCCTTAAAAACAGTGGGCCAAAAGACCTGCTAAATTTTCACACTTCTTTTGTTATAGTCAGAGGATGATAACAATGAAAGAGAGCTATGGAAAGAAAATTAATTCAGTTGTAATGTGAGATATAGCTTACATATCATCAGCTATCTGTGATCTTGCATTTTAAGGGCAGTGGTGTTTTCTGGGGTCTGTCTATGGTTAGTAGAGGGATAGGTGCTCCCAGTGAGCAGATCATGCCATTGGGATAAATGGGTCAACTCTCGTTCTGAAAATGCTCCAAGTCACTACTTAGTATGAGAGTATTCTGGTCAGCTATGAATACGTCTGAATTGTAGTGGCTAAGGCTGGGAGAGAGACCCCGTCCTTCCATACAGAGAAGGCATTGAAGAGCCTGTCCTGCTGTAGAAAGGTGATGTTCAAAGCAGTGTGCTACTGATGCGCTCTGTTCCTGTGTATGTCTGTTCATAGTGTGCTGAAGTGTAATGCAGCTGTAGGCAGGGCATACCTGTCTGTGACCTCAGCAGCTTTAAAAAACCAAAGGGAGTTTATATTGCTTTGTACTTATATATGCAATTCCTAAAGCAAATGCAAGAACATTGCTAGGAAGTCAAGAACATCGGGGAAATGTACTGGCCTGTCATATGGGCCAGATTATTTTATAATTAAGTTCCACATTGCTTGAGTAAATGTTTCCTGGTTTAAAGTGATGTTTGATACTGCTATGTGCTATTAAGGATATGTAACATTCCCTCTCATTTCAGGAGTGATGCAGTTCATCTTTACAGATAGATCAATGAGTCATGCTTGCATACAGTGAGCATGCTATTTACAATTCATGGTGTGAGGTTCTGGTACTCACTGTCTCACATACACGATTAACTCCCACTCACAGTGGTAACTTTTACGTTTTCTGGAACCATTCAAGGAGATGGATGATTTAACATCAATATTAACAGTTTCTATAAAAGTGGGTTGAATTTTTATTTGACAGCAACCTCCAAAATTTGATAATTTGGTATCAGTTAGATGTCATCTCCCTACTTTCAGTATGTTCTCATTTCTCACAGTTGCTTTTCTTGAGAAGATGAAGGCAGAAGTTTTATTCATTTCAAAACTTACAAAATCTACACTTGGTTAAAGCCATGGAGAATTTAATCTATGCTAAAATCAAGTGCCATAATGAAAGTGCAGAGTGACCACAGATCTTGTTGGAACCATCAGCTCGGTTTTGCCAAAGGCAAATCATGGGGCTTGTTGCTTGAAAGCAAACAGAGTTTTACAAAGGAGTAGGCACATTCTCAGGAAGTATGACCATTAAAATTTGACTTGTCTATCCTCTGATGTGTAGTGATCCTGATTCTGTGAATAGAGTTGGTATAATGAGCTGTCTACACAAGTGAAACAAGCTTTCTGGAGACTGGTGGAGCAAGCATTACTGTCAACTATATTAGCACTGTTTTCACCTATACTTTTCCCATCACTACTGAGATTTTTTGCATGAATCTGACTGTGAAATGCTGACTTTGACTTTTCTGTGGCAAGTCTTGAATAATACAAACAAACATACACACACAGAACCAAAAAAACCTCAACAAGTACATGTGAGTTTCATGTTAATTTCCATTATAAATCTTGGATGCTGTATTTGGTTTTGACTGTAATCTTTTTAACCCAACAAGCTGCGGTAAATGTGGAGGGAGCTAAAGACCATTTTAGAGGCTATAGGCTAAAATATTGTCTTACTGTCAGAGCTGACACAAAACAAGGGCTTCAAAATTGTGTTGAGTGGAACCATTATTGAAGAGGATCCATTTAAGACAGATGGTAGAACTGACGTTCCAACTGTGCTTACGGTCTTTAAATATCTCTGTGTGCTTTTCACAGCAGAAAGTGTGCTAGCCTTGCTTCCTTGGCCCAGTTCAAATGGGGCTGTAATCACTTGGCACTTAAAATTTAAACCTGTACTTTCTCATTATGGCATTTTTCCCAAGCTGATAGTTTTTGAGTGGACTGACTACCCACTGGCGGATTAGTTCCCAGGCCCAAATTGCTTAAACATGTTTTATTGCAAATTTCATTTGTGCCTTCATTTAGTTTCTAACCATTGTGCCATGTCCTGGTTTCAAAGTGTGTCAGAATGCTTTCTGATGGTCTTAGAGCTGTGACTGTATAGAAAAGGAAGTTTTATTAAACAGTGATAATAATAGTTACTGTAATATAGATTTTGCTGGAACTTCAATGTGTTGTTCTCTAACTGTTTTCTTCAAAGAACTTATGTACAGAACAAAAATACTGAAAACTTCCTACCACCAATCTCTGTTGATTGGTGATTTCATCCATTTCTTTTCTGTTGCTTCCCTCTGAGACTTAGTCTCTGTCTCTTTTTTCCTTGTCTCCTCCATCAGTACCTTTTCTCTGTCTGATCTACTGCTAAACAAGTCCTGTTTGAAGACAATCCAAGCATTATCTGTCCTGCATCCCATTGCGTTGCTCATTTGTATTATGTATCCTTTATACTATGAATGCTGTCCTGTCACTGAGTGTGGCAAGGCCACTTTCTTGATGGTTTCAGCTTGCTCTGTCACAGGATAAATTATAACTGCCAGCAGTACCAGTATTACTAGTGTTGATTTGTTTATTGCCTTATTTTGAGGGAGCTGCAGAAAGACAGTCAAAAGCTTCGAGGAAACTTGGTGTTACCTGTGCCTCACACTTTGAATCCTGAGCCTTCTTTCTTTTCTATGTTTTGTCTCCATTTATTTGGTATGAGAGACATTATTATATGATTACAGAGAATGAGACAGGAAAGTCCTTTTTTATTAAGCACAGTGTTTTCCTCTGTTCATACTGCATTGTCTGTAAAGTCCATCCAGGAACAGAGGGTTTTTTAAAGATGAGATTTAGGCTCCTTTATGGATTAGACACTAGATGGGGGGGGTAGGGGGAAAGAACCTGTTGTGTAAAAAAAAAAAAAAGTGCTGTTGGAGTCTGTCCTCTTTTGTTTCCTGCTTTGTGTCCCTTCTGAAAACGATTACCAGTGAGGTGTTCTATTTTCCTCCATCTGTGTGGGTGGGCATACTGGATATCTGTTTCTATCCCAGTGCTAATAGCTTTTTACTTCTTCACCCAAGTGGCTATCCAGACCAGTGTGTGCATTTGACAGAAGATGCCATTTGGCAAGTACTGCCGCCCTCCTTTAGTCCGTTTCTGTTTTGTAACATTTCAGAAAGGCCAGTTGTACAGCACTGGCAAACAAAATGGAAGTCTGGCTCTCCATTTTAGGACATTCCTGCATGCTTTGCCAGAAGGGCAAACAAATCCCACAGGCCTTTTACCTACACAGAAACAATTATTCAGAAAACAGTGAATGACACAAGCAACAGGAAAAAAATATCACTTAAAAAGACAAAAGATGAGGGGTGATTTCTGTTGAGTAAGGCTGTGCACATCCTGGACCCTTACATGTTCTCAGGCTTATATAATGGGACATGGCAGGTGTTAGCCCACGAGATTCACCAGTGAATTTGGGGCACACTTGTTTTTCAAGTGTCCTTCCAACTATTGATTGTGACACTAAATGTACTTTCTTCAGACTTCTAGACTTCAGGTGATACAGTGCAACCCAGGATAAGTTACACATATCTGCAAGGATTGGCTCTAGTCCTAGGTAGTGATTTTATTATAGTATTTTTTTCCTAAGAGTTTTGTATTTTGAGAGTACAAGACTCATAGCCCCTCAGAGCCTGTTGCACTAGTGTCTTTCATTCTTAGACACCACTAGGCGCCTATAAGAGACAAGAACCTTCCCCCAAACTGACTACGTTTATCTCTTATTCAATACTTGTACTTTTGCTCTTTTAGTATTTAAGGAGACAGCTGAAATACATGTTGGCCCATAAATTTCTTTTTCAGGCCAAGGTACTGTAACAGCACCAAAAATTGACCAATGTATCTTTGGGGCAGTGATGTTAGAGAAAAGAGATGGGAAGCTGTTTTCCCAGCATGAGAACTTCTAGGATAAGATAGAGGTAATAGTTGCTCTTACACAATATCAGATCCTGTGGTTTGCAAAGTGAGTGGGATATAAAAGAGACAGTACTTTGCTGTTCAGGGAATAGACTAGGAGCAGTGAACAGCAGGTAACCATGCTGCTAGCAGAGAAAGTGAGAACACTCGTTGGATTACTCATGCCATTGTGGGATGAAGAGTAAAGAAACAGCTGGTAAGCTGTCAGGTTGATCTTACAGAAATGTGAAATGTCTTCTCCTGGTACTTTAATACTGAGTTATTTGGATGAAGGTGTGGAGGCAGGGGAAGAGAAGACAAGGTAGTTGCCTCTGCTTTTAGACTTTTTTTTTCTCCTTTCATTGTAGATATAAGTAAAACCATCCATTTCCTTCTTACCCACTCCGTTAAACTCATCCACAGCCATACTGTCTTCCAGTCCTAGTTCTTCATATAATAATTTGACCAGTTTGATCAGGATGTTTGTAATTTAAACTGTATAAATGGTTAGGTTGGTACATTCTGCAGACAAGAATGTAGATCAGTAGAGGACAACCAAACACACAATCATTTCAAACAGATCTGGGTTATGTATGGAGAACATAGATAGAGAGGTTTAGATTAGGGATACTTATGTGGCTTATTTATCCTCTTGTCTTGAATGCATCAATAAGAACCTGAAGATGTCTACTGCTGTGAAGGCTGTTTATTATTTGATTTATTCTTGCCTTCTTTCTTCTTTATTTGTTCTTTCTGATCTCAGAATTTTAAATCTTCTCATAGTGTGCAGGACTGAGAGGCATATGTGTGGCTCAGTGATTTCCTGTTAGTAATGTTCTTCCTTTTTGCACACTGAGATCATCTTGCTTGCGACACATTGACCTTATTTTTATCCCAGCAGGGACAGATAGAAATGTAATGATCCTGCACTGGTAAGGAATAAATTTTTAAACTCATGAGATTTGCACAAATACAGCTGCTTGGAACAAGGGCAAGGCAAGGAAAAAGCAGGAACCCCTTTGCATTTCTGTCTTCCACCTTAGTTCTTAGCAGCCCCATGTCTACTTAAACTAGATCACACCCCAAGGTGAGTTTGCTGCCCTGTCTGTGTGGTTTGGTTTTCAGTCTAATTATGTCAGTAGGGAACTCTCAGGGTTTGGGGAGGAGTAATTTTTTTGTAGCTTACATTCCTTAAATACTTTTCATGTTTCTCACATTTTACATATTTAACCCATGGATATGCTGCCAAATCTTCATAAGTTTTTTTCCTCCTACATGTTCCACCCCTTTGTCAGATCATATTCTCTGCTTTGCAAGTTGTTACAAAACACTTGATGCAACGTGAATTCTGCCTCTGTTGTTTGCATCACCCACAAAGCCAAGCAGGCTGTTCTTTTGCCTTGCCTGGAATAGAGTCCCCTAAGAAATAAACACACTTGGCTTGTGCTTTAAGCATCTTTCCATCACTGATCTAAGGCTGTGCATGGCTTTGGTTCATTTGACATGAATCATCCATCCATCAGAGATGTGTCACAATCTGGAAAATTCAAGACTTCGGTCTGAGCAATGACTCCTTTGTAATCAAAAGAAAAAATAAAAGGAGGTTGAATATGTGCCTCGCCTATGCACATCTTGGCAAAGTGCTATCAAGGGCAAAACTGGATTGCATTGCAATGCCATAGGTGTGAATGTTATTCTTTGGACCAGTGGTTCATCTAATCGGCATCCATCTGGACATGTTGTAGGATCCAGGGTTGGTGATGCTACAGTGGCCTCCTCATGTGCCCACATATATGTGGAAATATTTTTCAAAATCTGTCTCTTTAAGGGATATCACTTTTTCTTTGGTTCCAGATTAACTTATATTCTGTTTCTGTTTGCTTTCTGACAAATTTTAATGTCAAAACTTCCCTGTATCAGAAATAGGAAACAACTGAGCAGAGATTTCAGAGAAAAAAAAAAAAAGCTATTCACAATAAATTCCCAAGTATTTGAAGTTCTCTGCCTGAGTGGTTTTGCTGTGTCCCTCATTTAGGATCTTCATCCCATGTTGTATCTCATGTTTAGACTTTGACAGGTTGAGATGCACACACAGCAGCCTTTTTTCTTTGTGCTTCCAGTTAATTTGGAACTTGGCAGTACACATGCAGTTATTAGTTATTTTCAGCATGCATTTCTTTGCATCTGTCAACAGTAAATTTAATTTGCCTTTGCATAGACCATTTTCATAGATCTTCTACTAAGAAATAACTTAAATAATTTTGTGCCAGCTGCAGATTTGTTTCTTTGTTATTTACATCCTTTTTCACAGCACTGACAACTAGGTGAGAAGGGGCTGCTTAAGCAGAGCACCTGCATTGTTTTCTTTATCATACTGGAAAAAAAACCCCGCAGTGTTGATTCTAATTTCTTTTTGCTGTGTTTTTATCATTTTTTAATCCTTTACAGCACTTTTTCTCCTGTTGTGATGTTTATAGGTTTTTTTGGTAAAATGCTCTTTTAAAAGGCCTTTTGAAATTCTGTCTGACACCTGTTTTCTTTTATCTGGTGTTTCGTTACATCTTTGTAGATCCAAGGAATCCTAGTACTTTTGATTGCTTATAGGAAGAATATTGGATTTATATTGTCGTATTTTAATAATTTCTGACATTTATTTCTGTTACAGTGCCTACCAATGAAGTATGGTTTGCAGGTGCCTCATTGTCACAAGCATCATAAATATAACAAACAAACCCCTCCCCCCAAAAAACAAACAAAAAACCCCCCACAAACAAACAACAACAACAACAAAAAGCACCAAAAAAAAACCCAAAAAACCAACCAACGAAAATTACCAAAACCCAAAGATATCTGTATGTATGTTACCTTCTAGTACTGTAGTGGCTGTACTCTATAGGATAGTGTATGAATAGTTGCATAATTTTGCTAGCAAATCAACTTTACTTGTAACTATTAAGTAAATGTTTGAAAGATCACCACAGTTTGTATTTTATTCTGAGAATAATGTATGTTAACTATTTATGCCTTTCAGTAGGTATTGTAGTTCTTCACAAGTATTTACAAAGCAAACTGCACAACACTGTCATTAAATGGTAGCATAGCATTACTGTTGTGGTATGAATAGGGAAGATCCAGACCTGATATCATCCCTTTTCCACCTTTTCTTCTCCAATGCAGTGCCTTTGTGTGAAGTTCAGACTGAAGATAAAGTTTCTTTCCAAGTTACCATTTTCAGAATCAAATCTTAGTGGAAATCCTTGTGATGAGGTTATGGCTCTAGACGTTTAAAATCATCTGGAGAGTCATTAAGACCTAAGTTGATTGCATTCAGAGAGCAGGGAGTGTGCATGCCCCTCATCAGCAGTGACAGTGGGAGACTTGAGTGGCTTCTCAAAAAATGAATTAGGGCTCTTCTGACAGTGCTCTGAAGCCCTCAAGGCTAAACCAGATCCTTCTTCCCACTTCTTGTGATGTGCAAATCCTTGTAATTTTCAAAGATACAAAGTCTCTTTTTTTGATGGAGATACAGGAGTGGAGTAAATGGCAACTGAATTAAGGGAGGATGCAGTACCAAATGTTATCTGAATACCGAAGGGAACAGGAGTGAGACCTTGAAGTTGTAGACCATGATGTGGAATGATTTATGCTCAGAATTTCACTCAGCACTTTGACTAATATTGAATTGTAAGCAGTGATCCCACTGCTGGTTAGGAGAGAGGTCTGGATATACCCGTTCCATCAACAGAGAGGAAAAGTACATAAACAAAATATTCTCAATTCTTTCATCAAATTTCATGTAAATGAGAGGTGAACATCAATAGTGACAAATATTGTTTCTTTATGGCCACTGAAGCTCTTTGACTCCTAAAAGTTCATTTGGCTAGGAGACTAACTGAACCATAGCATCCATCTGGATTTTAAAACGCATGGTGGACATAAAGCAGGAAGAGATTTTAGAGAGAAGTTCTAGTCAGACCACAGCTACCACACAAAAACCTGTAAAGTAGGAAGGAAGCTGAAAGTGAAGATGCAAAGTTGAGAATAAATTGTATGTCCAAGATAGTTTTTGCTTAGAGATGAGAAGAAGCAGAAGTTCCAGAACTCTGGTAAAAAGATCTGACTAGGCGGATCAGATTGGGCAAGAGTCCTATTTTTTTCTCTTATTATTTTTCCATCCTTTCCAGCCATAAAGGCCTTGTTTGTAAGACCTACTATGTTTATCACTGGTAGCAACAGTAAATGCATAAAGACAGGCAGGATAATGACTGATCTCTGAAATGGCTCATTTTGTTAACTAAATTACAGGTTGTGCGGTGGACAGAGACAGCTGGCAGGCAGTGTTACCCAAGCACCAACCCTCACAGAAAGTGAAATATGTACTTGCCTTTCATTAGTGCACACGGTATCATTATCACTATTGCCATCGTGACAAATGTGATGATTACATGCATCCCCTGAGAACAGCTGCAGACAGGAGGGGTGGACTGTGCAGTGAAACAAGCTATCCAGCTATCAGGAACTGTTCAGTCTGCAAACAAATCTGTAAATATTTCAGTAAGAGGTCAGACAATACTTGGGTGAGGTTTGCATTTGTCTAGACTTCTCCCATTCTGGGATCTCTGAGCAGTCTATACTCACTTAATAAAAATGTTGTTCTCGTTTGGAAAAAAAAAGAAAGGGGGGAAAATTGCTGTTATGCTTCCTCCAAGTTACACAGCAAGTCCCTTCCAACATACAGGGTAGGATTAAGATCTGACATGAAGCTCTCCAATTGATTTATTAAACCATGACTTCCCTCACAAAAACAAATGACTTGCTGTTTTCCAGTCACTGGACTAAATGCTCTGCCAGCTGTCCTTCTTTACCTGGTGAGCAGGGATATGCTGCTGGTGTTTTCAGAATGGATCCGATGAGAATCTTCCCTTACTCTGTAGTAAATCCTGTGAGCAAGAATAATGTGATAATTTCAAAAAGAGAGCATGAGGAAAGCTGTTTATTTGTCTTAGTGGTTAACACTTTTCTCTTATAATTATGAAGGGTAAAGGAGTTTTTTTTCATCATGTATTAGATAAATGGGCCTAATTTTGAAAAATCAGATTAAACATTTACTGCTTGTGGAAACAGGACCCAAATCCATGACAAAAACTTTTAAGAGCTCTTAGATTCAGAATGATGATTTTGAACCAGAAGAATTATCAATGTGTTCCGGATGAGAATTTCTTGGCCAGTAACTTTTACCAAGCAAAACCAACACAAGGAGAGGAAGCAGCTCCTTGTTTGGGCTCTTGCAAAAGTTTTTCTCTAAGCACTATCAGTTCATTTTATATTCTGGAGTACAAGAGTCTTTATTCTTGGTTTCTTGAAAAGAAAATTGCATCCTTAGGAAGTCTTGTTATCTCTATGAATGTTAACTCCTAATGCAATGGTCTTAAAAATATTTTATAGCAAGTATGTGCCTAGATTATGAACTAGTGTTGTCTTTAAAACGACAGGAAATGGATAACATAGTTTCACTAGTTATCTATTAATCAGAAAAGATGAATCAAAGTGCTTGACTTAACTTCTCAGTTTCATACATTATTTTGTATACCTCTTTCACATTTTTAGCTTTCTTAGTTTGAAGTACTTTGAGGTTTTTGAGACTTTCCTATTATAAAAGTCTCTGTATAGCACTACTAATTTTAATTTCCAATTCAAGTCTAAGTAATCCTCTTGAAACTGTAGGATTATGTTACATGATAACAATGTTGTATCATGTTGCAATCTGGTTAAACTTCGGTGAGCAAAGTGGGTCATTTGCTGCCTGAGTTATTGCTGGCATACATAAGTTTTCCCTTTATCATGCTGGAAGGATACCCACTGTTAACACTCGAGCAGCCAACAGAAAAGGAGCTTGCAGAACTGCCCTTCTGCTGCTGAAAACGAAGGCTCACCTGTACCTGTGCAGAAGCGTAACGGTGCTGTGTGGACAGCAGGCAGCGTGGCTGTCAGACTGGTGGGTGCTGGCCGCTCCTCTGAGCCGTGCGCGCAGCTGCGGGTGCTGAGCTGTGCTGAGGTCGGGCTCCTGCGCACACAGCCTGCCTGGCCCTAACACTGGTGGCTCTGCACCTGTGAGCATTGTGACGGCTCAGGCTAGCTGGAAGGGCCCTTCTGTCGTGCTGCTCTGCCAGTCTGTTTCTATGTCTTATTTTCCATTTAACAGAAGAATTAACGAAGTGAAAACCAATACCCATCTTCAGAGCTTAGCTATTACCTTAATTAAAAAGAAAATATTTAATGTGACATTAAGGTCAGCATGCTCAAATGTAACCAACTGCAACTTTGAAATACTCTTTAAAACATCTTTAATTCAGCATTTAAGAAAGTTGCTGATTTAATGGTCCAGGAAACTCAGCTCTGATCACAAGCACTGTACCTTTAGTAACATGAGTCATTGCATCTGTTCTCTTTTTCAGCTATCTCAGACACTCAGCAGAGACACTGATCTGTGCTAGCAGTAGTATTTTGGTACACAGTGTTGATGCTTTTGTGGGTCTGCTTCCTCCTTAATTTCCCCCATTTTTTTCCTTTTCGTAGTTTTATGAGAGGCTCTTCAGGAAGGAGCAATTCAGATCGTTGTTCCAACCCTGGTATAAAAGACAAAAAGCACTATAACTTATAAGTGACATACACAAATGGAACTGCAGACTGTTCTCAAAATTGCTTGTCGCAGCAAGAAAAGTAGACATAAACCCATAGTCAAAAAAGGGAAATGTTCTGAGACGTTAGTGGTCAAGACCTGGTATTGTGGTTTACATCGTTTCTGGAAAGCGACTGATCTGGTTATACTAGGGCTGTTTGAGTTGGACAGAAAACAGTTCATCTTTTTGAAAATGAAGAGTGGAAATCTTTGATTTGTGTTCAGCTAGTAAATGTGGTGGGGTTAAGTGCAGGTTCCATTTGTGTGTCAATGCAATGATAGAAAAGTGGCTTCTGCAAATAAACCACAGGCAAATCTCAGAAAATAATGCAGTATACCCAATCCTCCACTGCTAACAGGGTTAAAAAGACTCAGAGGATCAATTTAAAGAAACAGTTTTCAAGCCAAATGTATTTCTAGATAAACAGCGCTGAAGTCTAAGGAATGCTGCCAGGATTAAACAATGCCCTTAATTTCTAGTTAGCAGTTGATCTCAATCCACACAGGTAATAAAAGAAGATGCCAAATCTTCTGTAGCTGTTTGGTGATCTCCAGCAAATGAGTTAGAGTCTCAGCTTAACTGATAGTGGTTGGAAAAATTGCAAATCGCAAAAAAAGTCAGGTTTTAGTATGCACCCAGAATAATTTAGAGCTCCTTACTGTCCATCTGTCCTGAAAATCTGAAAAGATAAAGTGTTGTAGGGTTTGAATCTCGCTCCTTTTCCTGGAGTCCTCTCAGAAGGTGCATTGGCTAGTGAGGATGGCACATAGGGAGTTTTCATTGCTGTTTTTTGCATGCCGTTGGATGTTTAAAAAAACAAAAGTGACTTATTAAGTATTGTATCTTGCATGTCTATAAAGTTATCCAGAAAAATGAGGAGACGCTTGGCACAGCTACCTCTCTATTGCTTTGATCAAAACTGAGACATAGCTGCTGGGTTTTTTTCATTTCCCTCACCTTTCTTTTTCTTTTCTTTCTTAAATGCAGCTCTTGCTATTAACCTTTCTCACAAAACCAATAAAGCCTCTTTCATGCTTCCTTCCCATTTCGGATCATTCTGTTGGAGTAGTGTTTGCTTGAAAAGATGGCAAGGCTTCCATGTTCTTTTTTCTTCTTGAAACCACCTACGTAGTTTCACAAAGAAAGAAGGAAATATAGCCCTGAAGTCTGGGGGAAGCACATGTCTCCAGTGCCACCTTGAAGGCTGCAGAGTTGTTAACCACTGACTGATACTGAACCCACTACTTTAGGGTTGCAACTTTGTTTAATAGGCAACATTAAAAACAAAATCACCCCCAAACAATTGCAGATGTAGTCACCTGAAAGAAGAAAGTGAATCATGATAAAAGTGAATTGATAATTGCATTTTAAAAAGCACCAAACCAATATAAGATTCAAATAACTTTGCGTAAGGAAACAATATTCGACAAACTTTCCCTTGCCACCACGTAGCACATGCTTCAATGTCAGGAAGAGTCCTTATTAAAAGGACCGCAGTGTTATCTCCCTTGATAGTAATTCTTCTTATTGTTCCCTTGAGATAACGCTTGCCAAAGTTTGGCAGGGAGCTTAAGGAAGGCCAACCTCTTTAGCAAGAGCCACAACCGCTCTGAATAAATATAGTATAGAAAATCAGAAGATTATGATGTGTCTTTTTGAAGATATTAGTAGGCCACACAAGCTACCAGTTTGAAGTGGTTATGCTCTGCATGTAATTTCAGTTTGAGAAACCCACATATTTCATTGTCTAGGAAAGATAAAAATAAATTACAAACGTAATAAAACAAGATTTTAACTGGACACTTTTTTACAGTTTGAACGATTTCCACGGAAGATAATGTTGCTGTTTGTATTAGAAAATTGTGTCTTCAGATAAAATAAATATCTGAAGTTTAGGCTTATAAATGGTAAGAACATTTCTGCTTTATCTCACTTTGTCATCTTTTCTGCTTCCTTTTCTACTTCAAAGGAAGAGGACGATGAAAATACAGACAAATGGAAGAATAAGTAATATATCTAGAAATTAAAGTTCTAATGAAATTTGGATAATTAAATAAAACCATTGTATTTATTTTATTACTTTTTCATTTTATTATGGAAAATCTGAGAAATTTAAAAGCTATCATGGGGTGGTAATTTTTAAATCTTTGATACTATTTTTTAAAAATAAACCTGAAATTTTGAACCAGTTGTTGTGCTCCCTGAAGCATTCTGGCCATTCATTGGTGGTCTCTTTTCCCACACTGCGACAGTTCTGCTGGTGTTTGAGGCTCATTAACGAGAAGCTGTGCAAACCCTTCTGAAACTTTCAGAACCCTGACGCAGGAGTCTGCTGTGCATTCAGGCTGGCATTTGTACCCATCTATTTAGGGAGACTGTAATTAGGTTAACTTGTGTTCTGGTGTGAAAAAAGACCATCGTGATTTTATGATACAGAGCTGCAATCTGTTTGTTTTATCCATCCTTTAAGTGCTAGTATAGGTTATCTTTGCATGCAGACTTGGTGTTACATGAATTCCCTGGAGCTTCTTTCACTTATGTCGCGTACTTAATTCTTCTTTGGTACAAGAGCATGAATGGTGTTTGGTAGATCAGCATAAATTTCATATTACTAATTCCAAAACAACTGTATCCATTTTCTGAAGGAGAGTCTTCGATTATTAATATTGTAATGAAGTACAAAGCAATTTGAAGATAGTGCCATTTATTCAGAGGAGCAGTGGGATTCCACAGAGATGAACAGGACCATTGCAAAACGCAGATACGTGCTATTTTGTTGTATTTTCTCATCTTCTTATTATTGTAATATGACTAAATATAGAACACATGATAGCTACAAACACAGGGAATCCATGCCAGCATTCCTCTTCTTTTGTTCTTGAAGTGGTCCCACATGCATACACATACTGTCTGCTTTGTTTTGTTGGTATTTTCTTTATAGCCTGACAAGGCTGTCACTAGCATTGTCCACCAATTTGCAAAATAATCTTTATAATCTTGACGATGTGTATTGTCCTCAGGAGCATTTTTGGTTTATTGCTTATGAAAGCCCGTGTTCTTATAATAAATGGCTCTGTTTTAAATATTGTATAATTTCTGATTAGTATATAATTATATACTATGAGGGTAGCGAGGAACAGGAATAGGTTGCCTAATGGAACAGTGGCTGCCCCATCCCCGGAAGTGTTCGAGGCCAGGATGGATAGGGCTTGGAGCAACTTGGTCTACTGGAATGTGCCCCTGCCCATGGCAGGGGAGGATGGAAACAGACAATCTCTAAGATCTCTTCCAATCCAAATCATTCTGTGATTCCATATACTATTTTTAAACTGACAACACCAAAGTTTTTGCTGAACTGGCTGGTAGTTGCCCTTTAAGAAGTTCTTGAAGGGCCATAGTCTATCCGTAGCATAGGTATAGCAGAGACATTGAAAGGACGTGACTCCTCTTTACACTGTCATGCATGGACATAAGCAGAGCCATCAATAGTGTTGAGAAAGTAGGCAATTTTCAATGACCTAGTCAACAGCTGCTTATCAAGAAGGTTAACTAAAACAGACTTCTTCTCTTTTTATGTAAACATTCAGAAAATATATGACAAAGTATCTGGTGAAATCATTCTGAAATTTTACCAGACTGCAGAGAAACCCCTTCCATTTACAGTGTAGTTGCGTCCCCTTAAATGAAAAGGATGAAAGAAGGAATGAAACAGGGAATACACTGGGAGAAGAAACAAGTCCAAACTTTGGTATGACAAGAGAGAGAACCATGCGAGATGAAAGGTTATCCAGGATTAGTGTTCAGACTAGTCAGGACAAAAAAAAAAAAAAAAAAAGGCTATAAACTTTTAAGCACTGCTGCCTGGCTGCGTCTGCCAAAATGACTGTTGACACTAGCCCCTTTGAAACTAAGGCTTTTTGGCTCCCTCTCTGCAGGCAGAGCTAAAAGGCCAGCAGTAGGAATGGAGGTGGGAGCCTGTACAACTGGGTAAGGTGTAGAGGTGCAGAAATGAGGAAGGTGATCAACAGTTTAGCCTGTCAGACTGGCTTGCTAGCCACCATGCTGCTTTGGTTTTAATTCCTTTTATCAGGAGTCTGCTGTAGCTGCCTTCCAAGCCCAAACTCCCATGCCATATGCTGCCAGTACTGTCCTCCATCTGCCTGAAGACACAGACAACAGCCGTAATAGTTGGCCACAGACATCCATCACCCTTATTGCTCCTTCAGTTTGTATTTTACAAGATCAGCCTGTTGCAACTTTATTGTCTATCCCAATCAACTTGTCAGATGGCTAAATTGTGTAGGAAGGAGAAAATATGGAAAGTTGGGCCTATAGTCATATCATTGCAAAAAGATAAGGCGCATCTTGCTCGTATTTCCCTTAAGCAAAATGGCAGTTCTTTAAAATTTGATTTTTAAAGGCTATGTTATTTTGTGCTGAACATACATTATCAAGCTAAATTCTTTTTCAGATCTGGGTCCTCTGTAGGGCTTTCTCCTGAGTAGAAATGTCAGAGTTTGACCTACTAATTTCAGCAGCCTGCTGACAAAATAATGAATGAACAGAGGAACTCTGTTCTTGCACTTGGGTAATATTTACTGAGTGTTGCTAAATCACAAAGTGCTGGACAAAAACAAGAACATTTTTCCTTCCAGTATGTAAGCAGTCTAAATCACAACAGTCCTGTATCTCTAAATTCCTTTGGCTGCTCTAGTTTATTGACAAAAATTCTTCTTTGATCCAGGAATGGACATGTTAGGGCTGGTTTTGTACTGGTCTTACCTCCCACACCCTGAGCTTCCTTTACCTCAGTGTTCCTAATGGTAGCTACACTGATTTTCAAGTAAAGGGTTGTCTCTAAAGGTGGTTTTTGTCACTTCATGCAGACCTAATGAAACATAGCTTCTTCCCATGGAAGCTAATGTGAATAAGTGAGTGGCTGTAGTGACAAGGGAGGCTGAGTAATGGAACACATCCTTATGCTAAGTTCTTTTGTGTTTCTCTCCTACTGATTTCAAAGTGTTCTAGAACCTAGAGGACACTCATTTCTAAGCACTGCTGGTATTACAGTAGGATTAAGATCTCAGCACAGTCCTAAGACAGGAGTTTCCTTTGATATATTGGCTGTCCTTTTACATCTCACAGCATTTTTCCTAGAAAGTGAAAAGAAGAAGATATCAGGAAGAAATATGGAAGCTGAAATTGCGACATTAACCTTCTCCTTACTCACTACTCCCTCCCATACCTACTATGCAAAAAAATTAGTACTGGAAGTACTTCAGCTTTCTTTGTGACATCCATTCCAAATAATCAAGTTTCCATTTGACATCAGCAGTTCTGTTTTAACTAACATAATACAAACTTGGCAAGGGGCTCAGCTGATACTACTTTGCCAAATAATAAGCAAATTCTGCAACACAAAATAAATATGAAAATAGCCAAGTTGTAATTTTTTCCCAGCAGCCTATCTTGATTTAATAAAATTCCCATCTTTGTAGGAAAAGTCAGCCTTGATGTGAGGTGCTATTTCCAAGAAGTTTCAGGTGCAGCCTTTGGACCTATTTAGTAGTTAGTGCATCCTATACCTGTGTAAAACATGGGTGTTGGAAGTGTTCCTTGGTAGCAAAGTTAAGGTAATGTAAATTGCTAGGTAGTGACTTAAGAACGAAAGGACATTTCAGTTATTTTCTCTGTAGTTCCTGCAAAATTTTGTCAAGTCATTTATCTTTGTCTCTGCTTGCCAGCACGCAAATGGAACTGGTGACCTCCTTTGTGAGCTGTGTCTTCCAACCACTGTGTTCTCCTCTTCTCTTTTCCCATCTCTGTCTAATATTCCACTATTTCTTACCTATCAGTGCTCTGTTATACAATCTGTTGAGTATTAAATTATTTTGAGTAATTAGAGTATATTCATTAGAAATATAAGTTTCCTATACCGCAGTGTTCGTGTATTTTTAATGTTCTGCTTCCATTAAAAATCTTAGGAAACCTCTTTGATTCAGGATTAGAAAGGCCCTCAGCTGGAGTCCAGCCACATCTCAAAAGCCACATTATACTAACTTTTAAAAAAATCTGCCATTTTAAGAAAATGAGCTTTGAAAAACTGGAAATAAGCTGTTATTGAATCCAAGTACTGTTTATGTTCACAAATCCTCACATTTCCCTCTTTTTCGTGTTGGATTGGAGAGACCTATTGAACCTCAGCTCAAACTTCTTGCTTGTCTGGTAAAGAAGACTACTTTGGTTACAACAGGCTGTTGATACTACACAGTTCATGGAATCTGTTTCATAGATTTCAAAAGGAACATAGAACACAGGCCCTGGATGCATTAAGTTCTGTTGGAATTCTATTCTATTAAAATTCTGTAAAGAAAACACTAAGAAAGGAAAGTGCAGTAGTATAGGTGCTTATATGTAGCATATAGTGCTTAGTCATATAAAACCTTTGAATACATATTTTTGGACCACTCTGGAACCCTAGAATATTCTTTATGATTAAGAGAAGAGAGTTTGCAAAAAAATAAACTCTAGGCAAAACCAAGTTTAAATAGATTAATTTTGTCCAAAGCCTCCTCACCCCTTGCATTTCTATAGCTATTGCACTTGGATTAATTGGATGGTGGCAAGTTGGTATTTGATCACTTTTCCTGTCAGACAGTGGTATCCTTTTGTAATGCCATCTTCTTGACAAGTGCTTGCTTTTCTGTGGGTTATGGGTCGAGACAGACAGCTCTGATTGCTGTTACTGAGTAATAAATGCTGTGCCTTCAGCTCACTGACATCTCACAACTGTACCAATGCTTTTGATAAGGAAGCCTAGTAGTTAAGGTACACGGTTTATTCCACATGGCCTGTGAGTATCAGATCTCTAATTCCATATTTTTTGTATGTATTGGGTTTGCGTGGCAGGGTTTTTTATGGGGGGGCTGCATAGATGTCTTCTGTGAGAAGCTGCCAGAAGCTTCCCCCATGTCTGACAGAGCCAATGCCAGCCAGCTCCAAGATGGACCTGGCACTGGCCGAGGCCATCCGCGACTGTGGTATAACCTCTGTGACAACATAATTAAAAAGTGGGGGAAAAGGTGCTGAGCAGGAGCAATGGCAGTGGGATAGAGCCCATGGTGAAACCCATGGTGAGGCAGGCAGTGGGGAAGGGGTAGAGAGTTCGAGAGTAAAGTCCTGGAAGAAGGGGAGGGTCAAGGAGAAGGTGTTTTTAAGATTTATTTCTCATTATCCTACTCTGATTTGATTGGTAATAAATTAAACTTATTTCCCTAAGTTGAGACTGTTTTGCCGGTGACAGCAACTCATGAATGATCTCTCCCTGCCCTTATCTCAATTCATAAGCCTTTCATTTTATTTCTTCTCCTTGTCCAGCTGAATTGGAGAAGTGATAGAGAGGCTTTGGTGAGTACCTGGTGTCCAGGGAGGTTCAAACCACCCGAGTGTGACTGCCACTTTAGCTCCTGCCAGCACAAATTTTTGGCAATGTTACCCGGTGGATTGAAACCCCAGGAGAGGTGTTGTGAGATAGATGGGCATATTTTCTCCTGGAAGATCTCAGCTTTGGAGCAAGTTCCTTGTTCTTGTGCCCTACTAAAATCTGACTTGCTACTGTAGTCATTTTTTTATTGAGTGGATGTGATGTTTTAACAGCTGGTCATGTTTTTGTCTGAAGAATGAGTTGCAGAGCAGCACTTAGAAACAGAAAGGTAAAGACCTGCTTTTAATCAGCCAACTTCCGTAATGCCAGAAGAGTGCAGCAGCTTGAGCATACTTCGAGTTTAAAATGCAGCACACAATATGCATTGGCTCCCTTCTCTAGAAAAAAACCTGAAGCTGGTGTTAACATTCAGAATGGTTCCTGTTTCTGCCCTAGTGCAGCATCATATCTACAAGGTATAATTTCACAAAACTTTCCAGGATGTAGTTTGTTTTTTCAGAAGGCACTGTCAGAATATTTAATCCTAATTATAGTTGGAGTTCACACCATCAGATAGGGCATATTTTTATGATGCATATTTTAATCTGTGAGAAAAAATTAGCCATCTGAATAATGCATTTTTCTATTGAACCAATAGACAGGTATCACCTTTTTAATTTGTTTGGCATTCTGTTTCCCTAGGAAATGCCCCTTTTCAGCATGCTGCTAATTTCTGTTTCTTGACTTGCAGTATGATATCCCTAAATGAGTGGGGTTTAGCAGCCTCGTGGCTAGAGTTTCACCAGCTGTGTAATAACAGCTGGTTTTTGCAAATTGTGTGGCCTAAACACACCTGCATGTGTTTCTTGAAACATTTTACTGCCTGTTAATTGACTGGCAGTGTATTGGTGCTATCCTAGGTAATGGGAAAAAAAATTTAATTGGGCACACCATCCTAGGCACTGAAAGGCACGGAAGGAAGTCTCCCTTTTAAGACTGCTGAATATCACTGATTACTAGGCTTGGCAGGTGTCAGATAGAAGAGCTAGATGTGCCACAGCATTCCCCAGATTTTGAGGAAATGGATTTAGGGTGAGCTTAGTACAAGCCTCATCATGGTAATGATGATACCGTAGATCAGGATACTCTGCTTGATATCAATTAACTGTACTGCAACAACATCTGGAGGCCCCACTGGAAACCAGGGCTCCACTGGGACAGATAACATACAAATATACTGTTTGATAAGCCTTTTGATAATGTGACTTCACATTATAAAAAGACTGGAGAGAGAGAAATGAAAGTGGTTTTTTCAAGGTACAGCAGAGCAGCAATAAAAGCAAAAAATCTTTTCTTTCAGCCCTGGACTCTATCTAACTAGTCTTGATTACCTCTGTGAGTGATCTAAAATTTAAAGGTCTCAATCTGTACAAATGGTGTGATCTTACATAAAATACGTAAACTTCTGGTGCAAAATTAATTCCTAAGTGCAATTCTGCTGATATTGTGTATTAATGTTACCTAAACTGCTTCAGTTATATGTAAAGCTCTTATCTGATGCAGGGTATCTAGGCTGAAATAAACAAGCAACTTCTATATTTCAGGTATTTTCTTGGTGAAAATATCTTGTGCACGTTGTTGTACATAATGAGTCACTTCTGACCCTGGTAGAACTGTCACAGAATTAAGCTTCTTGTCCATTGTTTTTGCTTGTCTTCTTCAGAGTAGTTTTGTTTAGAAAAGAAACTTTTATTAGACAAAAGGCAAAGATTGAAAGAGAGAAAGACACAGGGAGAGAAGGAGATTAGGTAAAATTAAAGCATGAGAATGGCAATTTCACATCCCACTGGTAACTCTATTTCTGTAATATTGCAAAGGTGTTTGGTCAAAAAAAGTTCAAGAACAGGAGTAAGACATACTTTAGTAGCAGTGTATTGCTGTGCTACAATTTCTTGTAGTACAGGCCATTAAAGAAGTATTATATTACCATCTGTGTTCCACAGAAACATTCAACTGGCAAAAAATGAAGGGCAGTTTGGAAAATCTGTTAAACTCCTAACAAGGAAACTGGTACAAATTTTACTTCTGCCAAATAATGTAACGTGTCTCCAACCAAAGAGTGGAGATCATCTTTCAATACAAGGAAGACTCCCAGAGAGCACTCCTGAATTAGACTGTTGATCATGGTGAATAAGCCTTAAATGTGAGCCCCCATGGTAAGATTGTGTAATTTCTGTAAACTAAAGTTTAAAAATTCTGGTAAACTAAAGTTAAAAAATTCTTTTCTCCACTTGAAAAAAAAGTATAAGTAAACCGAAGGAGTTTCAGGGCCATGGGGAAGTTTAAAACAAATACTGGAAAATCTGTTTTTAAGCAAGAAACTCAGAGAGCTGAGTGGTTTTCTCTTACACTCTATAAAACTGAGGAGAGGATTTGCGGTCATGGAAAGATAAAGCTGGAACCCTAAGTCATCTGCTTTAGCATTTTTTTGCTCTGAGGATGGACTAAAGGCAGCAGCCCAGCCATGGCTGATGTTTATCTAAGCAACCTGTCCTAAACCTTCAATGGAAAGATTAGATTCTCATTAATATTTTCCAATTTCATTGTTTCGCCACTTCTTAAAATGAACAAGAATCAGTAGCAACCTTCAAGAAAATTTTGGCATGATCGCAGACTTACAAGTCATTTATGGTGGTATGATGCTAGATGGTGTTTCAGTATAGGCAGTAACAGTTAAAAGAAACAATAATGATCTGCTTTTCAGGAAGAGCTGAGCACAAGGTTATGTTCATATTACTGTATTCACTGGCTCTTGATTCTTCCCATGAATTTGGTACGTTTTTTGCTTAGACATAAATGTCAAATGCTTTTCTTATATATTTGTAGTTCTTTGAGTGATAAAGAAAGAGTGCTGAATCACTGCTTTATGACTATATATACAGTTTCAAGTGTACTACTTTTTGGAACCTTTTATATCTCCTCTTTTTCTTTTTGAGATGGCTTGTAAGGATCTGTGTGCTGTGTTCAAGAATTTAAGTCAAAGGTCCACCCTTAACTTATAATAGAGGTTTTCCTTTTCTGCACTCTTCCTTTTCATTATAATTCCTGAATTCCACTTGCCTTTTTGACCATGTTCAACACTAGGCCAATCTCATCAAAGGAGCAACTGTAATGAATCCAAGGCTTCTTTCCTCAGCTGCAAATCACAAATAAGTGCTGCTCTAAAATATATCCTGTAGTTTAAAAAAGAATCAATTCAGACAAGATATATGACCTCCTATAAAATTTTAGAGGAGAGTAGATTATGACAATTGTCCTTTTTAGCCTTATAAATTATGTATCTCTGAGAATTGCTTCTTTTAAAAACCATGCTCCTAAAGGGTAATAATTTCTATTTATTTTATCATCTCTGTGTGTGTGTGATTCTTTCTGATAAATAGGTTTGTAACTGGCATTGAGTAGATCTGGTCGAGCACCTTAAAGAAGCAGTAAGAGTATATAACAAAAAATGACCTACTGCTCCTTATAATAACCCTTAAAAATCAAACAAAATTAGCTGACCTATGTACTTCCTTTCCCCTTAACAACATTTTTTTCTTGTTTCAAGATAACTACAAAGTGTTGGCACCCTGATTAAAAACTTCCAAGTCAGCTGAGCTTCAGTGCCTGTCATATCTCTAAGAGTATTTGCTGGTTTTGTTGACTATCATATTTGCCGGGGTGGCAGTACTGACTCTTGAGCGTGCTTCCTCTGCCGTCACTGTTTGGATAAAGTCAGATTCCATTCAGTAAACTCTCCCTTTACCCAGACCTAGAATTTTTTACATAGTGAATCTTGATTTCAGACTTACCTCTCAGTGATATTAAAAACAGTGCTAAATATGGCCAGCCAGAGAGGAGTGGAACTAACTGCCTTATACTCTGTGCTGAGTACAGTTCTAATTCTTCCCCTTCTTAAATCCATTGATACATATGTACCAGAAAGATCTGTCCAGCCATGCATTTAGTTCTAGCTGCAGCCCAGAAGGGTCCTCTAAGGACAATGCCTGTTTTTGCTACCTTTCTAAACAGCAAAGAACTTTCTGAGTTTCTGTTTACAGTGAAAGTTCACATAAAGTGATTTGTAGTTGTAGTAAGGAATGAGTGTCCTCTGTGGAATATGCATCGATACCTTTGGTTCTCCTGGATAACTGGCAACATTTAGCACTGTTGTGCAAAGCCCCCTAAACCACAGAGAGAGAGTGATCCTTCAGCAGGACTAACATTCTGAATCAAGTTTGAGGCAAAGCAAATATAAAAAACAACCAAGGCAAACAAAACCCCAAAGGAAATCAAGCAAAGAAAGTCTTAAAGAATAAACTGAAAACAAAGAGGGAGAAATAAAAGTTCAATCTCTTTTTAAAAACATAGACTGCAAGTGTGAGGAGCCTAAGCAGAAGCAAGCCATTCCAGCAAGAGCAGTTCTCAGGGTTTTAAAAATACAAAGCAATTTTCCTGAATTTAGAGGGTAGTGCAGTTGAAGTGTATTTGTGTGGCATTTTTGAGGGGGGAGGGAATGTCAGGTTTTGTGGGTTTTTTTGGTTTTTTTTTTGTTTTGTTTGTTTTTTTAGCTAAACCTTCCTACAGCATGAAATGGCTTGTTGTATTACTAAAAGAGCTTGTATCAATTTCAAATGAGAGCAGCAAAATCAGCAGTGATCTGCAGGATGGAGTAACTAGGAGTGCTGTCTGCCAGGTTTGGGCTGATGTCTAGCCATGTTGGAACCAGCCAGGGTGGGAGGAGGAGGCAGTATGTGCAGTAGTCACTATTTTAAAAGTTATGAAATAAAATGAGTGTGAGAAAACACAGCCTGGGATTGTAGTGAGATTTCAGGCATGTTTTATAAATGTTTCCTTTAATTTTACATTTCGCTTCAGAAAAATAAGCAAAACAACTTAAAGATACTGGGATAAACTTTTTCCACTTTCCTCAGTAGGAATCGAGTTTCTTCAACAGAATTGCTATTGATTCACATTGATGCAGCTGAGAATAGGATCTCTCCTAATGCCTGGAGTTCTCTTTCTTGGTTTTTGAAATGAAATGCTTTCTGAACACAGGGAACAAATATATACTTTTAGTGTGGACTGTTTGAATTTTAGATTAAGAAAACCTAAGGGTAAAGCCCTTTTAAGAGCACAGAGTGCATGTGGCTGTTCATGTATGTGTACCCTCTAACACACTCCAACTGCTCATCTTACAAAATCACTGCCAAACCCATTTAACTTTCTTTCTACCTGGTCTGCTACATACAGTCAGATGCCTTCAAAATGTAAAGGCATGGCATGGAGAAAGCAAAGGCCTGACAATTTGCACACAGGACAGGCTTTTGCACACAGGACAGGCTCTACTTCCTGAATGAAGGGAAACAAAAGGTAAAACATACCTGTTAAAATGTAAGACCTCAGACTTGTTCCTGGGGTCCCTTCAGAGGAAAGGAACAGGTTTTGAAGGAGTTGAACATAGAAGCTGAGGAAAGCTTAGGACCTTCTCCTCTCATATTGTAGTTGCTCTCAGGGTGGAAATGTTGGGATTGGCAGTATATAACCAATGTTTAAGTAAAATATATCTGGATTTTCAGGGCTTGTAGAGCTTGGAAAGATAGGTGCCTATAACTCCTCTGTCACAGATGAAGAATCTGGTTTACAAAAAGGTAAAAGAAAAGGTTGCCTAAAGTGAACCCATGCTTCAGAGCAAGCAATAAATTGCCAATCTCCTGATCCAGGCTGTAGATTAGCTCTTGTGTCATTTAATGATATTGAAAATGTTTGGTAATTGTGCATATAACAAACTGTTGCCAGGAGTCTGTGTAGAGTAGACAGGTCAAGGAGAAGCCTTGTACAATTTTTTTTTTTTCAGTACTTTGCGCTTTTTTTGTTCTTGTAATTTATCTACAACCATTCCATTATGTGATCATAATTATATTTCTAAAGTCTTAGAGACAAAATGGCAGAAGTTTATCTCCAGAAGTACTGTAAGGAATGAAATGGTAATGTGGCTTTTGAGGGCAGAAATTTTATGGGAACAAATGAGCACAAGATAAATTCTTGAAAAACTTTAAAAATCCTTTTTGGCACAGTAGCCTTAAAGAAAGAAGAGGAAAAGTAAGATAGATTGAATGCTGAGTTCACTTCATTATTTATAAATAAAATGGTTCTCAGTTTTCCAAGACACAGTGCCAGCACTTGATGCCACTTGGAGGTTTCAAAAACATTAATTAATGGTTGCCTTTTCATGGAAAGTTTTTGGGGCACCCAGTGAATACCGAAAAAAATTGCACTGTCTGATAAAATTCTCTTGAACCTTTTTGGACCATTTAACTTGTTTGCTCTCTGTGGCTCTGTATTCACCTTTGTCCTTGCTGTAGAGTTAGGATTTTTTTTTTTCTTTAGCTACAAAATAAACGTTATAGGCAGTGGCTCAAAGGTAAATCTTTCTTTGTCACATATTTACTGATCTAGTTAATACCTTTGTTTGGTTATGTGGAAAGAAAATCCACCAGCTGAATGTTTGGGGAAAGGAATGAAAGGTCATGTCCATCATGAAGTGTTAAACTGTAATGGCAAAGCTTGTTTTTCAGATTTAGAAGGAAGGTAGGTCTTGGTAAAAGCTGCTTTTAATGAAGTGTTGTAGTGCAGGAAGCTGGAATTGAAGAAATGTTAAAAAGAAATTGTGGATTTAGGCCTTGTGTCCATGGTCACTGCTCTTCGCTGTTGGATTTTTTCTGCGATTTGCTTTACTTTATTTTTTTCCTTCTACCAGGAATGCATCAACTAATTGTTAATTTTTTCATAGTGTCTGGTGCCCTGGAGATATAAAATATCATGAATAAACTATATCTTGGAGTCTGTGTGTGCAGTTTGGCTTCAGTAGCCCTACCTTTGACATATTGTGTTGTGTTTTGTTCTGGTAATTGGAACAAAACCGTTTTCATGAAAAGTTCCTATTCAGTCCAAATAAGAGTCCCAGAAGCTGTGATTCTGCAAACCTCGAGTTAAAGAGTCCCAGGGAGCTCTGCCCAAGAGTGGTCTGAAGAGAGCTGCAATAGGCCGTCCATAAGGACCTTGATTTTTTTAGATAAAGTTTTGCCTTTCTGAATTGCAACAAAGTGTTACACTGCTTTTAGAAGGGCGGGGAGCTTCTCTGGCCCTGGGAGGGGCTGGTTCTTGGGATGGGGAAGGCACCAGTTTCCTCATTTCCCTCCTCTCCATCAGGCTAAAGGCCACTGGCATTTTGCAGCCCTCTGCTTCCAGAATCTTATCTCTTTCCCACTTTGCCTGCTTATCACTAGTCCTTTAAATAGGTCTTTTCCTTCAAGCCCTGGGAAAGGAAATGGTGAAAGGTGCTATCTCCTTTTCCTCTAAGGAGAAATCAGAAACATTTTCTCATTCTGCAGAGGTTAATTGAACTTCCCACCATCCTTTTCCCCACTTGCAAGTTTTTACCTTTGCCTCATTAAGCCTGTAGGCTTGAAGGTATGCATCTTTCACTCTGCTGAATACCCTTTAATCCCTTCCTCTTGAATGGTGGTGGTGGTCTGTTCCATTAGAAAAGGTGCAGCTCTTCATCTTACCTGCTCATGCTATGCCTTCACCAAGGTGGACTCTTCTTAGAGCAGCCACAGTTTGCCAGAGAAGCTTGATGTATTGATGACAATTAAAAAGCAATATGACGAGTCTTCCAGGAGGTTGATTGTAAGGCAATATCTTGAAAAAACCACAATATCAGTAGCAAGGTTACCTGGTCACTATATATTATATGAGTCTTTGAGGAAAAATTAATCATGTGTTCTTTGCTAATTGCTATGCAGGTAAAGAATTATATGGTTGCCAGCAAAAGATTCACTAAAACAGTGTTGGGAGATCACTGCTTCATATGTCAAAGAAGTGGTAAAGCTGTGGCAGCAATGCTTTTACCTGAAATAAATCTTTGTTAACTGAAACTTCACTTATTTTTGGGCTAGCATAAGAGAAGAAACATTGGTTGTTTTCAAATGGCATCTGAGTTCATGCATCTGCTGGGAGCAGCAATCCACTTACCTCATGTTCCAGTGAAAAGAGAAAGATAATATTGATACCTTGAAGAAAAGTATGAAGAATAACAGTATGAATGTACATGAAACTTGCTATCCAGCATACATTTAGCACAGTCTAAAATTTACTGTTGTAATGAGACAAAAACTAAGATGCTTACTGTTTCAGTGCTAAACGGCAAGTAGTTGAACCACTGTTCTTGACTTCTTCAGCTACAGGACTGTTTGCTTTCCTTTCCTAAAACAATGTTGTAGTCTGACACCAGGAAACTTGGTGTTAGGAAGAAAATGTCAAAAAAAAAGAAGGGTATTGAAGATACAAGGAATTTGTGATGAGTATTTTGGTATGAGTAAGCTTTGAAATGTAAGGTAAAGCAGGAATTAGAAAGGCATCTCTGAGAAACTGAAACATAGCAGAATTTAAGAAAAAGGTCTTTTGATACCAGGAGACAGGATTAAATCCAGGAAAGGAATCCAAGGTGGCCATCAAGTACATGAGGAGAGATTTCTTTCTTATTGCTGAGATTTGCTAATGTGAATGTAGTAAAGTTAGGGTAACAGCCCTGAAGGATGGGGTCCTCTGCCCACTAAACAGATATGTGAGATGGTAAATGGAACAGAATTGTTCCATGACCCTTTGTTATACCTCAGGTCTTTTTCAAGGAAGATATGTTTGCATAGAAGATGGCCATCTACTCTCTGTTGTTGTCTCTTCTTTGATTTTTCAATAAAGACTGTCAGCAAAGTGCTGCCAGTTTTATAGTATGGATGGCTAGCAAATGTATTGACTTCCTATAGGATACATTTTAGTTCTGCCTGTCTGTACCAGTTTGGGATCTGTGCAGTGCACAGAATATGCCTTCATAATTGTTGACACCAGCATACAGTGCCTCTCCTTGCTGAGTGTTTGAAGATGCATTCCTGTTAATTGTACAGTGATGAGAATTTCTGTCACTGTTTAAATCAGTAGTATTAAATGCATATATCTAATCTGAATATACTCTGGGTGTGTATTTTACAACCTAAAGTCATTAAATATGGTCATTACTTGGAACTACCTGAGAGGAGCTGCAGAAGGAAGTGTTGTGGCTACCACAACAGGCTTTGCCTGCTCTTCCCTTTCAGTCAGTGGCTGGTGGAAAGTTTTGGGGAAACACTGTGGAGGACTGCTTTATTGGTAAGGCACTGCTTGGTGTGTGATGGAGAAAAATAAGATGGGCTGCTCCTGTCTTTTAGGTAGCTTCCCTCCCGTTTTCAAAGTCAGCTAATTACATTACTGCTCCCTTCGAGTTCCATTCATCTTCTAACTGCATTCTTCCTGCTGGATCCCACAATTATTTTTTGGGAGGTGAGGACTAACTGTTTCCCAGGAAGAATAACAGAACCAAACAGGTGTTGAGATACAGCCTGTCTGTGGCTGCATTTTATATAGTAAGTGACTAGTAATAATCAGTAGAGATGTTGCTCAAATAACTCTTTATCCACATCTGATTTTTGTTGCCTGGTTTCTCACCTGTCTTCTGTGATATTTTATGGGAGCAAATGAGTCACTGTCTTCAGATGAATGCTGTAAAGAACAGTGTGAAAGTGTTTGCATTGAAGCAGAACCAAGGAAATGTCCTGACGAAGCTCAACATGACGCTTCTGTGTATTCTTCAGTGCCATCTACCGGCAGAATTACCCACTAGAGATTTATAGGCCAAGAACTTTCTCCGAAGTGACAGCAATTTAAAAACATTTGTTTCTTTTCTTCTTTTAGGAGCAAGGCAAGATTGGTGTAGTCTTCAATATTGGCACAGTGGACATCTCTATTAAAGAGGAAAGCACACCTGTAAATGATGGCAAATACCATGTAGTACGCTTTACCAGGAATGGTGGCAATGCAACACTTCAGGTTGACAGCTGGCCAGTGAATGAACACTACCCCACAGGTACATATATTTTTCTTTTTTTTTCTTCTCTTTCAGTGTATCTGTACCTATAAACTGAGGTTTAAATATAACTGGTTGCCATATAAATCTTTGTTGCTTCATCTCGACAGTAAATCCATGAGCCTGGTGATGAATATTCTGTCTCTTGGAAAACAAACTAATGGTCCTTTACACTGGAAGAATAAGCATGCCAACTGTGTGATATGATGCACATAGATCGTGTTATTTCAGAGGTCTCTAAGTGAATCCTCGTTCTACACAGTTACAAAGTCATTCAGTGACCAGCTTGGTTTTGCTACTTGTGATATTTTCTAAATATTTAGGGTAGAAAAGTTTTGAACAGACTTTATGAAAAGGAGAGGTGACTCCAGCCGCACCCCAGATACTGTCTATATAAATATAGAGTAGAAATGTAAGGAACGTGGAAGATTAAGCAAATATTTGAGCAGACCTTATGCTTGCCTCATAATTTTTTATCATCTGAATTTCACTTTCTCTTTTAGGTTTGCAGTTACAAAGGTTAACATACCAAAACTGACAACTCCTAGTTGACTTTCTGGCAAAATACAGTGGAACTATTCAGTATCTTTGGAAATTATCACCTTAAATCCACCAGAAATAGTGAACAACTGGCTCTTGATACACTGTCACATTTTTATCCCACCACTGGCAAATCACAACCTCATGATATTTTATGTCGCCATGCTAAAAGATCAAACTTACTCCAAGTGAAAAACAGATTGTTCTATGTGATGCTGACAGTGCATTAGGTACCTCAGGTGTGATGATGTGTATGGTTATAAAAGAAAGAATGAACACAAGGAAAGAACTCCAGTGTTAACCACGCTCCTCTTATTCATATCTTGCCTAAGATCAAGCCATGATCATCTTGGTTTTCAATATTAAGTCTAAGCAACATTGAGTTCTTTATTTCTAGGTTGTATTCTATTAACTCAGGACAGAAGGAAGAATTCTTGCTAGTTGTGTAGGAATTGTTCAAAAGAAATTTAAACTCAAATTATAGGAAATATCCTAACTTGAGGTTATATACTAATTTATGTGACATTATACTAATAAATTACTCCAAGGGGATGATTTCATCTCTTCTACTCCCTCAGAAAGTGCACAGGAAAGTTTTTAAATGTGAGTCATCTATGCTATGTTGCTCTCTACCACTATGTCCTTTCGTCAGTGTTTTGATGAGGTGTATGCAAAAAGCTACATTTCAATTATCAACCTTATTTCTCTGAAAAAATTCTTTTTAAGGAATGCTGTGACAGATATGCTGAGTTAGATTCTAGTTCTGCTGTCCATTGGTTTGAGAGGAAAGTGGGATAGGAAAGGTCCAACTGAGGATCTTTCTTCTGCTCCTTTCATCAATTATTTTGTAAAATACCTCCAATCCAGTTGGCAGCCAATTACAGTCACTACAAACCCTATGAATAAATTTTCTTCTTATATTGCTCGCTGTAGTAAGTCTCTGGTGTAAAGAAACACAATATTCAGTTCAATGCTTTAGAGATTTTTTTTTTTTAAAAGAGAAAATAAATCACACTCAGAGACTACCTCAGTACCCTGGGCTTCTGCCTTGGCTAAAGATATTTCTGTATTTCCATTAGAAGATGTATTGTTTTATGGAATCAGCATTAATCTTATGTTCTGGGCTAGTATTGAGTGTGTGCAGTTGTACCCTAAGAAAAAAGGACACCTTTGTCTTCCAGACACCTTTTTCTTTCCATGCATGTATTTCAATTTTTGTCTGTTTGTAGATGATGAATTTTTCAGCCTGTCCCTGTGAAAATAAGGCTTATGGGACCATACTTCGTGTGTGCAGGTTTCTCCCTTATTTGTTTCCGACTTGTTTCAATCAAGTATGAGATCCAAATTAAAAAAAAAAATAGGGCAAAAATCAAAAAAACCAAAAGATATTACATTGCTATGGGAAGAAACCCAAGCAAACCAACAAACAAACAAAAAAACCCAAGGGAGGAGGGCAATGTTCCAGCCTTCCCAGAGGAAAGGACTGTGGCTTGAAGTCAATTCATGTTAAACACCAGAATATCCACATAATAGAGTGGCATTATGAATGCCTAAGATTCAGAAAAGATTCAATGAACCAATAATTACAGGAAACCAATACTTATTAGTCCCATTTTCTGGGCAGTCAATGGTTTTTAAAAAAAGACTAAACAGGAGCTTTTGAAATTAATTATTTGTTGTCTTTCACAAACCAAACTTGCACTATTGTTTTTTGATCTGACTGCAAGACCAAACCTGTGTTCAGCAGAGATTCAGCTCTCTAAAGGCTTTGTGTGATGGACCCAGGCTAATCCAGTGTGTTTCAACTGGAACCTGCTGAAAATTTTAATTCATATCAAACTTGAGTGATAGTAGCTAAGTAATCCCCTATGTTTCACATAGGAGTATGTCAATTTTGGAAACACAGTTATTTGTAGTGTTTAAAAAACATTGTGTTTGTAGCCCATGCATGCTTGGGTACACTGCATTCTCTGTAAAATGAACAATTTCACGTGTACTTGGTTTTCCACACAGTGCTACAGCCTAATGTTTGCAAATTTTATAATCTATCTAATGTATTTTCTTTGTCATCACACATGGTACAATCTTCAGTCAAGGCTGCTTTCTGAATGGCATTTCCATGCTCCTCTCTGAGTTTTATTACTTGTGGAAGGATTATACATTAGACTCATAATTACTTGCTCAATGAAAAGTACAAATAAAAGTTGGATATTCATTAAATGAGCAAAGTGAGAGAATATTGACTTTCCTTAAAATACAGTCTTTAGTTAAATTGAAATTAACTGAAACTAGCCCAATGGGACCAAAAGACTCCAAAGCTCTATTTTTACAACTTCAAATAAAAGATAAGGAAAATAGAATGGCAACAAACTTACAATTCAGGCACTGACATTTTGGGTTTTATAGCATCCAATTGCATTCCAGTCACCTGCAACATGAGCTTTACGCTTTCTTGTAAGGAAAAGGGTTAGAGAAGAATGGTAAAGGAGGAAATTAATTTGGAGCTAAGGTTGGCCTTGTGACTGAAATAATCCAAATCACTAGGGATGTTCTCTCATCTTTAGTACTGTTCCAAAGTGCCAGAGTTTCTGTTACTGGACAGAAAGACAGAGCAGTGCCCAGTATAGGCACGTGAGACAAAACTCCTGAGACCTGGGAGATGTCAAATAAGTAGCATTAGTGCAAAGGCTGCTATCTGTACTTCAGCTGTTGTGGTTCAGCCAAAACCATTGAGCTGTTTGTTATTTATTTGCATTAGTTTTGCCCTTTCTCCTATCTCTCAAGAACGCAATAAGGAGATGGGCTTTTTCCATAGGCTATACTGATAGCCAGTTTCTCCATGCTTGATTCATTAAGTTGATTATCACAATGTGATAGAATGTTTCTCAGTCAAGGTATAAACCGTTTGCTGTAGCCTAAAGTACAGTTTTCTATGGCTGCCTCCCTTCTCTTGTCTCATACTTTCATCCTTTTGTGTACATCCCAGAAAACAGGTTGTGCTTGGTCATTGTTATTTTCCTGTTTTTATGTTCTTGGTGAGAGCCTTCTCTATATCTAAATAAATATTTTAATGATGAAATTGGAGTAATTTTGGACCCAGACTTAAGGAAGAGGAAGCATCTAACAAGTTTTTGTTTTGATTAAAATGAAACCCACCAAATTTGAGACAGTTTACAGAAATTTTCAGAATGGTTAGAAATAAATCTTCTGTCTTTACACAGAACTGGGATACCTCAGTCCCTAAGTTTTCATTAGTTTTTAGGCAGGAGGGGTTTTTTTTCTCTGTTCACTGTCTTTCCTTGCAAAGAAATACTTTGTGTGGTGCCAGATTTGTAGTGTACGTCAAAACAAGCTTGATGTCCTTGTTCATTCATCCAGGCACCAACTACATTTTCTGCAGTAGAAAAAAACCCCAAACTAGGTGAAGAGAAGCTGTAAAGTAAGAGTATCCATGACACAAAAATAAAGTCTAATTGAAGTAATGTTTTAAAGGAGAAGATTAAAGGAAGGAAGGCAACAGGTAGGAAGGAGCTGTCATTTAAAGAAATGCATGATTTAGCAAGAAAAGTGTAGCCTTGATTTTTTTAATGCATTTTAGAAATAAGAAATTACACCACATAAAACAACTGGATCCTTATCAGGTTTCATTATTTCATCCATACAGTATGTATTTTATATTTTTCCCCTTTATCATTCACAAGTTATCTCTCAGTCTTCTTGTAGCAGTCTTTACCCTTTCAAATCACATTGTTCTGCAGGTTTTTTGCTATGGATAAAAGAAAAGAATATTTCATCCTCTATGTCCCTACTTCGTTCACTCTCTGAAGTACATTTCTGAGAGAAAGTTGTATTTCTGGAAAAGCTGGACAGTTAGCTCTTGGCAGCAGAACTGACTGCTCTGGCAGGTAGTGTAGCCAATAAGTGCATACCTATAAAACAAAAAGTGGATTCTGAGACCCTGACATCTGTGCTGGGATTTTCTTTCATAGTGGTACCAGTTCCACGGATTGAATGTTCCTGAGCTGTTGGGCATATCTTCTTTTTTCAATTTCATTTGAAAGGAATCCAATTTGAACTACATCTTTGTTAGTCTATGTGAGACAGTCTTTGTCTAAAATAATAACCTTTCTACAAACAGGTCAAAGTGATAGTGGTTTAGATTCTCCTACCTATCTAAAATGTGAAAGGCATCAACCTCGCCTTGCTAAAATGTATTTCTTCATTTGCTTAGTGGAAAGATCTGGAATAGCTTGATTTGTGCCACACTCTTTTATGTAAGACCAGGAAGAAAACTGTCTGAGTTCTTAATTGCTTCTTTCAATAATTTTTCTAGCTGACTGAAAGATGCTAGCCGCAGGACCCCTCTCAATTATCTAACGAGGATCTTGGTGTCTGGGGAGGTCCCTGCTGACGGGAACCTAGCCATTACTATTCCAGTCTATGAAAAGGGTGTGAGAAAAGATACAGGGAGCTACAGACCTGTTTGTCTAAACTCAGATCGTGAAAAAATTGTGAAGATTATTCTGTATGTTATTGGAAGGAATTTAAAGAATAATGCAGTCATAAGGCACTCTCAACATGGATTCTCAAGGGGAATGTTCCATTTGAGTAATTCAGTATCTTTCTATGATAAGGTCACCTGCCTCATGGATGAAGGGAAGGCGGTGGATGTAGTTTTTCCTGGATTTTAGTAATGCTTTTGATACCATCCCTCACAGCACCATTCCAGACAAGTTGCCCAGCTGTGGGATGAGCGGTGCACAGTGCGCTGCATTAGGAACTGGCTGAATGGCAGAGCTCAAAGGGCTGTGCTGGATGGGGCTACATCTGCCTGGTGACTGGTCACCAGAGCTGTTCCTCAGGGTTCAGTTCTAGGGACAGTTCTGTTCAGTATATTCGTTCTTCTGTGGTAAGGTCACCTCTCTCATGGATGAAGGGAAGGTAGTGGATGTAGGAAGTTTGCTAATGAGACTAAACTGGGAGGTGCTGTTGATCCCCTCAAGGGACAAGAGGCCTTGCAGGGGGTTCTAGCTAGATGGGAGCATTGGACTATGATTAATGGGATAAAATTAAGCAAGAACAAATTCTGGTTTCTACACCTGTGGCAGAGTAACACCAGGCATTATTATGAATTAGGAGAGAAGTGGCTGGAGATCAGCCCTGCAGAAAGGAATCTGGGGGTGCTGGTGGGCAGCAGCTCAGTGTGAGTCGTCTGTGGACTCCGACAGTGAAAACAGCAAACCACGTCCTGGGATGCATAAAAACCAGCACAAACAGCCAGTCAAAAGAAGTGGTTGTCCTTCTCTATTCAGCGTTGGTGTGGCCTCACCTCAGTGAGACCTCATGGTAGTGCTACACAATTTGAGAAGAATGTGAACATCCATGAAAATGTCCAGAGGACAGCAGCAAAGCTGGTGACAGGGCTGGAAGGCATGTCCTGTGGAGAGTGGCTAAGGACTTTGGGGTTGTCAAGTTTGGAGAAAAGCAGGTTAGGGGTGACATTGCTCTTTACAGCTTTCTGAGGAGTGGAAGCAGAGACGGCACTGAGCTATTTTTCCGTGGTACTTAGTGCTGGGACATGTAGGAATGTTTCAAAGCTGTGCTAGAGGAAGTTCACAGTAGATCTTAGGAAGCATTGCTTTACTGACAGACTGGTCAAGCAGAACCATTTTTCTAGAGAGATTGTCAGCAGGCCTCATGCCCATAAATGTTTAAGAGGCATTTGGATAATGCCCTTAAGAATATGCTTTGACTTTTGGCCAGCCCTGATCGAGCTAAATGATTGTTGTAGCTACTTTCTGAATGAAAATATTCTAGTCTAGTCTAAACTACTTGCTCACAAAGTAATAGAGAATGTCAGGCAGCGGTTATAGTTTTGCATTTAAGTGA
Organism: Callaeas wilsoni; assembly: GCA_013398955.1. Lineage (NCBI taxonomy): Eukaryota > Metazoa > Chordata > Aves > Passeriformes > Callaeidae > Callaeas > Callaeas wilsoni. The sequence goes on along the minus strand of VWPU01016742.1, from coordinate 172,661 downwards.
AAGGTGATGCAACAAAGACTATAGAAAGAATCTCATAACTGTCAGTTTTTCTAAATTTTTTTTTTTTTTTACTTTATGATCTCTCGTCTTAGAGAAAATTTCAGGATTTTGAGACATGTTTTGGGACAGCTGAAATGATATACTACATCTCTGTAACATAGCAAAAGTACATGTATTTTTTTCATCTTGTGTTTTAACTGTAAATAATTAATTATGGTGATGGAAAGAACTTGAAATATTTATGTTTGTCTTGATACAATTGAAAGTTTGGTTCCATCTTATTCTTTCTTTAGGAAAAGTATTCTATGATTAAAAGTATACTAATTGGAATCTGGCATTTTTTTGTATTGCTCTTACCCATTTGATACTTTTGCAAAGTGCTGAAATGATGCTAACTCTACCCTGCTTGCATGATTGTTTGATTGTACCAAATTAGAATACTGGTTGCAGCCTAATAAGATTCAAAATCTTTAGATCCTATTTTTTTTTCTTAAATACCCATCCAAACCTATTGTAGACACTTTAAAAATGGAGTCATACAGTAGGAGAACTTAAGCCAGCACCAGAGATTTTTACAGGAATTTTGAGGTGGGAAAAACTTAAGCTTGAAGCTGTTTTGGGGAGAGCAGACTGAATAATGCAAATGTGAAATGGAAAGGGCATATTATAAGCTAGGAACCTGAAGTTGGTTTAAGTAGGAAGTGTTGTATGGCACCCCACAATCCATGAGGGGTACTACTGTAAGTTTCTGTGGAAAAAATACCAAACAACTGGATTTCATTTCCAGAGATGTGGGTGTCCACAGATCCAGCTGTCTTTAAATGCAGTGTTAGTTCTCAGTATCTCTAAAAATGGTTCTACTCATCTCTACAGATAAAATTCCATGAGTTTTACACAACTGTGACTATCGCATGAGAATTCATAGTCTGCTTTGAAACAGGTCGTTTCTTGTCCCACTCAAGACATTCCTTTTTATTTTCAGTCTTCTTTCACAACTGCATGATCTTTTTATTCAATGAAATCCATTTCCCATGTCATCCTTCTACTGAAGGGACTCTGAGGGTTCTTCTCTTCTCTTCTCTTCTCTTCTCTTCTCTTCTCTTCTCTTCTCTTCTCTTCTCTTCTCTTCTCTTCTCTTCTCTTCTCTTCTCTTCTCTTCTCTTCTCTTCTCTTCTCTTCTCTTCTCTTCTCTTCTCTTCTCTTCTCTTCTCTTCTCTTCTCTTCTCTTCTCTTCTCTTCTCTTCTCTTCTCTTCTCTTCTCTTCTCTTCTCTTCTCTTCTCTTCTCTTCTCTTCTCTTCTCTTCTCTTCTCTTCTCTTCTCTTCTCTTCTCTTCTCTTCTCTTCTCTTCTCTTCTCTTCTCTTCTCTTCTCTTCTCTTCTCTTCTCTTCTCTTCTCTTCTCTTCTCTTCTCTTCTCTTCTCTTCTCTTCTCTTCTCTTCTCTTCTCTTCTCTTCTCTTCTCTTCTCTTCTCTTCTCTTCTCTTCTCTTCTCTTCTCTTCTCTTCTCTTCTCTTCTCTTCTCTTCTCTTCTCTTCTCTTCTTCTCGGCTTTATTTAGTTTTTATCAACAACATTTTCTTTCTCTCCCTCTGTGATTTCCCAGCCGTGAGATAAATAGCCTTGTATCTTACAAGCTAAATACAATTACTGCTATCAAAACTGGAGTCTTTCTCTCCCTGTAAATGTCTCTTGGAAGCTGATAAGCTGTTCAAAGCAAACTGCAGGCATCTGCCTAATCCTGAGATTAAACATAACCACCCAGAAGACAGCAAGAGATAATTGAGGAGGGGGGGTTGGGGGATGCAGGCAGGAGAGGAAGAGAGGAGGAGAAAGTGAGATCCTCTCCTGAGATATTAAGAGGACATACAGAAGGCTCAAGGTTATTTGTAAAGGAATTACGCAAAACACACAAGAGCTTGTTATGATGAGGAATTTCCTCAGATAATGCAGTGGTTGTTGCAGTTGTTAAAGACAAAATTTAGCAAGGATTTGTTTGATGTAAAGCATAAAGGGCATCTCCCACCCATGACTGCTCATTTTTATATATTATCCCCATCTTGTCCTTGAAACGGAAGGTCTCAAGATTGTATCCAGATTCTTTGTGAATGCTAGGGTTCATCTCACTGGCTTTATGCTGAATGTGGGGAGACATTAGATTTCTCAAGACTGAAGCAGGGGCCTGAGCCGACTTCCCTGTGCTCTATTTTACTACCTGCTGACCAGCCTAGGAAATAAGAGTGCTTTAATTGTGGAGAAACAGTGTATGATATCTGTATTAGTCTTCAGTTATAAACAAGGCAGAATTACTGAAGGTTAATAGTTTTTATGAGTCACCCCAAAACAGTTGAAAAAAGCAGCCTCATTTCTGAATATATAAATTCTTCTTGATAGCTTTTTTTTTTTTTTAATCAGTGACATTATAGTTTTCTCCTTCTGTAATTTTTTTGGGTCTTCTGTTTCTGAAAGCTTGTCTGTTTTTAACTGTTGTCAATGGGATATTACCCCTCCGAATTTTGCTTTATTTAATTTATAATGCATTAGACAGGAAAAAGAAGATAAATTTAGATGGTCTAATAGTAGCATCACTGGGGAAATTAGGAAAAGTCTACATATCCTTTCTTCAGCTGACATGTGCACTGATATTGTAAATAATATGCAATATTGTGATTTTTAGTTCTTGTGAGCTCAGTGATGCAAAGTCTAATGCTGATTGGGAAATTTACAAGAAAAACTCAAAAGCAGAACTAACTGAGATGTCTGAATCATTGCAACAAGTTCTTTCTTTCTAAGTTTGTACTTATCCCTGCACAGTACCTGTACATGGCTCATATTGTACCACTTCAGTGATTTACAAAGATTCAGTAATGGAGCCTTATCAGAGCAAATCACTGGTTCTCTGTGCTTTGCAGAGCCTGGGTCCTCCTCCCCCAAATTCACTCTGTGTCTTGCTGAATGATTTTGACATATCATTTCCTCTTCTTTCCACCCTTCATTCCCCCACAAAAACTTTGGTTACTGCCTTCTTGGGCCCCCGTGCCAATCTTTTCCTTCCCTCAGACTCGAGGCTGTTGTCTCCTTCTCACTTCTGAAACCAAGGTAATAGTAAGAAGTTTGGCTGAATCCAGTTGTCGCCATGAAAAGGCACATGGATCTTGTGCTGGACCACTTGGAATTATTAATAAGATGTGTTGCTTGATCTGCAAGCTGAAGGGATTTTTTCTTGGTGCTACCAGATCCCACCGTGGTCTTAATATTTTCCTATCCAAATGCCCGTCTGAGTGGGCAATGAGTAAGGAACAAGAGAACTGATTTTTGATTAGCCCTGTAGGCTGAGCGTGATCGCCAGGGTTCTTGTCATATACTTTTTTGTGGATTTTGACTTTTCATATTGTACTCATTTTGTGGGACTTAAATGAGCTCTCAGATGCTTCCTATCAGCATGAATTTGAGACAGCATATAAAGTGCGTTTGACAGATTTACTGCATTTCATAATGAGCCTAAAACATATAAAAAGACAGGGTTAATAAAACAGAATTGGAGAAGCACATTTTGAAGGCAGTACTGTGACATATGTTGAAAGATCTGCCAAGAGGGATGATTAAAGCATGACAAGTTGATGAAATCAAGAGTTGATTGTAGCTTGTCACTGCAGGGCCATAGCATCTATAATATAGTTATAGGATTGGAAAACTGATAAATATGGCTACCTGATATGAACACTCAAGTTTTGTTCCCCTATATCCACTGACATATAAACCTCCATACATGAAGTCATCAACAAACAAACACACTTTGGAATTTGTGCAAAAACACTCATGTTAATGCATGTGTTTCCATACTGGATGATGGGATAGGATCTGACATGATATAAAAGTTACACTAATGTTGCCACTACATGTAGAGTTTAAGTGCTGTGTACTTTGTGTTTTGTTTTCCCACAGAAAAAAATGAAGCTGTGGTTCATTTCCAATTTGCCCCATCCTCAAAGAGTTTCATGGAAGTGCTGTAGGGATTTTCTGTCTTCCAAATTTGTTTTTGAGGACAGAAGAGAGAAAAGATAGAAAACAACAACAACAAAAAGTGGTTATATTGCGGCTTCCAGTGTCCATTGCTCCTGATTTGTTTCTGAAAACTGATCCGGGCTCTTGTGACACACTGCATTCAGTCTGAGTGAGCTGTAGTTTTAACTTCACCAAGTACCTACCTCAAGCCCATGTGAGTGGCAATCTGTCAAACACTGGAATCTGTCATCTTGGCATTAAGAATGAGGGAAATGCATGGGTCTTTATGAAGACATGTAAGGTAACAAAGCAGAACAAACAGGACAGTATGATTTAACAGCAATAGGGTTGAAAGAAGGAGTTTAGCAAAGGAAGGAAGTAGACACAGAAAAGTATCTTCATGCAAGTAGCCATGACTATCTAATTCCCACCCGAGATCCCACCAATAATCCTTGAGATGTGTGAAAGGGGAGAGGAATAAGTAGCATTCTTCTGTAGCAGTCTTTATTACTGCTACATAACAATCACATAAAAGGTTGTTCTAACATGCAAATGCATACCACAGAGGCAATACTAGTTTTAATGTAGCCAAAATACTTTATCTTGTTTATAGCCTAGATAAAGAAAGTACTACCAGAAAGTACTGACAGTTTGATGAAAAGTTTTTTTGGTGCTGTCCAAAAGAACAGAGATATGTATTATATTGCTGTTATTTGAATTAGTGTAGCAACACATCTTCCTGAATCAGACTAGATGTCCAATATGTCAAATCTACAGATGAATACCAAATACTTTAGAAGAAAAATTTGCTTTAATGGTCAAAATGACACTTCTTTCCAATGGTCCTGGATTTGGATTCTCTTCTGTCCTCCCAGCGCCTGATTGGTCATCTAATCAAACTTCTTGAGTCTGAGACCTCTAAAATGTCTGATGCTCCAGAGAATTACAGTGACCCACCATGGCAACAACAAAAATATACCCCAAAAGATGTCCCTATAAAGAAATGGCTCTACTATTGCATTTAGTTTGTGATCTGGAATATGAAGTCAAATAACCTGTATGTGTCTGTATCATATCTACAGTAATTACATTTGTATTTCTCAGTTGGAAAGCAAACGGTTCTTTTTTTCCCCTCATTAATTTATTCAGGAAGACATAATTGTGTGGAAAGACTCCCACTCCTTCTGCAGCTGGAGAAGTTGCTCTGCTGCATTGTGACCCCATTGCTCAGCCAAATTTAAACCATTACAAACCAAAACCTAGGTAGTTTAGTGGCATCTGTAATTTTTCTCTATTTTTCTGATTCATTTTCCACTGGTGATATTGATTCTCAAATCTCAGTTCTTTCCTCTTAGCTTAGTTCTATTGACTAGGGTTCTTTTTAAGATATATTGTTGCAACATAGAGTGAATGCCTAGGAACAGTTGTGTTAACCTTTGACAATGGTAGTACGGCATATACTGAAGAGATGAGCTTTATGATTCCCCAGTCCTAGGTTTGCTCTATGTCAGAATGATCACTTAAAATGTTCCAGGATATGGTATCCATAGGGCACTGATGCATCTTACTGCCTAGCTATTCTCACCTGGTATCTGATTTAAGAACCCTGAGCTGAGGAATATCTCTAAGTATTGGCATTGCATTAATATACTTACCACAGGCCTTCGAGTCCTGGTCCCTGAAATACTGTGGTGCAAAACAGATACAATCCAGGTGTTTTTCCCTGTGTTTCTTTGACATTCAGCCATTTTCCATGAATAGTAATTACATAATAAGAGATATAGTTATATCCTGATAGCTTGGGCTTCCTAGCAATTCCATGCCAAAGTATACAGCTGTTCACACAGGCATGTGTATCCTGACTGAATCCTCAGGTATTTTGAGCTGTTCTCATCTGTTTGTGTCCACTGCTCCATGGTTGTGTGAGAGTCCAGGTAGCAAGCATAAACCTCATCAACAATGATTTCTGGTAAATGTCTCCTTTTCTGGCATAAGATTAATTAGAACCATAGAAGGGCTTGGGTTGGAAAGGACATTTATGATCATCTAGTTCCAAACCCCCTGCCATGGGAGGGGACATCTTCCACTAGACCACATTGCTCAGAGCCCCATCCAACCAATTGCTATTTGATGGTACATAAAATGTTGCCGTATAATGTAGTGCAGAGAAGGATGGAGAAATATTTCTCAGATGGAGACTCAGGCTAGTCCTGCTGCACAGCACAGTGCAGTGAGTTCCCAGACATTAATATATTTGCATTTCTCTCCTTGGTTAGTTCTATTTCAGTTCTCTTGGTCAAACAGAGTTGTTATGTTTTATTTCTTCTCTCTCTCTCTCTGACTCTCCTTCTGTCCCTGTCTATCTTGCATAAACACACGTGTGCACAGTAAGAATGAGCAAACAAACATCTGTCCTGAGGGATCACAGGCCTGAACAACAACTTTGTGCTTTTCTGATCACATTGCCTGCAGAAAGAACAGTGCCAGCTGTAATCCCAGGTTGACATGCTGACATGCAGTGACAGAAGGGCTTTATGCTTCCGCATTAGCCTTCTCCCTGCTCGCTGAAGGCACTGAAAAGCATGAAGTCATTAAAACCCAATGCTACAGACTGAAGTAGAGCAACTGTGTGAAAGGATGGTCAGAAGTGAAAGGGGCCAGTCATGGAACTGGGAGTCAGAAGTTCATGAATTCCAGCCTTTGTGCTTAGAGATGCCTTTCTCTGTGATCTTGGGTAATGCTTTTACCACTCTTTGGCTCAGTTTTTCCCATCAGTAAACTGAGGATAAAGCTCCAATTTACCTTATCTTTGGTGACTTAAATAGAAAATGTTCTACAATTCACTGAACATGAAAGTCTTTCTGGGTCAGTGAATTTGCATCTTTGCTACCTATTGAGTACCTGGTGCCCTTGGTCATGGCACAACTTTGTGAATAGCATCTGTCTTTGATAAGACTTACTGGGTTACTACAGAATCTTAGAATTCTCTTTTCCTTTTTCTAAACGGATGCAAACAGAAGAATTGATTTCACGATTTGTAGCAATTAGAAATGGGAAAGGCCTGTTTGCTCTCATTTATTCCATTCTGTAATAAACTGATATCCCCCACCACTTTTTCAAGTAAAATTTTAAATAATTCAGGAATTTCCCTGAGGATACTGTAGCACTGTCTAATATGCAATCTTGATAGGAAGTGCTTCTTAATAAATTTCTTCTTTCGTCAGTTTCGTACGTGCTTTTAATTATTTCCTGGCACTCATCACCCTAGAGAACTTGCCCCTTCCATAGAGTTTTTGCCATTTGGTTATTTGTAACTGGTTAGCTTTCCAGTCCTCATCAGTGACATTTGACTAAGGACCTTACAGGCATTAGTCTCATTATTGTTACTGACTGAGCAGCTTCCCTGCAGTAGCACTGTATTAATGGGAAAGGATTGCACATGCTCTCTCTATTTGTGCGTTTAACTCCCCACATTATCTCCCTAAGAACATGTGCACAGGGAAATGAGATTCAGAAACAGCTGAAGGTTTCTAGTGGAGCCAGTCCAGCTCCATAGCTGCCAGCACCAAGGCAGAGGCTGCAAGTCTGCTGGAACTCAGCTGCTCTTGTTTGCAGAGTTGTGGTAGTGAGCCACTGACCTTTCATGAAGCAGGTATAAAGCCACAAATTTTCTTACCTTAGATCATGCACCCTACAAAGGCAATTGTGCAGTTTTCAGTCTTACATTGCTCCTGGAAGCAAAATAGCTACACTCATGTAGCTCCAAAGCCTAACCCTAAATATGTAAATTAGATTCAGTGTTTCTCTGTCCTGAGTTTGCCTAATGCACAAAACAGATAAACAATCTCTAGATAAATGAGAGTTAATAGAATATAAAGTGTCAATACAAATAAAGTGCTTTTGGTATTTGATTATTTCTGCTTGTTCCCACTGGGCAATATATAAATCACATCCTGACCTTTCACAAGGGAATCAAAGAAATGGGATATGGGGACAATTGCAGTGGATTTTATTCCAATCTCTGATTTCTTCCTGCAAAGTGATGGGGTTTTTTTCTTGTTTAAAATGGAAAGATCAATATGTAGTTTCAGTTTTTCTTTAATAGACACTTCAGCCTTGGCTGCTTGACATGGGGCTCAATTTAGATCTGGTCAGTGAAAAAACACAGTAATTTACACATTCCTTACAAAACATTTCAAACATCTAGTAATGTAGACAGCCAAATTGTTTCATATTTTTACAGAGGTTGAACTGGTAACTGCGTTCTCTGTACTGTACACTAGTTCAGTTTTCCAGCATAGCTCAAATGAGAACTAAAGCAGACTACTTTTATTTCATGCCCATAGCCTCAGCTTCTAGAGGGCTGAAGTGATTCAGCGTAATGTGGGCATATAAAATAGGACTTAAAATAGGACTTGAGTCACATTTTTCACAATATTTTTTTTCTTCTGCATGCTTGAAAAGGTTTGATTAACCTTCTTCCACCTTTGTTAGTCTGAGTTTTCTTTTGTTTTTCTCCTATTGTGCTTCTGTGTTAGATTATCAAGGGTAAGGCACTTATCCAAAACAGGATTGAAAGACTAATCTAAGGGAGGTTGAAATGTTACTGATCTTGTCCTGGGGCAGAGCATTGAATTAGATGACTTCTTCAAGTCTTCCTTAGTCTTATTAGTGTCATTGTGGTCCACGTTAGCTGTACCTCCTGCACAGACATTTAAACTCCTATCTCCTAGTTTGCTTCTGAATTTCCCAATGATTTTGGCCTGAATAGTGCTTTACTTTGAATTAGAACCTCAAGCTTTTTAGGGTAAAAAAGATCAGATAAAATAGGGAGTGGTGGCATTGTAAAGCTTTTGGTTGAGGCACTAGAGACTTAGGAACAGTTTCAGTTGCCTGAATAACTTTTACTGTTGGAGTCTTGCTTGCTAATTCTCTCTCTTATTTTTAGTACTTATATTACCAAGGCCTTGTTGTCTCTTGTCATGAGGGCAGTGAGCTGAGGAGAGTTGCAGTGTGAAGGTCAGCTTTTAACTCCAGTCCATAGTGAGATGAACAGAATAAAAGGTGTTGCTCCCAGCAAACAATGTGATCAGAGGGAATTGAAGATAAAGTCAAGGGCATCCAGGACTAAGGGGAAAATGAGGACAAGAAATAAAATGAGAATTCAATAGTAAAAGATGCAATTTTATTGAACAGTGAAGGCAGAGGAAAAAATATCCAAGAACTGAAGCAAATGAAATAAATAATACAATTTTTTAAAAAAAATCCCAAATTTAAATCCATTTTCTATAGCGCTCCTGTTATACAAGGCAAAACTGAAGCTTTACAAGAAATTTTAGAGGGACAGCTTGTGATAGTTAGAAAGATTGCAGATCATCTGCCTTATAATTATTTTGTTGAGCACAGCCATCCTGTTTCATTTTTGTATAAGCCACATCTGTGGTTTCAGGTTTGGACTTTTTTCAAGTGTTTTCTAAAGCCACTGTAAGTAGAGATTTTTTATATGTTTGGATTTTAGTGCGATCATTCCCTATGTTATATAACATAAACCACAATATGGTCTTACAGTAACACAACAAAATAAACATCTATACATAAACAGACCTGATGTTAAAACTTGATTGTAAGTGTTGTTATTCCTTTCTGATGTATGGAGGAAAGTAGTCTTAAAAATAGATTCTAATCCTTTACTAATAGACTCGTCTCAGTTTTCTAATTGAAAACAAAATATGAACAAATGATGGTAGTACTTCATAGTATTTAAAACAAAATATGTCCTTAAGGAAATGTGAAAATGGGGCAATTCAGTATACTGTAAGTTTTTAAGTGCAGCTGCCTGAAAACAGAAGTGGTTAAAGAGGCTCAGTGTGCGTCAATCACATGCACACTTTGGAAACTTTTGTTCCCTTTATCAGAAGGGAAAATAGTAGCTTCTCCATGATGCATGCAAGTCTCCTTTTCCAGGGCACACAGCATCAGCTGTAGGAGAGTTTTGGGGCTGAATTGAACTGAGTCAGTTTATGTTGGTAGAGCAGTTAGCCATCAAATATACGCTTTCCAGGCTGTAGCAGGCTACTTCTCTCCCATGATGGTGTCGATTAAATGTGTGTAAATCTTAGTGAGATTGTGGGCATCCATAAAAACTCAAAGGGAGCTGGCATTAAGGGCTGCTGGGTGAACTGAGCTATCAAACATTATCTGTTTACAAGCCCTTTTCCTACTGAAATTCCATCTACAATAAGGGGAAAATGGTGGAAACATTTTAAAGCTTGAACACCGATCTCAAGATGTTTCTTTAAATCATTGGTAGCACTGTAGCACCTTTAATTTAATAACTCATTAGATAGAATGTCTCATTCATTTTAGAGACTTAGAAGGAATGAAGAAAATGTTGCTTCTGTAATGTTTCTTCATAGAACAGCCTTTGACAGTAATTTAGATCATATGAGTGTTTTCTTATGGTATTCTTTTCAGCATCTTCACAGACTTGACAACACATCAGATTGGATTAATATCCCACCTGAAAGCAAGTACTTTCTTTCTGCCCAGTGCAATTTGCTGGAACCTTTCAGTTTTTCTCTTTCACACGTAAGAGGTAGTAAATCATTATGACTGGTATCTAGGACAAGAAGCAAGATTTTTCAGAACTTCAATTGTTCGTGTACCTTCTTTGGCTTAAGATTCCATTTTGGTTTAGAAATAAGCTTAATGCAATAAAGGTCGCTTGTTTTCTTAAAGGAACCATCAGCAGAAAAGAAAAACATCTTCCAGCACTGAAGGGTTTTGGAAGAAAATTCTGTTTTGCCTATGAGAAAATTTAAACTGTGTCCTCTGGACTATTGCACTGTATAAAAAGTATTTCCTGTGGGAACTGCCAGTAGTGATTAGCACAAGCAAATACTTTTGATTTTTTTTTTTTCCCATTTTAGCTTGGTCTAAATTGAAGATTATCAAAAGCTAAAGTTCAAAGTGAATCTAATCTATTTATCTGTATAGTCTGTGCATGAGGAATACCGAGGGCTTCAGAAAAAAGACAGAGTAGAGGCAACCGATCATATTTAACCAGTAGGCTCTTGTTTTTATGACTGGATTCCACATTTCCTTTGGAAAAAGAAGGACAATCAAACAAAAACCCCAAAAACATAGAGCACTTCTGCCATATTCCTCTCCAAAGTGTTTAATCCTCAGGAATGTCTGTGGTATTTGAAATATTTTGAATATTCAGGTTAACCAAGATTCAAGAATCTAGAAGATTTCAAAATGTTACTGTTAAAATCCTTGAGGTCATAAAAGTCTGATTGCTTATCAGTTTGTTGTAAAACTTAGGACACACAGTGGAATTTCTATTAATTGTGCATGTAAGTCCTAAGTGGAACAAAGGACTTCTTTTAATCGTAGTCTTTACAACCGGCTTTAGAATTTTTACATGAAAAAGTTGTAAAAATAGGTAAAACAATGTGCTTATGAGGCACGATTCTTTAGAAGAAGCTAAGTTGTTGAGCAGATCTAAGTCGTATTGATATACATGAATTTATGATGTGGATGAAGGAAAAAAGAGGAAACTTATTTAAAATGAGCCATTCCTGTTGGTACTTGAATCACTTTAGAAGCTAGAAAGTATGTGAGGAAAAGTATTTAGTAAATCACAAGTAGCAAAACCAAGCAACACAATTTTACTATAAAAATTATGTCCTGCAACCTTTGAGACCCACATTGATCCTGAATGCAGAAGAATTATGCAATTAGGAGTATTTTCTGAGATAAATCTAAATTACTCTATCCTATGTATTCTATTCTGAAGAACAGCCTTGAATCAAATCTGGACTCGAAAGGAAAAAAGAGAGGATCTACATTAGTTACGTGAAAGGGTTGTTTGAATATTTGTGTCATTCAACTGTAGAAAGAAATTGTATTGAAGTCACAAAAGGATTGTTACTGAAAATTTCTCTGTATGAAGATGGACAAGAAACACCTTTAATCACATCATGCCTCAGCTGTCAGAGGTTCAATAAGCTTTCTTTATGCCGAAATTACGTTACTTCGTGTTGCAAACCATGATATTTCCTTTTTGAGCTATCATGTCAAATGTTGTGTTTATTTTTTAAAGCACAACTCCAAGTCAATATTAATTTAGTAATTGTGTGGTTCTATTGGTTATATTTAATGACTAGTCTAAGCACTTAATAATGAAAAAGTTGTTCTTTAGCTCACTGTTGTAATTGGGTATATGACTGAACACATTCTCATGCACATGTTTTTAAAAATCATTCTTATTTATGTCTGAAATAAAATTTAAAACAAACCAAAAAAGAATTGATCAGATACTAATGTTGCAGTATAAACCTATTTGAATTTTCTAATGCCCTTCAATTTTTCACTGCTTTTAAAGGTATGATTTTTATTTGTATTTTAATCTTGCTGAATATATCTGCATAATAATAACATAATAAAATTAAATTAAACCTGATTTAAAAAAAAAAAAGTTTTTAAAGATGAAGTGGGGAATAGTTGTTATTTCTGGCTTTCTTGAAGGTCTAGAACTATAAGAAACCCATTTTTCATTGTCATGTCTTTTTTGATTGTCCCACTTCCTTTTTTACCTTAGTCTTGTTGGCCTGTTCTTGTCAGACGCCCTGAGGAATTTCAATTCACCACATTTTTTCCTTTCTACAGTCAGCCTTTCACACAGAGGTAGAAGCACTCCTTGCCAGCCCCTGGCTGACTCTAGTGTTCCTCTGAACTTCCTTCATTCTGAAAAAATCTCATTGCCACCAGTAAAAGGTTACTTATGTGCATACTGATACTGGATGAAGACAGTGGAGTTTCTTGTTGCTTGTAAATAGTGTTACAGAATTTCTTTGGGGGCTACAGAAAATGTGCCTGCCCATCGACATTATAATATCAATGCACTCATTTAACTCATTTAACACTCTGAGTCCTAGCTCAGAATGTACTCCATAAGTGGGGAATGACCCCCATTTCTGCCAAAACTGTATCTATCTCTATCACATGCAATATAGCTGTAGTAGCAGCCTCTTTGTAAGTGTTCAAGTCTGAGTTGACAGAGAAATTTAGGTCTTTAAGTGCCATTGAAATGCCTCCCGAGTATTTTTCAGGACCTAGAACCTCTTCCTTACACACAAACAATTAGGCACACTGCAAATGAACAGAAAAATCCTAAAGGAGATGCAAAATTTTTATTATTGCATTTATGAGATTTAGCTATTTTGGTGGGCATGGATTAGTGTGTTGAGAAAAGGTCTAAGCTGAATGTCTTGCTAACTGATCTTGAAAAAAGAAACTGTTTTTGTAGTGAGCTTGACTAAATTTTGTTTCTGTTCTCCCCAAACCGATGAGTCTGCTTCCCTGTCCTGTGAGTGTAAGCTTCTCCTAGGCTTAAATGAATGGCAGAACTTGCAGGAAAGGAAACTGTCATTTGGGTTAAGAAATTGGAAAAACAGCTGATCTGCATGACCTCAGCTTACATTAGTCTTCAGTTTATTATTAATAAACAGATTAAATATCATTGTTTTGTTAACATTACTGTCTCTTTAGCTTTAGGTAGAGTTTTTTTATTTGTTTTTCTTGTTTATATTAACTCAGCTCCTCTTCGTCAATTTTTTCTTGGATCCTGCATTGAACATGGTTCAAATTTTCTGTTTAGGAATATATATTCATAGAACTACAGAACTGACTTTTTGGTGGTGCTGATATGAATTATGAGAGCTGGGAATGTACTTAAAGGTAACTTAATGTCTGTGAGTGACTCCAGGGCACCACAGTACATTGTTAAATATGACTTGACAAATGTCTGAGAGAGAGCGTTTTCAATTTTATCTTTTCCTTCTAGTTTATCTGAGTAACCAGTTCTGTATGGCAGGTATCTGAGGTGCAACAGAGAAACTGGAGCAATAATGTGTGTCAGCTGGTGCTTAATTAGATATTTCTACGATGGAGAATAGCAGTTTCCCACAATTAATATGTTATATGGAAGGTAAAAAGTCATCTGATTTTTCAGGAAGGTAGTAAGTAATTGGGCCAGTAAAGCTGTTCTTAAATGCTTTGGCTTCTTTTTTAATTGGTACCCCAAATAAGCAGCAAGGCTCCTAAGTGTTCATCATTATAGTTGGAGATATTAACCCAAATGCAAATTACTGTTCTCCTTACAGCTGAGGTTACAGCGATATAGATGACGATTTTTACAAATTCTCCCTAAGATTAGGTCCTATGAGTCCTTGTGGGACGGTATCTGCTGTGTTGCTATAGTGCCTCTCCCGTGTTGCAGAAAGGCAGCAGTACCCAGGTGCTGCTGGAGAGCACAGCTGTGGTCAGCAGGCAGCTCACATAGACTGGCAGCACTTCTGAGCAACAGCGATGCAGTCAGGATGATCGGACTCGTGAGAGTCACCAGTCATATTCCCTGCAGTATGAGTGTGTCTGCTCTTTACTGGCTGGACTTACATGACTTAGTTTTTAATTGATCTTTTTTTCATTAGTTTCTCTTTACATTGAAAGAAAATTACAGCATCTGTTTCAGAAGGTCAAATAAATATGAAGCCCCATTAGGCTATTTATATGTGGGACTTTAAAGGCAGTACTGCAAACTGTGCAGAGCAGTTGCTGCCTTGGACCACCATTTATTCAGAACACATACTGGAGCACAACTGATCTACTGAACTTCTGCTTTTGGTAGCATTACTTCAGTAAGTTGTGGGCTTACTCCTTTTTCCACAATATTATAATGTTTCATGTTAAAAATGCACTTCTTTTATGCCTTTCTGACTGAAGTGTTTTTGTAAAAATAATACTTGAAGCAAAAATTAGAATTAATCAGAAAGTGACTGTAGCTGAAGAAAATGAAAAAGCAGAATGATGGCACTTGTTCACTGTCATGCCTAACACCATCAGACTGAGCTGCTCCTTTCTACTAGAGGTTCCATTTGACCTGCACAATTTTCCAGTAGCTGGGGAATTTGGACAGAGGCTTTGTGTGAATCCTGTTCCTCTCTGTGGTGTGCAAGGAATAAGAGCTTTCCACCAAAGCACACTTTAATGGATGATTCTATTGTCCATCAACATTGAACAGTGGAACTGCAATTGCCAGAATTTCTATTTTGGCTAATTATTTCTGCTTTTATTTAAATTAGTTGCTAAGCTTCTGTTTTGTTCTGGCAACAGGCCCAAGTCTTTGGTAACTGAACACAAGTCTTCATGTATCCTTAATTAACAGTTCTTCCTCCTTTCAAATTTTACTTCCCCGTTTCCCTTTTTATCTTTCCATTCTTATGTGTTTTGGTTTTTTTTTAAATAATTCTATTAAATCCTTTTGGCATTGATATCTTATATTTTCTTCCTTTCTTTTTTTTACTGAGTTTCTAGTCCTAACACGTGTCTTTTACCAGTGCAAGAAGGTTTATCAAATTACTGCTAACCGTGTGTTTACGTGACTGACATATTGTGCCATGTCCTTATGCAATCAGATCCAGAGTCTGATCAAAATGTTTTAACTCATGGCACCGAGTTCATGCAAGGTCTCACGTCGCAGACAAATTGCACATGCCTTCCAACCAATTTGGATAAACAAATACTCTGAGGAGAATCTGAGTTATCTTTTTTGTAGGATTTAATTTCTTTGACCTTCCAGAACCTCAGGCAATTGGATGTATAACTATTCTCCACTCTACTAAAGATAAATCTCTATCTTTTCAAATATATATATATATACACATATATATATGTACACACATGCACACTTATTTATCTATAGCTAAATAAGGTCATAAAAAACCAAAAAAATCTAGGATGTTTTAACTATTTCATTGACTTTTCAGATTGTTTTTTAAGCTGTTTTTTAAACTTTAAAGGCAACACTGATAGTGAACGGTTCCAAATGGTAAAACAGAAAATCCCCTTCAAATATAACCGGCCTGTAGAGGAGTGGCTGCAGGAAAAAGGTAACAGTCATTAAAACTTTCATTTTAAACCCATTTGATTCTAAACTCTCATTTTTAAAGCCTGCAAATAAATGTTTCTTAAATGATAATCGCCTGCTGCATAAATGACTGTTTTAATTTTCATTATAATTTGTGTCAACTTCCACCTGCCATATGTTGATAAATCATGCTATAATACATTGCTATTAAAATGCAGTTAAAGGGACGAAATTCTAAGCTTGCTATAATAGTAATGACAAACAAGCAAAAATTCAGGACACGATTTCTTAAAAAAAAAAGCCAAATGAAGAAGAGTGAAGAGCAACAACATGTATTATGGCAATTTAACCACTGCATGATTTTCCTATTTTAATTTGGGATTAAGCTACATTTATATCTTTATTATTGAAATTTTCTTAAAAGATTTTCAAGTCTACTTGTTAAACCACTTCCTTTAAGTTGTTTCTTTTTTTCTCATGAGTCTGATTAGCCACTATGGCTATGTATTTCCTAATTGTATTAAGATAATTAAATTATTTTTAAAAATGTTGTAAAGAAAACATTTTTAACATTTTCATTTAAATTACAGTGAGGGAGACAGAGAAAGATGATTGTTCTGTTGTTTTTATGCTATGTCTGGTGTACAGTTTGAACATTCAAATGACATTTGTCTAAGATACAGCTCAAATTCTTAGTCTCAGGCAGTGCCACTTAATTTTGTGGGTTTGCCTGGAGTAACTGGCCTCAGTTCAACAAAAAAACTTCTTAACATGAATAAGTCCAGATGGCTTGAGTGAAAATTCTGCGTACAGTCCATGACTTGTTGAAATGGGACTTGTGTCAGAACAGTAATTTTTTTGGTAAGGAATTTGGAGAGGAAAAAAAAATCATGGCTATAGAACCCATTTTAAAGCCTGTTGAAGGTAACAGAATAACTTTCTGATTTCAGTAGGGCTTGAACTAGGCTCTTGGTAATACAGTGGAGTTTGTGAGGAAGATCTTCTCCGTCTATTACTAAATGTGGGTTTAAAAAAAAAAGAAAAGGCACTGTAACTAACTCCTTGCCTTGAAGTCTAGACAAAGCAGAACACAATCTTCTCTTGTTTCCATTTATGAAAGTACTGCTAAGAAAAGAGGGTGACCTTTGAACTCAGATGTTGCATTTTCTGTGCTGATTTAGACTATGGTTGTTAACGCATTTTCCAGGAAGGAAAACCAGTCTTTTGTAGGACTGGAAAAATATAATTTATGTTCTGTTTCAAATTTCTAACCTCAGCTGAATTAACAAATTGATTTATCCCTTATGAATTTAGGTCAGGAAGGATGTGGCTAAATCCAGTCAAAATATTTTCATGTGAAGGGCCTGATCCTGCAAAGTGTTGTGCACACTCAGTTCCTGTTAACTTCAACGAGAGCTGGCAGTGTTGCTCACTTTTCAGGTTTGGTCTACAAAGGTGTAATGTTTAAAACTAAAGCTAAAGTATTAATGAAAGTAATCAAAAATATTTGTGTAACCAAAACAGAAATATTTTTTTACTACCAGTATGTCATAAACAGTTAATTCAGCTAAACTGTAAATAAATTTTAAGATAACAATAAACAGAAAATGCTTATTCTCAGTGGGTTGCCCTAGTAATTTGCAAGAGCAAACTAAAGTAGATAAATAAAGTTTAACACTAAAAAGAGAATAATTTTGGTAAGTCTGAATTGCTAAAGTCCCTTTAACACTAAAGACAGTGATTGCCTCAATTTTGTTAAAACAGATGCATGTCTAATTCCTTGATGCAATTCATGTGCTTGAGAAACCCATCTTTGTTTTCTTTTGGTTTGGTTGTGGGTTCATTGGTTTGGGGTTTTTTTTTGTTCGATTGTTTTTTTCTTTTTTTTCTTTTTGGTTTTCCACAAAATCTTTTACTTTGTCACAGCTTCTACAAGTTTGAGCTTAAAAGCATGCCAAGACACTTTCATTTGTAATCCATCCTGAAGTTTTGAACTGAAGTCTACCTTTTGTGGATATTGATGCTTTGTTAAAAGACAATCACACATGCACTAGAGTCTAAAAGTGATGATATTTGAGTCTTCAGGCACCTTCAAAGCACTGGATGTTTTTAGGCAAGAAGGATAGAGCTATGTTTTTACTAAAGTGAGAGGAAATTCAGTCTTTCCACAATGTGTCAGGGAATGACTTTGTGCAGTGTAACACCTGAGACAATATAACTTGGTTCCTTCATTCCAAAGTAGACAGACATTTTCAGCAACTTAGGTACCACTCAAATTTAAAAAATATAAGAATGAGTAATTTATGTAGCTGTTCACCAGCGGGCTCACCCATCTGGTCATCCATCTAACAATTAATGTAACATGGAAACCTTCTGTCAGAAGACTTTATAAAGATGATGAGTGAAAGGGTAGATTCCTATCAAAATGGAACAAGACAGACTGATGGATGGAGGAATAGATTCATCAGAGAAACAGCATATAGAATAGCTGTCTTGCCCATGTGAGTTCTTGGCTTGGGTGAGGTAAGATGAAATGCTTTTTGATTGACATTTTTGAATGCTATAGATTTGGTCTTCCTTTGATACTGCTATGTTATTCATAATAATGAAATGGTTCATTCTTGGAAAAAAAATATAACACATTATCTTTCTGAAGTGGCATCACTATTGGCTTTATAGGGCTTTTAAATTCTATAAATTAGGTTAAAATAATTTTAAGAGCCCAGGTTTACAGTCTTGAATTGTATCAGTAATAAGCAAAATATTAAATGCTATTAACTTCAATGAGATTATGTATGTGAGTATAAAAAGAAGTATTAGTATAAATTGTTCAACTTCAGTAGTCATAAATCCAGCAGATTTCCTTAGCAGAATACTTCGTGTCTGCTAAGGCACAGATGTTACCTGTTCTGCAATTGGATGAGCTAATAAAGACCCAGAAGCATCTCATCAAAAGGATTGATCCCAGATGTACTTAATTATTCAAATCTCTCTTACCTGTAAAGTCTCCTTGATGCAAGTGACTGTACTTTTGAAGCAAGAACTATTAGTGTGAATTACGATTTGGAAAATCAGGCCCAAAGTCTAGTGCCACGGGAAAGTTACACTTCAGATTTCTCTGTGGTATTTTTAATTAGAATTCAGTTTTACAAATGAAGAAGTCAATGAGAGAGCAAAGAAACAAGAACCTGAACTATTCAGAATATCCACAAAAAACCTCATAATTTTTCTTCAGTATAACACTAAAATGGCAGTAGGAATAGTTCTCTGTGGAAAAAACAGGACTGCAATTCTGCAGTCCTTACACATGTAGTAGAATTTACTAATGTAGATAGTTCCTCAATAAAATTCAGTGGCCAAATAAATTTTACTTAGGGGAAGGAGGCTTCAGCTAAATTCCATTGAAAGAATGATCAGAAGAGACATATGGTGGCAGAATTAAGTGTATATTCTTTCCAAAGTTTTTTCTCATTCCATATTCATTTCCCTGGTGTCTTTATCATGCACCTGTACACCATCTTAGAGCAAAGAATGAGGAATTGCAGGTGGTAGGTGACTGCAACAAGTGATTGTTCTTTTAGCAAACACATTTTTAGTGTGGTTTCCAGCATTAACCATATGGTGCAGTGCATGAATCCTGGTCTGGAAAACCATTTAACAGAGAAGACTCCAAAATACACAATCAGAGTTCCTTTTTTTTTTTTGCTGTAATAGGGTCACATCCTTGGTGTACACTTTCTGTCAACATTAAAAGATGAAGGCCCAGAATTGGAGACATGGTCTCTTTTT
Source organism: Callaeas wilsoni (assembly GCA_013398955.1). NCBI lineage: Eukaryota > Metazoa > Chordata > Aves > Passeriformes > Callaeidae > Callaeas > Callaeas wilsoni. The sequence continues at coordinate 152,940 of VWPU01016742.1, read as the reverse complement.
TTCAGGCTTAATATACTAACTTTTCATTCTTGCAAATAATGCAAGAGATATGACAGACATGTAAAGCTATGCTGTGAGCTTGGGTTAGAATAGTTGACATCCAGAGGAGAGTCGTAATCCTCCAGTAAAGGTGACAGAACTCCTCTTCTATCCTTGTTTGGGGAGCTCTCCTACATGAAGCAGCAAAAAATTTTCCCATCTCATCCCCTTCCACCATCTTCCCTTTGGCAAAAGATGAAAAAAGATACTAAATTAATTCAAGGGGAGAAAGGAATGGAAAAGCAAATGGAAAACTGAACTGACAGTTATCTTCCATCTGTTTTCAGGGATAACATCTCAGGATTAGTGAAATAAGTGCCTTTACTCATAAGTCCCTTCTTTACTCATCTTACCTCTCCTCTTTGACACTCTTACCATGAGTGAGGTGGGAAGAAGGGAACAGTAGCAAGTGACACGTCTGAGTTTGTAGACGCAGGGACAATATGGACAGAACTATAGTGCTGGAGGGAGGGAACATATTCAGAGAAGGGAAAATGGTGTAGTAAAGTTCTTACAGCATATCCATTAAAAAATCCAAAGCACAACATGACAGAAAAGAAAAGCAAGCTCTGAGGACACGGTGTGGGACAGGACTGTACAGTTCCATTTCCTCTAACTCAGACAGGAGCTAGGCTGATAGGGATGAATATCTTAACAAATGTTGTTACTGGGCCCTATTTTTGTCATAGACCAGAGTAAAGGCTCTATTTACATTTTGAGGATGTGTGGCTTCAGTGCATGTTTATTGATGTTTTAATAGACATATGTTGCCTCTGGCAAGTTTAAAACCTCCTGAGATGCAGAATATCGCATCAGGTGTTTCAACACTTTCCAGGGGAAGGATACCCCCCCTTTTTTTTTCTCATTTCTTCATCAATGCAGTTACTCCACCCTGATCAAGTCCTAATTTTCCATTTACAAATCTGAGGGTGAGGAGCACAAGGGATGTGCAGCCCACCTCCACGTGTCTGTGTGTTACACCTCTCCATACACTGTTGTTTAGTTAGCTAGGGCTCTCTTTGGGGACAGGAACTACTTTCAGATACATTTCTTCTCTTGTCCCCATTCTCTTCCCTATGGTCCATCCTGTCACCATAAGATGATGCTACATCGCATCACCACTTGACTTCGAGACCTGCCACGACGACCACCAAAATTGGTGAGCTCCCCCATATATTTTGACCTACTCTAACCACTGGCTGTGAAGGAATGAGCAGTGGATCATGGGCTGGGCTTCCCTACATGGTGGCATTCTGCACCTCTCATCAGGCTGGACTAGACAGAAAGTGGCGAGTGAGAACTGGGCAGTGGGAATGGGATGGGAACACATATTTCAAACTTCATAAAAATGGGAAAGCACAAGATATTTAAATGATGATTGACTTGAAGCTGCATTGATAACCCTTCTGAGCAATATCCAGTCTGGTTGTCAGCTAATTCAGCAGATTTCAGGTAGCATGCCCCTAATCTTTTGAGGAATACTGAAATTATAGGCACTGCCTTTGTACTTCATGAAGCAATTTCTTTCTTAACATGGTCAACCTAGTGCAGCCTGGGACATAAACAGTATTTATAGAGCAGTCCAGGCTGAATGTGATATAAGTGTCCTGCAAAACTAGGTGAATTGGCAATTGTTACTAGATTTATTTTTAATAATTATATTTTTTATTACATATGATATTGGACCACTTCTAACACTCAAGATGTGACCTTGACTAAACCACATAACCTGCCTACATTTGAATTTCTCTGTCTGTAAGAGGGGAGTAAGGCATTCTGGGGCTTAACCATCTGAAGCACTGTTATCTTCACTATTTTAAAAGCTTTGCTCTTTCAGAGACATCAGAAATGTTTGCATTTGTTCTTTCTAGGGTTTAGATTTGCAAGCCTTCACAACACAAAGTTTACAGGTGAAAGATCACGACTGATCCTGTCATAACACACCTACTCAATTCTTATATCACTTCATTTTTACCTGATTATTTACTGGTTTTGATCCAGCCCTTGAAACCTTTGCATTATTAAAAGTGGCTTTATGAGTTAATCCAATGCTTTAACCAGTCCAAAAGGGGGTTTATTTATGGGCTAAAGTTTGACAGGTACTGCAGTCTGAATTGATAGTAGAAAAATGGCCACATGTTAAAGTCCTATTTGTAGTTTAAAATTCGTCCAATCCTAAAAGAATGGATTCAAATTTCTGAAGTTCCTCCAGAGTTTTGATGTGTGAGTGGATGCTGAGGTATAAGGTTCAGTTTTAGGTATTCATACTTTCAGGCTAATCTTCCTTATTAATGACTTTTAGGCACTACATGTCCATACTGTTTCTCTACAGTCATCATAAACACTACCAAGAATGAATCTGCTTCTCCTTTGTCCATCACTTCAGGCCAGGGCTCAATGTAGTATGCAAATTGAAGGAAATGTCTGTCAATAATGTTATTCACCCCCCTTCACTAGGACGACAGTTAACGATCTTCAACACCCAGGCGCAAATAGCCATAGGAGGGAAGGACAGAGGGCGTCTCTTCCAAGGCCAGCTCTCCGGTCTCTATTACAATGGCCTGAAAGTGCTGAACATGGCGGCGGAGAACAACCCCAACATTAAAATCAATGGAAGTGTCCGACTGGTTGGGGAAGTCCCTTCCATCTTGGGAACAACACCCACAACGTCTGTGCCACCAGAAATGTCGACTACAGTCATGGAAACCACAACCACGATGGCGACCACTACCACCCGAAAAAATCGTTCACCGCCCAGCATCCAGGTAAGTCAATTAGTGTTCTCCATTTCCTTCAGTTCTTAATTAGAATTGCTGCTCATTTGTAAGTTCATAGGAGCTATGTTCTCTGAATCATTCTCCATATAACTCTTTATTTTTAAAATGTTGTCCGCCTGTGTTGGACACAGGACAAACAGCTGTCTGATTAGTTGTGGCATATGTATGTGAGAATAGGAATGGATTTTTCTCCTGATCTAGTGCAACCCCATTTGTGTGAGATTGTCACAATGTGAACAAGAACAAGGTTTTAACTATGTTTCAAAAGTTCCATATGTGGGGAAATGTATTCTGAAGAGAGTTACAAAGCTTAATGGGGGGTGGGTGTATGGTTATTTATTATTATGACAGTATGAACTGCTGCAATAGTGAAGTTCATAATGAGGAGAAAAGCAATGGAGCATTACTTCCAGTTGGAGTCATTTTTCATTTCCCTTTTATAGCCTTCCTGCAGAGAATTTTGAAGGAACACTATCAAGATCAGCTTTTTGCAAAATGTAGATGTTCCAACATAGAGAAGTTCCAATCTATTTGGAAAAAACATTCCTGAATAAAAAATTAATTTAAGATTATCTGACTTAATTGTGCCAATATAGTTATTTCAACCCTTAAAATGCAGTGGTTTTGGAACCACTTTTGTGGCAGCCAGAATATGGTACTGATTAGAAATAAACACCTTCAATTGGCTCTCCTTGTCTGTGCAAAGAAAAGAATCATGTGAATAACCAGTCTGAGCTGTGGATTATTTATTTCACCGGTATGCTATCATGTTATTATCAACTAGAATGAAACATTTGTTTTGAAATCGTTAGAGAGATGGAGCTACTGGAGAGACTCTATCAAAGGGCCTCTAAAATGAGTAAAGGACTGGAGGATTTCTTGTGTGAGAAAAGGCTGAGAGCTAGGACTGCTCATCGTGGAAAAGAGAAGGCTCGGGAGGGATCTTAACTGTGTGTACAAATGCCTGAAGGAAGAGTGTAAAGATGACAGCGGTGCCCAGTGACAGGACCAAGGGCACAAACTGAAACACAGGACTTTCCCTCTTAACATCAGGAAACATTTGTAACATGAGGGTGACTGAGCATGAGCTCAGGTTGCCCCAAAAGGTTGTGAAGTGTCTATGCTGTTAAATATTCAAAAGCCATCTGCACATAGTCCTGGACAGCTGACTCTGCATGGTCCTACTTGAGCAGAGGTTTGGACTAGGTGACGTCCAGAGGTCCCTTCCAACCACAGCTATTCTGTGGTTCTGTGAGGTGCATCTGGCTGCAGTGGACTGTACAACAATTAGAGTAATTAATTCCAAGCTGAGGTTTAACAGTGCCCGCTTTGGTACTCTGTAAATCCAGATGGCAACTGGACTGGGACTGGGATTAATTGAGTTTTTAGCCTCAAACACCCAGTAGGTGATTTATAAAGTCTCAGCCAAATGAAGGGAAATTACCCCAGGTTTGGTCACTGTCATAAACTTTGTGAGAATTACAGTTCCTTCTCCTCGGTGACTAGTTCTAATTTTAGAGAAAATATTTTTACAGTTACATCTCCAGAACTATAAGGTCTGTAGTTCTTATCCTGCCCTCTATAATTTTTAAAGGCAGCAGAACTGTGTTTAGCTATACCAGTGGAACAGAGAGTATCACTGGACCTTTATGGGCTGGGTCAAGCTGGAAATGATGCTGGCTTGCCTGAAGAGGAACTCTTTCTGAAAGCTTCCTGCCTAGCCTACGTGGCAGTTCACTCAGCCTACAGAGACCACTGTGTGCTGAAAGAGCATCAAGAAGATTTAATAAAATGTCAAAGTGCTTCTAAAAACATGGTTAGAGCAGCGATTTCCTGGATACACATGCACCACAACAAATGGCCTCATCTCAGCTGATATTAAAGCAATAACTCTTTGACACTTCATGCTACCCGCTGAAAGAAAAATAAAGGTCAATATGTACCTCCATTACAACTTTCTGCATTTCAATACTAGGCCATTTTATTGCTGTCGCAACACAGATGGCTTGCCTTTCTTCCTTATTTTTGGTGGAATTTGATTCTGTCTGCTTAAGTTGCAGTATCTGTGTGGTGAAAGTGAGGAGAAATTGTCTTTTGCTGTTTGAGCAGTATCTCCAGCCATGTTTTTTCAGGCGCCTAATGGTTATTTTATCTTTCTTGTGTTCAACATCACCATCGTCATGCCTGCTTACAATTTTAGATCTAAGTGGTGGAAAAATCTAATAGAACAAGTTTACTCTTTGGGAAATGTAAAATATAGATACCTAAGGCTATGAGAGATACAAATACAGTTAGTTATTACCTTGTTCCAGCTTTCTCTTCTCTTTTCTGCTCAGAAATAAACAGTTTTTCTTCGCTTTCAAGACCATTTAAAGTTTAGCCTCTTCTGATCCCAGTCAGCATGATTCAAGCACTTTTTGCTCACTTCCTAGATTTGATCATAAGAATCTTTCTGCTTCCTGGTACCATACAAAAGGCAACAGCAGGTTATTTTTCCAATCTGATTGAAACTCTTTTGTCACCGTGATGCATGCCAAAAAGTTGTCAGAGGTTAGGCTGATGATGGTCTAAGACAAATGTTTGTCAAGTCAATCAATGTTGTCACATTTTTTTTGTTTTATTCTCCATGTTTCTGTATCCATGTGTGATATCTTGTTTTATGCTGAGATTGCAGACTCCTTGAGTTCAAAATGTACTTTTTATTCTGCACATGCACGTTACTTGGCACAGAATGGTTCTGGCCAATCGTAGAAATACCAAGCATGATAAAATAAAAGTAAAGCATATAATGCAAAATAGCAAGAATTATCATAAAGAATTACTGGTTTTACTGTTAGGAGTATCTGTGCTACTCGTATTACTCATTTTCATATATAAGTAACTAAAACTACTCGTTTTTGAAATACATACAAATCTCGTGCAGAATATCAACTCTGTAATCACAAAGTGTTACAAAATCCAGGGAATTTCAGAAGGACTTAAATTTACACATCTCTTGTTAAGAAACTACAGAAGAGCATGATAAGTGCAAAGATACCTTCTGTTTGTAACACACACCAAGACACCTCCTGCAGTTAGGTAGTCTGAGTACTGAGAGAAGTATTTTAGAGCACAGTTAGATTAAAACAGCTGGGAAAATGAAGTGCTTTAAAAATACACAGTACATGTTCAGACTAATTATGTGCTTCAGTTTATGAAGATCCCAGACATGGTATATAGTTTTGGACAAACAACTAATATAAAGGGAATTGAGAGAAAAATATTGCTGGAAATACCCAGTAGCACTGAAATTAGCATTTAAAATGTCTATAAATTTATACTAAATTTCTGCGAGACAGTGAAACTCAAATCAGTGGAGGGCAGCTAGGATTTGAGTGAGAAACAGTTGAGATATATGGCGGTATGCTATACTGCTGGGAATGTTCCTGTGATTCAGAGAAGGAAGTAACGAGACCTGACCTTTTTTTTGCTAGCTGAAAATAAGGGAGAAAAAGAAGTTTCGATTTGTGTTTGTTTCAGTGAGTTGCAAATGGTGCTTGTGTTCCACTGCCCCAAGAAAGAAGCACTGATTTGACTTTCTCACACATGGTTTTGTCCTGGATTTAAGTGCAGTCTGTTCAGAAGTGGCATGTGCTGTACTAATTTCTTGCTACCTCTCAGGGCCCTGACAAATCAGACTCTCCTATGATAACAATATTCTCTCTGAGACTTCTGCTTTGCCACATTAGCCACAAAGACCTTAAAGACAAGCCGCTAGCTTTTGTGTGTGATACAGTAAGATGCCATGCAGACTGCTCCTGGATGAGAGTCACTGTGCTGAACCACACTGCATTCTTGCAAGGCTGTCATGCTTCTCACAGGGTTACTTCATTAGTTAGAGGTCCTGGAATCCCACATGTCCCTATTTCCTGGTTTAAAGAACAACTTCAGTTATTAATGAAGTACTTCAAGGATTTTTTGGTTTGGGAAACCTCTGTGAAAACAGATTAAAGTGACCCTCATTCTCTTGTCTTCTGCTTGCATGTCAGCTGCTTTTGTGGTCAGAATTCTCTTTTATGAGTCACTGTTCAAAGCTTTTTAGGAGACTCTCCATATGCTTTTATGTGGCACATACTGTCTTCATTCACAGCTGGGTCATTCAGTTTTCAAACAATTTGTGCGAAGTTAATTACTAAAGCTAGTCTAGAAATCATTAATCGTGATTCACGTCTTCCATTCAAAACACACTCAGGTTCAGCAAATCCAAGTGGAGAACCAGGTAATCTTCTGGAGGCCCTAGGCCGGATCCCTAATATGTCTGGCCTATGGCATGGATAGCTGAGGACCTAAGATCAAAACAGTTTTCTTTAAAAAAGAGATCAGAACCCTTCTGGGAGGACAGATGGACTCAGTCTCTCCACGAGGAACCGGAAACTGTGTGCTCTGTTACATATCCAGGGCATGCCTCAACTCCTTGAGATGCAGAAAATGACACTTGCCAAACTGTTCAAACTATAGCTTGTAGGTGACAAGAATAAATTACTTGTGGATGTTTTCAGCTGTGATCTTAGAGCCATGGAACGACAGTTCATGATTTATTATATGCAGACTGTTCTCTCTAGAGAGTAGAAGAGAGGATCTGCCCATTATCTATATGGAGAGTCCAGCCCATTGGCATGGCTTAGAATAAGTTTCTCAACCTTTATTTTTAACCATTAGGTTTTTCAGCCTTCTGACTGTGTTTTCTGTTGAGGGTCCAATAATCTTGATTAATGTCTTTCCATAACGTGCAGCTCCAGGCTAAATCCTTCCTTACAGTGTATATTACAAAGGAAAATAGCACAGAAGATTTGTCAGTCTAATTAGACTTTCACTGTCAGTAAGACAAATAAAATTGTCTCACCCTTGGTCTTGCCTAGGTACTTTCTTTTACACTCATAGATAATAATTTGGTAGAGAAAGAAATTGGCCTTTAATTTGGTTTTTGCTTCTTATAAGTCACTAGTGACATTTTCATCCCAAGACTGCAAAGCTCTAATGGAAAAAGAGCTTTTGATGAGTCTCTGCTTTAAAGACTGACTTCATTGGCTCATTGGCACAACTGAGAATTACAGAGTCTGGCTCTTATCCCTTCTCATTTGCTTTTTCCTCCATTATTTTTTCTTAGAGACCAAAGCTCCTAACTTCACCGTGCTTCAGAGTGGAATCCCTTCTCCTATACTACACTCCTGCATTGCTGCAGTGACATTCACAGAATGGCGTTTATTTATTCACAGTCACATCTCTTCTGTGATGATTAAATGGTAACATGCTTTGAGCAGAGAAAGAAGCAAAATTTGGAAGCAAGAATCCAAACGCTGGAAATTTTCATGCAGACTATTGTTTGTGTAGGTTACAGTTACTAATTCAATAATACCTCTAAATGACCTCTAAATACTTTACAAATATGTAGTATAGAAATAGATTTAGTGCACACCGAAATACAGAATCTTTGGTGTGTAATGTAGTAGCTACCTAGCCAGAAACATGTATATAATATGATAATGTTCTGTATGGGAAAGGCACAAAAATATTCTCCAAGTGCATATTAGATGTGCAGGTGATATAGTGCGTTTAAATTCTATTTATTGATGTCATGTTCAGGATACTCAGATTACCTGTAACGTTCATATAATCTAAAATAGAATCTTATATTTTCATGGTTTCATCCACATTCTGCAGAAGACAGTTGTGCTGCACTTCTGAAAGTGCCATAGGGAACCAGTTTTCTAGAAGTGCCATAGGTGAGCCACAAGTACAGTACCCATTCAAAAGAAGAATGTGATTTTGCTGTAATATTATTTTTCCAGCCTATGCTCCCTAGGGCTGACAAGTACTGATGATTAAAATAAACTCAGCCTTGTATTTCTGCTAAGCACAATTACAGTAATAAAGAACATTTTGCTTGTAAAACAGTTCATGCATATGCTGGTGTGTGCTGGAGGTATGCTGCCGTTTGTTGACATTACCAGCAGTGATATTGGAATGTTTAACTTAGTAGCCATTGTTGGCTCCAAATGGAGATGTCTGTCTCATGGCTCCAGGGGAGGCATTTGAATGTGTGTGGCAAACTTGAGAGCCACAAGCTGCCGTATAGCATGATTTCTCAAAATACAGCTTACACTCATTCTTTGGATAACCTGGTTTTACATAGCAGCATTAGCAAGCAGTCACTTCAGCCAGTCCTCTGTGTGCTCTGTTAGGATGCACACTGCCTCTTTATTTCTTCAGTCTAACAGTTTACAGAAGGTCCGAGTTGGCCAATGCATGTCTACAAGGGTTGAGATTACATTGCCTTTAACTTACAGGTCTGAGCAATCATTTGAGTCTCACAGCAAAATCTCAGCTGCTGTTTTTGACACATGTACCCGGTTCTGTTCTCTTGTAAGTTTTGGAAATGAAGATTTGGCCCAGCATAAAAAGAGCAAGGAGAGGCAAAAGAGAGGGGACCTTTCTAGAATTTCAGAATATTTTTAGATTTTTCTCTGATACTTCGTTTTGTCTTGATCAAGAACTATTGAAATTTTTACTTGCCTTTAGGTGAAAAAGCAGCACATCCTTTTCTTGAATAAAAGAATAGGAAGCTGTAATAATAGCTGTAGCAAGCTGATACCTGCCTTCTTCAGGCAGGCAGGCATACATTTCTCAGAAAGTAGCATTAATAACATCAGTATGCACTTTTTTTTCAGAGCACAATATCCCTTTGTGCAATGTCATTTACCCTGCCAAAAAAGGATTCTTGAAAGTCACGTGAAAGATTACTTTCAAAATCTGATTAATATAGTACTCAGAAACTAAAGCTGTTCTAGTTGATCATACATTTGATCCCAAGCCAGATGAAAGAATAGGACAGGTGTGTTGTTCTAGAAAGGTTGTGCAGTGACAAGATATGATGAAGAGATCCAATATTGCAAAAGCAACTACTTGGAAATAAATGGAGTAGAATCAATGGTTATGGCTCAAATATAGTTGGAGGATTGGCTCATGTTTTGTTATAGCATATCTGTTCCTCTTGCTATTTATATACTTCAGGAAAATGCCTAGAAGCTGCAGACATTGCCAGAATGCTTCCCAAGCATATAGTTCCATTTTATTTGTTTGGTTTTGGTTTTTGTTTTTCTTTTTACAGGACTGGCTGAGAGGTGAGAATGTACCTCTTACCTTTCCTAGATCATTCATTTCAGTGAATGCACAGAAATTGGAAACACATCCATGCTGTTGTGACAGACCTGCTTTCTGAAACCATCTAATTAATGCCTTGGATTTTCTGCAGAATTATGCTGTTGTTAGCTAACAGAAACAGAAGGATTTCTGCTAGTTTCTTTTTCATCTGTGGGATGAGTAGTCACTGATTTGCAAGATACGTCTGTCACGGTACAGCTCGTAAAAGTAGTGATTAGCAAGACAGGCTATACAACCACCAATTCTTTATCTCCTCCCTTAGATGGCATATGAGTAGGTGGGATGTTGTTCATTTTGATTGAAAAGTTACTTCTGTTATATTCTGAAAGACAAGAATGTGTTTCCACAAAATTTCCAAGGAAAAATAAAGCCAAAGGGGTGAGAAACTGGATTTCAGTTCTCCTGGTATTGCACAGGATATAAATGCTTCCTTTTTATCTTACTGTGTATTTTTGGAGGAAAAGTTGTTATTTGGTGTTTGGTATTTGTATTTGGTGTTTGTATTTGCGTACAAAATATGTTGGCGTTTCATCCTTAAAATAACTAGTAAAGGGGTCCTCTTCACTAGTAATTACTTTTAGAGTTTTCAACTGGTGCTGTATTGACCATTTTGCTGTGTGTCAGATTAGGTGTTCTAAGGAAATTGATTTCTGGGTAAGGACAATTCCAGGGAATACCTGTAGTTTTTTAGGGGGCACGAAGGAGAGAGTAGGAAATGTTGAAAATGCTCTAATGGCGAAATGTATCAAAGTGAGTAGAGAAAGGATGAATGCTGAGGGGCAGGTGGCAACTAAGATCCAAAGGATGAGGTCCATCTCTCTCACAGAGATATGGGAAAGAACCAGCATGATTTAAAGATGGAGAGTGACCTGGCCAGAGCTGGTAGGCTGGTGGTTCTAGGAACTCTATTTTGGAGAGGCAAAATTTTTAGGAGAAGACAAACTCATACCCTATGGCCTAGTAACCACTCTTCTACTTTTAATCTTTGCTTGTTTCCACAATCCATGTTCCCTAAGGATAAAGTCTTTTATTTTTGCCAAGCTGGCTGGGACTCAGTTCAGTAGAAATGCTGGAAGTGAGATCTGAAGATCCATGGATTCTTCCATGGCAGTTCGAAGTCAAGCAGAGCTGAGATCGCTCACTTGTACTAAGATCCTTTAAAATGCATCTCTTCCTCTCACTTGCAACAGTTCTTTTCCCATAACTGTTTCAGAGCAAGAAAACTCAGTGTAAAAAGAGTCAGGTCAGGCAAGGACAAAAAAATACTGTATGTTGTGTTCTTCTAACATCCAAGCAATAGCCTCGGTGTCCAAGCCATACAGAGATTTGCAGGAATAGCTTGGATTTAACTTGGTCATAATATCTCTTTTTTCCTGAAAGATGACCTCCAATGAAAGTATAAGGACATGAATGATTTTAATCTGTGATAACAATGGAGAACCAGTCCCAACTGACTCCAACAGCATAAATATATAAAATGACAGATTATCCTGCGGCCTCCCTCCCTCCTGCCTGAACACACACATACATACTCAGTAGCACACAGCAAAATTCAAATTGGACTTGATCTTTTATCTGTTGTCCCAGTGATTAATGCTGCTCTTGCTGGGAGACTAATCAAATGAGGGGAAATATGGAGAAAGAAATATGTATTTCTTAGACTATTGTTATCAGTGTTATTATTTCTTTAATATATTATCCTTGTGTTAGAAGAACTTAATGCAGGAAGCAAGAGGTAAGAGCAAATTTGATGGTGAGAAGATTAATGAGGCAGGCCACAGCAAGTGGAACACAAGCATCTTGCAGAGGGAGGTGAGCTGCCAAACTGCTTTGGGGTTGCAATACTTTAGCTAGAAAGTTAAAAGGCTGTAGCAGACTGGATACAGGTCCTGAGCCAGGAGCTGCTGTTTTCTAATCCTTACTCTATTCATTCAGTGTCTGTCAAGAAACTTACTCCCTAAATGGTGCTTTTCTTTCCCATGTACTAAAATAAGGGTCCTTGGTCCATCTCACAACGAAGGTCACAGGCACTGTTCTGATAGTATGGGTAATACCTTGTAAATTCCATCAGTGGTGTATTCCCTTTCCCTCTTCCCTGGTTCTTGGCCTAGGTCTTTCATAGCGGTATTAAGACCCTGAAGTTCTGCTTTGATTCTAAAGATGAGTACAGCAGAGAGCAGAAAATTTACTCTGTGCTGTGGTAAAAACAGAAATGGATGTTTTGAATGCATATGACTTAGGTTTAAGTAGGAGGCCTGTCTTATGAGTGAGTAGAATTGGATTCCAATTGTCTTGTTTCCTCAGGATCTTAAGAAAAAATACTTAAAGATATAGTAATTAAGAGGTCAGACCTTATTTGGTGTTCCCTTGGAGCAGAAGAATATAGAAAGGAATACCTGTAATAAAGGAAAAGACTTGTTTGGGATCTCATCAATGCATACAAAACATCTTAAGGATGGCTGTCAAGAGGATGGGACCAGACTCTTTTCAGTGGTGCCAGTGACAGGGGCAAGGGCAATAGGCACAAACTGGAACACAAGAAGTTCCATCTGAATAGGAGGAACTTCTTTACTGTGCAGGTGGCAGAGACCGAAATAGGCTTCCCAGAGAGGTTGTGAGGTCTCTTTTTCTAGAGATACTCAAAAAAGGGCCTCAATGTGATGCTGTGCACCTCCTCTAGGTAAACTTGCTTTAGAAGGGAGGTTGGATGAGATGACCTTCAGAGGTCCCTTCCAACCCCAGTTCATTCTGTGATCTCTGATATCTATGCTTTAGAAGCATTTTTTGGTAGGGTCAGTATTCCTGGAGACTCTATTTTATTGCTCTTTGCTGTGGATATATTAGCATAATGCCCTCAGAGTAGGCTCAAGACTCACAAATATGTTTAGGGCCCACATCTTATGCATCATTGTCTTAGCTCCCAAATGATTACAGTTAGGCAGCAGTTACTCCTCTTTTTCTCTGCTAGAGGAATGTCGTTTGTATTTAAACTTTCATGAGCACTTGGGTCTTTAGTGCCCAGATCTGTAGATTTGTTTCATTGTTATAAACATAGCCTCATTAGAGATATTCGTAGAAAAGCAAGCTAAAACTGATTCTGCACTTCTCATACATGCCACTCTTCCACTCACTTTTGTCCCTTATATGTTTGCATATACTACTTAACTTGTATATCGTTATCTCAACTGCCTAATGCATTGCCATTTACTCTGTCACCTGTCAGACTTGCATAATTAATTGTTGTTCTTAAGGTTGTGAGCAATGGCTGTTCAGGTGACTACTGCTGTGACCTGCTTGTCTTGTCTAGAGATTTAGCAATTAGTGAGAATCAAATTTAGAAATGTGGATATGGTAGGCAGGTCAGAATATACAGCCTGTTTCTCTGGAGTCCCTGAAGGCATGCAGCTTTAGAAGCACTAGGGGAGGATCTGTGCAGCAGAGCTTATGGGCTTCCTCCAGAGCCAGGAGGGCAGCTGGTCCCGCTCTGTAACAGAGCTGTGTGTGGGTGCTGGGAATCAGCAGGATTTCCCGCTGCTAGACATAAGTAAGAATGCCAAGGTGGAAAGCAAAGATGGATGGGAGGAAGAAGGAGGATTTTATGTTGTGTATATGCCTCAGAAAGAACCACTGCAGTGGGAGCCTCTCACGTAGAGGACTTCTTCCACCCCCACATATGACTCATTCTGAGGTATTGTTGCTTGCCTGAAGATGAATAATTCTTTGGTACTCAGATGGCTGATGACACGTTGTCCTGTTTATGGACTCAAGCACAGCAGAGAAATTTCTGCTTGCTTGGCTGTAACATTTGTTGCCCTGGCAAGAAGCAAGGACCACTTACAATCTGCTATGGAAAGGCTTAGTGTCTCTCTGGATGCCTCTCAGCTAATGTCCAATGCTTGCAAGTTATTTATTTTGTCCTTTCTTAACTGATGCCATGGGAATGGTGTTCGCATCTGCTCCATGTGATTCCTGGAGGAGAAGGAGGAAGGAAGTCGGCATGAACTGGACAGGAGGGTGAGAGCCTGGCAATGGACTGTTAAGGACCAGGATCTGCTATGTTCACTTTGGCCTTAGGAAATGCTGTACCGACAGGAGTGAGTTGTTAGCCCTGCGGTCTGCCACTTGTTCTTTTCTGAAGGTTTGTTACACAGTTGGAGATAGGTCTCTGGTTCAGATTCTGAGTCTGAATTGCTGTCTCCACAGAGCCAGATTTCTTTTGGTGTGGCTTGGGAGGATCTGCTGCAACTCTTGGCAAGCACTTGTGCTCTCCTGCTTACTGTTGTAGTGGTGGACGTGACACATCAAAGGCAGCCACAGAAACAGACAGTTAAATGGCATCGGGGCTTCTTCTGTGAGGGGAGAAATAGGGTGAAAGAATGGCAATGTCATCACCTTTCCCCAAGAGAGCTGCAGACTGAGCAAGGCAAAGGGTGTAAATAACAGTTTAGAACACCAAGGATTGTTCTAGAAGCAGAGAGAGGGAATAGCACAGGCTGGCTGTCCCTCTGCTTCTGTCAGGTTTCGTCACTTGGAACTTACTATTTCTGTTCTATTCAAACCTGATTTAATGGCAGCTGTAGCTGAAGGTCAGGAGGATTTGGCGATTTCATTTTTGGAAACTTTTTTTCCTGTTGTTAGCTGTTCTTCCCCTGCTTTTTTGTCCTTCTAAAGCTGAGAGGCAACTTGGTGGCAATGAAAGGTGACAGTGGTTAGGCAGTGTTGTATCCCATTTCTCCCAATAGGACATTACAGAGAACACAAGAGAAGTGATGACTGTTATCCATGGCTAGAGCTAAGCTCCATCTGGAAAGTTACATTTGCACTACCTGTCATGTATATTGCCTTGGCATGTTAGAGTTTTGCAGCTCTAGAGCCATCCACCTGCAATGGTCCATAAATTCAGACTAAGGATGTGGGGAGAAACAATGGCAATTAATTCAAACCACCTATGTACTTTACCTAGAATTCAGAAATCCACTTGTTAATTAGATCTCTTTGAGACGGAAATTCTCATCTTTTATTGGTATATTTTATTAATATGACTGATACATTTTACTGTAGAACTATATGGAGTTTAGGACTAAGTCATAGCTTCATCATGTTTCAAGTCAGGGCATTATTCAGCAGTCTTGTACAAATTCATTCCGAGAAGGCAAAGACTTTAGAAAAAAATTACTCCAGACCCCTGCCATTTCTCTTCACTTTTGATGTCCGGGCAGACCCTTTAAAAGAAGAAAAAAAAAGTACTTTCCGAAAAGAGAGGAAGACTGGTTTTTATTTTGCAGAAGTAAAACTGAATTAATAACATATTTGGTTTGTTTTGTTTTTTTTTACCATTCATCGATTAATTTTTCACTCTTACTTGCATGAAAGTGTGGGGTCTGGAAAATAACATTTTCTGACTTGTTTGAGTTGTGCAGATAAAAACTATAATAAAAACCATAATATGAATTATGGCCTCAAAATTGTCAAAGATGTCAGTGAACAGGTGTGGCCATACTCTATTACTAGAAACAAATTTTCTTTATTGGAAATCTTCATGTAAGAAAATCTGGTGGCCAGTTCTAAGACCTATAGAATAATAGAAGGGAGGGTGTGTTTGTGAACATTGATTTGCCTTCTGAAAATGCAAAGTGATATTTTAACAGGAAATTCACATCACTGAAGAGTGTGATCATATGCACTTGTTACTGGAAATTGTACGTATGTCCTGAAGGAGGTATAGAGAAGTGCGGACTGTCCTATAAGTCTGCCATGGTGTCTGTAGTGGGACGACATTTTTTCTGATCACTGCTTGCAGTCATTGTTCATTTAACCAGATCATGTTGTTCCAGGTGCCATTTCTGCTCTATTTTGATGTATCTGGCATGATTTTCCTTTGCACAGAGCAGTGAAATTTGGGCTGTAGCCCACATGGCAGCATCAGGAAGCCAATTTTAACTTGATTGACCTTGTTTGGCATCAGACTGTATGCAGAAGTTCAGCCATTCCTGGTTCTAGACACAGAATTTGCATTCCTACTTCCGTGTAATTTGCAAAAACTCATAATTCAGTTGATGCCTTTGACATAGTGCCAAGTAGAGGGAGTTGTCTTAAGCAATCCCTTCAGCCAAATCTTGTTGGGTAGGGCTGTGATTCTTTTTTTTTCATAGCAAGGGAAACAGGTGGATTTCAAACGTGCTTGCCCAAAGGCTTCAGTCTCTGAGATAGACTTTGTGGCACCTGCTGGACCACTGTGTATGCATGCTAACAGTAATGAAAGCAGCTGTTAACAAAATTTCTTTATGAAGTACCTTACAAATTGTATCTAAGGATTGTTTGTTTTCATCACAGATACACAGTTAATTGTAGGTTAGCAGCTAATTATTGTTTAATAATGCATAGCTAAGCCAGCAATAGTCTGGAATGGCAATGAAGGATGTTTTCATCATGGCCATGAAGCAAGATGCAAAAACAAACCAAAGCAGGATATAATTAACCAAGCTGTCATTATATCAGGACATCCCTAAAACTGATATTTAAGAAACAGTTTTTGAATGGTCAAATGACCTCAGTATGACAATTACCTCAACAACAGCCCCTTCTAACATGCAAAATTGCATGCACTGATTAATGAGAATCTTCCCCATGGCATTTCATGGCCATACCTTGTGTATCATGTTAACATGTGCAAGCTCTTCTCATCCACAGAGACAGTAGGTGGTTTTGATTTTTTTTTTTTCTTATTATTTTTCTGTGAAGGAACAGGTATGTCTGGACAACAGAGAAGCACTGTCCAAACTAAGTCTAAATTAACTCAGTTTAGGCAGTGTTAAATGTTCATCATATTAACTTGTCACATTGCTTATTGAGAACCGGGAAATATTATCTCTTATCTCAGATTAATTGATTCACACATGACCTGACTTTAGCATGATTGATAGGATGTTATACTGCAACTGTCTTCAGAGGTAGCTGGGGTTCAAATAGGCACAAACCAACAGACAATGCAAGTGACCAACTTCGGGGGCAGAATCAGAGAGACGGAAAAGATTCAGTTTGAGACTTAAAGACTTCCCTTACTGAATTTTGCCATTTAGTAGGTCATCGTTCACATGTCTCTGATCATTCCTTTAAGCTGCCTCCTGGCAGAGCTGGCAGATCAGGACATACGCTTGTGCTTGAGCTGCTGCAGGTCACAGCCTGTGCTGCAGTGCCAGCCCCTTTAGATGAGCAGGTTAGACTGCGTGCTGGTTCCTGAAACGGAGCTGTGGAGGAATGGACACATGGGTCTTCTTCATTGCCCTTGCTGGAGGGACAGTAACCTCTGGTGGGGACATTAATGTCTTCAACCACTGCCGCAACAGTAAAACAGGATGTCAGTCAGAAGCTTTTGTTCTAAACGAGGCTATTTCTTAATATGGCAAAGCTTTCCAATGCCCTTGCAAAGTGTTATTGAAGTTTCTCTGCATGGCATTACATTCTGTAGTGCCAAATGAAGACACAGATCCAAACCTTTTAAAGGAATATAGTACTTGCTTCAGACAAATATCCTTTTCCCCCTAGGTGTATTCATCTAATAACTTATTTCTTGGACTACTCTTCCTTTTGTGACAGTTCTACCACTTGGAAGTCCTTGTTGAACCAGTGAAAGATTTTCATTAGTTGTCAAGGGTTTTCATTAAACTTACCTTTGGCTCTGACCTCTTATACTGATATCTCACACCCTATGTTGGCATCCCATGAGAATGGTTTATTCATTACTTCTGTACCAAGCTAACATATTACGGTTTCTGAGGAATTTCTTTCTCTTTAAAATAGAAGAGCCAAGTGAAACTAGTTATTTGTCCAGGAATGCAATGTTTTTTATTAAAATACGCCTTGAACAGCACACCTGCATGGTCCTCTCTCTCACTAAGGCTGAGATGCTTGCTGTGTTGTTTAAGGCTTCTGTAAAAATTATGAGCTCGCATGTACTTTCCAGGCTTTACTGTGTCATCTGTTTCTGCAGACCTGGAAAACAAATCAAACCATTCATGTCAAACTCTGGATTTTTTCTTCTAAATTAAAAAAGGCTTTCTGAGATGTGGAGCATTTCTGAATGACCTCTGCTGTGCTCTCTGAAGCTACTCTGCTGTGGAGTGTTTATGTGCACTCAGTGGCAGCTGTCTCCCCCACAAAAAATTCACAGGAAATTTGTTAGACTGCCAGGGCTCAGACTTAGCCTTTTCTGTCTCAGCTTGCATGTTCTGGTTTTGGTATTTGTTTATTCTCTCCGCTGTCTTGCCACACTGTCTTTCTCCTTCCTCATGCAGTTAGCCTTCCATAGTTCCTTGCTGCTTCTTCAGTGCTTCCACCTTTTGTTTATTTTAATACCAGCTTAATACAAAACACTGACATAAACTCCCTCAGATGGAGTTGCTTTTATGAGTCTCACAAATGCTAGAGGCTCTGTAACATCTTTTCCCCCTTTGAACAGGGTGCACCCTTCCATTTCCACCAAATTTGCAAAGTACAAAGAGGATGAAGCTCTTTCCTGGGACGATGGGAGGCACCTGCCTTGCAGGGCTTAGTCTTAATTTGGTCAATGGGCTTAACAGACAGTAACTGAGCCCATGAAACAGCCAGGAGATTTCTGAGGACATTGTTACCTTCACAGTGCACCTGCTCATGGATTTTGTATGTGTGTGCTATATTTCTTTTGGATTCTGTCCCTAGATGTTGATTCCCAGAGTATGAGGAGTAACTGCCTTAAACTACTATCGTGGCTAAGACTCCTGCAAGCACTGTTTATGAAAATACTTAATCCTCCCGGAATGTTTATTACTCAATTAGCCATGGTAATACAGCAGTACATTTCACAAAATATAAAATACTGGCATTTATTTGTTTAGAATCCATTGCTTTTTTATTTGCCTAGCCTTGGTTTTGTGTTACAAAACTACACAAATTGAACCCTCTGCTCAGTCATACCTGTTGTTTGCTGTTTTCTGTAATCATGAGAACTGGCAGCCTAAAATTCAGCATATGTGGGAGAAGCAGGTTAAGACAGCCTTCATTACTCTCTGTGCTTCTGTCTAGAATGCTCTCACTCACCTGGTAACAGATAACTTCAAGACTCAGTCACATGTAACTTCATATCAATGTAGTCACAGCAGTGACTGTAGAGTGGTGAAAACCTCTAGCTAGGTACAGCTAGCTATAAATTGAAATAACCTGACTCTCTTCTTTCAAATCAGAATTTTAAAAAAACATAAATTGTCGAGTAACTATGCAAGAGAAATAATGAGAATGAATGATGAGGCAAGCTTCTAAGCTAGTTGTTACTCTATACTAGCCTGCTACTTTTTCTTTTTATGCTCTCCTTTGAGGAGCAATGATAAACTCAGGATCCAGCTTGTATATTTCCTCTGCCACATCATGATGATCCAAGAATTATATGGTATGGGTTACTCAGGGCAGCCCAAAGCTGTTTCTTTTCTGTTGGTAAAGCCGGACTTCATTTCACTCTTGAAGTAAAGTCAGGCCATAATTTCTTTGATTACTGCAAAAATGTTTAACTAAGTTAATCTCGGATCATGAAGGTTGTTATTCCCTTCACTGCCTGACACTTGCTAGTGAGGACTTCCTTTCTGTTAAGGGGAATGGCTCTTTTTGCAGGCAGACTGTGGTCTGACATTTGCAGCTTGGGTGAGAAACCCCAAATTTGTTCTGGATTGATGACACTCAGTGGGTGTGTTTGGGATTTTTGAGTTTGACTTTTTGTTTGGTTTGTTTTTTCTTTTCAAGAGGACAGAGACTGTTCTGGAGGATAGTTGTATTTGAACTGACACAAAGAGATGCAGAAATTGCCTTTAACGCTCAAAACTTCCTTTTGTTATCACCAGTCTTCTCAGTGGTCCTGAACCACATAGTATTTTCTATAGTTCACTGAGCAATCTTTTCAGTGAAGAAATTTTTGTTTGACATTGTGCTGATTTAATTGTTACCAGTAAATAAATAGCTTGTGCTGTCTCCTTCTCTAGCATAGTCCAGTAGATAGGACACTAGAATCAACTGTTTAGGCCCAAACTATATAGTTACAGAATTCCATTGTCAGAAAACCTCTTGGAGTCACTGGGTCAAGCCCCCCAGCTGTTACAGACACCATTTTCTCTGTTCTCTTCAATAACATTTTGTTTCCTGACTTTGCCTGACATTTCAACATAATATTGCCCCAGCCACTTAAGCCCCTGTGTGCCTAGGTTCCTTCTTTATGTGATGTGGCATTAGTATTTCCTTTTTCTTCTTTTATAAAGTGTTTTCAGATGTATAGCTGAAAAATACTAATTAATTGCTTGTACTAGTACTGTCGTATTATATCTAAAGGAACCTACAGTCAGCTGACACATCTTCCTGGAGAACAATGCAGAATGCTGGCAATAGCAACAAATTACTTTATTTGGGATGATTTTTTTTATTTTTTTTTTTTTATTTAATGCACCAATAACCCACAGGCAGAGTCAGGAATAATGAGCTGCTTTCCAGATCCTGTAGAAATTAATATTGCCCTTGACAGGACTCTGCTTACTTGCAAATTGAGAATACACTTGTCCTGTCTCACAAGCATGGTCTTGTGGCAAAATGGGTGCTGTCTGCCCTCAGCCTGGAGCTGCAGAGATAAATGAAAATGCACATACAGCCCAGCACTTGTCACTGCTGGGATTGAAGGTAACCACAGCAGACAATGAGCTGTACACACCGTGTTCCTATTCTGAGTTGTGCAAAAATAACTTCCATTTTCTTTTCTGAGTGCTGCCTTCTTTTCCTGCCCAGCACTGTTCTTCCAGAGCCTTACACAAACCAGCACAAACTTGTTAGCATTTCTGGGACAAGCCTCCACTTCCAACTACAGAGAAGCAGGGAACACAATAGGTCTTTGAGAGCAACTGGGTGCATCTCCAACAAATGGGTATTGCCTGATGCAGTTATTCTGGTGCAGGCAACTCATATGGCTCTTCTCTCCACGTGGCTAAGAGCATTGATCAGAAATGTCAGTGACCACTCTAAGACATGAGATTTTTTGTTCTCACTGAAAAACCATTTGTGTTTCTCCATCCTGCAGTGCCACAGTCACTTCTTTGGATCATCACATTTGTGTACCTTTAATTAAAATGAATGTTTTAAAAAGAAGGAAGGCTGGCCACCTTTAGGTCAGAGATAAGAATGATAGGTCAAGATTCTTAGCTCTTAATGCTGTCAAACAAAATGTGATATCAGTCTCCTTAGGCCCATTTTTACACACAGGCAGGCTATGTTGCAGACCTTACACTTACTCATTTTAATACATTACTAGAGCTGTATTGCAAACAAATATATCACATAATTATAACAGTGGTACTATGTTAAGCCTGTGTCCAGCTGATCCTTTGTCTTTTTGTTCCTAGTACACACTTATACAATCAAGTTGTTTCTTTGAGCTATGTAAAACTATAATTGCAGATACCAGTACTGTGCCAGCATGACATCATGTGGTATCTGATGGTTACCAACAGCTTCCAAATGCTGTTAGTAACTCTTTGAACTGTCAAAACTGAGTGTAAGTGTTGGACTGGTATTTGAGTGGGCGTTGAAAAATGAAGTGAGGTGTATAACTAAATAATATCAGCTTGAATTAAAATATCTCATTTGAACTTTTAATGGAAATGGGGAGAATTTTCAGTCAATGTCATTTCTTACTTCAGCGTTTCATTCTTATATGACAATGACTTTCTGACACTTTATAGTGAGTTCTAGTTACCTCTTATCAGCCTTTGCCTGCTCTTATGTCTGGTATCTGCACCATACAGGAAAAGGATTACTGCTCTTCTTAAATTAATTCTTGCAGTACTTTTTAATGCATGGATAATTGTTTGTATCTTAGCTTCTGTAAAAACGTCCCTCTATGGGGCCTTCATTTTAGTTAGAGGCTGAAATAAAATTCTCCTTTAACATTGCAGACTCAAATCTTCCAATTAGTTTTGTCATCCCTGAAAGCACCGCTCTCAGGACAGTTTTACCTCTTGGTTTTCTAACTTTTGCTGTATATATAAGAAACCCTGAGGCTGGAATGTTGTCTTTCCCCTCTCTATCAAGATGTGTGTCTCAGAAACAGCCTGTCCCCAGCTAGAAGGACCTTAAAGGTGATTCAGACTTTGAGCATCACAGCAACTTCTAATACTTCTTGGCTATTATTAGATCACAAATTCCTGCATTGCTGGCATGTGTAAGCACCAGTGATACTGTGCTCACTGAGATGGAAGGAATATTTTAAAAGAAAAAGATGACTAATTTTGCTAGTATATAGGTTTTTTAATTTAACCTCTTGAAGGCTTCAACTGTTTTCGTAAAACATCTGTGAATAAGTCATGTGAATAATAAAGAGACCATATTTACTGCCTCTAGATTTCCAGAACACATCCAATGTAAATCACTAGTGGTTCAGAGTTAATATAATTTATAAGATTTCTGTGGCTTATGTGAAATGAGTGGGTAGGTATTATATTATGCCATAATTTATAGCTGATTTAGTGCACTTGGCTTTGCACTTCAGCTGCTGAAGCCTTTGGAAAACCTACTAGTAGTTCAGGTTTTAGCAATGGTGGAGCACATTTGCAGGAACAAGTAGTAGTAGTGATCTGTAGTTTGGTAGAATTGATCCCTCATTTGTCCAATGTGGCACTGTAGAACCTCCAGCTGAAGGGAAGATTGATAGCTGCTGTTTCCTTCTTCAGTTCATGTAAGGGGCTTCAGTTCACATCTCCATTTTAGAGTCACTTTTTCGTAGGCTGAACTTGTAACCCTTTCTGTAGCGAGCATTTCTGAGGTCAGGATACTTGAAGCATCTTCAGGTACCATCTTCTCTTCATTGGGTGCTTCCTTCAGGAAGAGACACATCAACCCAGCTGCAGAGCCTGAAGGCTGGCTGGCAAAAGTGTTACTAGGAATTTCAGGGTTATATTCTCAAGACAGAAAATTCAGCCCACATGCCAATGCAGCTAATAAAAGATGGGGTGAACATAAAAACTGGTCTTTCATAACATCTGCTATGTCAGCCAGGATGCCATTTTCCACTAGACTTGACATCTGAGCCACTGCTACAGAATATTCAGTAGTCTTGACTGGAGCGAATTGGAAAACTTCAGTATTCTGAACTTTCCTTATTAACTGGATGAGCCATTCTTTTCAAGAAAAGTTACAAGCATGGAAATTCAAGTGGAAATGCAGCTGAAAGTAGATCATCTGGGAAGCTGCTGGTTACCTAGTTATTGGGCTTTTTTTATACTGTTGCTGCTGTGAATATCCCAGAGCACATCTGAAATACCCTGGCAAAGGAGTAAGTCTCCAGAGAGCACTCCATCTGCATGGATAGGCATGTTCCCCAGCGAAGCGGCTCTGCACAACCCCTTGCTGCCATCTCCTGCCTATGGAGGATGTTTGCCACCAGACCAACCCAAGGGCAAAGATGATGCAGTAGTAATGAAGTGAAGGTTGAAAAAACTTATTTGATGGTTCTGTGCCAGTGCTTGTTGCCTGGCATTTTCAGCCGATGGATAATGACTGCACAGAGCTAGCTGTGCTGCACTAGGACTTCAAGAAATGCTTGCATTAGCCTAGGAATGACATAAATATACGGAAGCACTGCCACAGCAACTTGTTTGTTTCAGGTCAAGGCACTGCAAATGCCCCTAGGTAAACAGATCCAATAAAAACACTGGCTGCCTTGACCTTTGAAGCTAATAAATCGTGTTGCAATCAGTTACACTCTTTCTTTCACACACTTTCTCTCATCTTCCTCTTTCTCTCTCCCGTCAGTTTATGCATTTCAGTGGTAATGCAAATTCTCTTCAGTTATAACTGAGGATAAAAAAGCTTTCATTAGAAATTGTAATTTACTTTTTTGAACAGATTCATATATTATTAAAGAGAGATTTTTATATGGTCCTCAATTTAATGGCTAATGAATTGAGTATTACTGAAATGCACTACACTTTGGATACTGATCTTGTGTTTTTAGACAAATAGTATGAACATCATAGACAGGAGTAGGGTGATACAGTTTATTTGTTTTAGTTCATTGAAGAATATCATGACTGATCTAGTCCTTAAAAATTCTATCAAAATGGCACCAATCTATTAATTTATTGTTTGTAAAACACTGAGTTTTTTATAAAAATGCTTTCTGTAGCTTCCAAGTATATTCCACTAGCAATCTCACTTCTGGACATTAATGTATTCTATTATTGAGGGCATAATTTCTGTCATCTTCTGAAAGACCTCAATATCTAAGGGATAGAGCTATACCCTGAGAAGTTCCCTAACATGAGGAGTGTAGGGGTTTGAGTTCTTCTTTTGTTTTGTTGGGTTTTGTTCTCTTTCTTGAGGAATTTTCCCCATAGGTGTGGCCAATGGCCCATCATGACTGGACACTTCACAGACAAAGGGGGTTATCAGCTCAGGGGAGAAGGCCGGTGGCCCCTCTCTCTTACCTGGGAGTGCCCAGGTGGGGGGAAAATACCGCGAGACAGGAGACGGCAGGGCGGGGGGGGACAACCCTCGGCCACTCTCTCGCTCTCGACTGGGGAAGAGGAAGGAGGCGGCCGAGGCTGTTTGGAGAGGAGTTTTTCGGCTGTCGTCGGAGACCAGCCTGGTCCTGCTTCTTTTGCCGCAGGTGAGCCCCTGCTCGTAAGAGCAGCCTTTTGAACTGAGACCTTATTAACACCCACCTCACTGAGGGAAGGGCTTCAAATTTATAATAATTTGGAGGGAAGGGGGTTTACATTTCTCATTCCAAGGGAGGCTCCTGCCTTTCTTGGTAAACACCTGTCCAAACCGAGACAAGGAGGAAAGTTAAAACCTTTAAATCTGAAATCTCTAACTGAAATCTTGTGCTCAGGGATAAAATCAAAAGATTGATCACTGAAATACCCTCACTACTCTTTCTTGTATGTGTACACATTGAGAATGTGATCAGAGTGGGCATCAGACTGTTCCCCTTAAATGGCACCTTTATGCTGAGGCCAGAGATGTGTGACTTTAGGGAAAACAAGTACTCTTAATGAAGGATATTATTTCTACAGAATGGGATTATGACCTACTGATAGAAAGATATTTACAATGGGAAATCTTTGGCCTTTTGGCACTGTTGAAATTCACTGCTGCCAGGCTTTTTTAAAATAAAGATTCTCTAAAGTCTCCAAAGGGCTGGGGTTTTTTCAAAGAATATTTATGGTACCAGAGTGTTGCTTTTGAAAGCTGAGTTGAAGAAAGCATGCTGTCAACTCTCCAACTTGTACAGGTTGCTCATGTACTTCTCCTGTGCAGCCATCAGTGTGGTCATACACAGGAGAGGGAAGATAATGATTTTCCATCAAATGGCCATCCTACTGGTTTTTTGTAACATTGCCAGTCAGAAGCCTATGGAGTATGGCTTCTGCTGCAGTGCAGAATGATTAATCACTGGCTAGGAAGGAGGAGCCGCTTACCCCCTTATTCCTTGTAGAAATAGCAGGGCTTTGATGTGTAGGTTGATGCCCGCACAACAGGCACTCCCAGACTCTCTGACACTGGGGGATACTCTGTAATGTTGCAGGAGTGGAAAGCCGTGCTTAATTTGCATATGCATTCACATATTTTAGCTGTAATATATTCCTGAAGCATTGCTGGTTTGTACTCTGCTCTTCAGTAAGAAACAACCAGCTATGAAATCAACACCAGATTTATTTATACCAGACTTCTGTAAAGAGAAGTTACAGTGTGCTTCTGTATCTGCAGTGTATCATGACTCTACACAGGGCCTCTGCTCATCCCAGCTTCTCGACCTCTTTGCTCACTCATTCTTGTGAATGATGCAGAACTGAAAGAGGAAAAAGTACTTCCTGTCTCTCACCTCTCCTGATAGCTAGTGGTCACTTTGTTGCCTTGAAGTGCCTCTTCCCTTCATACTTCTCTCTAGCCTACCTCTTACCCAAAATCACTGTTTCTATGAGAGAAGAACCCAGGAAAAATCTTATGATCTTCCTCTCTGCCAAAGGAAAATATGTTTTCCAGGTGAATAGGTTAGGCTGATGAAGTGAGAGAAAGCCATTGTTCCAGCTATGCAGTCATTGCCTTTAAAATACTGCTGTAAGGTGCTTGGATATTGCAATAGTGTGGTACAAGAGTTTTCTCACAGAGAACAAATTCACTGCCCCTTTCCTGTGTATAAGACAGTGACTATCAACAGAGTGATAATGTAGATTCATGTGGTCACTGCTAGATATGAATACAGGGTGCTCATTCTGAATGTGGTTATCTGATCTGCTACAGTGCAGCACTGAATAGGAGATGAGAGAAGCTACTCTCCTTCTCTCCAGGCACGTGAAGGGGCAGGGTATTGTAACTAGGAGGACTGACTGATGCTCTGATCTGCTTTGGCAAAGGCTGTGCTACCTATAGATTTTTCTGAACTGCTTAGTAGAAAATTGGATCAGGTGACTTATGAAGGTGACAGGAATGTCAGTTATCAACTGGAGTCTTTCAAAAAGGCAAACAATTTTCTTGTTCTTTTCTATATAGTGACTTCTGTATTGTACCCTGTTACAGCTACGAATTTTTTGTATTTGACAGCTTAGCCTCTTCCTTTTAATACAGAAATCCAAGAGCAGAGAACTAGTGTTCCCCTATCATGCGTGTCCCCAGTTGTCACTAAGTATTGAAGTCTGCCTTGGACCGAGGCCAGAATAGATGCCTTCAGGCTGGACAGCTTTGAAGCACATGGAAACTAAATAAGTCATGTATGAAAATCAAAGTGTATCAGTTCTGTAGTCAACAAAGAAAGAAGCAACCAAAGTTAGGAATGCAAGCTCTCCAGAAAATAGAAGGTCAGACTTGACTTTCTACGTAAGGCATACAGTAATCAAAAGATTTTTAGCCAACACGTACAATTTCTACTCTTTTTCCCCTAAAGACTCATTGAGAAGTGTGCATTATTCCTTGAAAGATATAGTTTAAAACAATTGTCTCATGCATATTTTGAAACTGAACCTGTTTGGAATATACTTTTACAGAATAAATGGAAGCTGGAATCATATGCTTCTATATGCCTTCAGAGCTAAGCAGACTGTTTTGCACATGCACATTTGGAAATATAAAATATATATAATATGGGTCCATATATATCCATGCATATACATATATACATATGTGTAGGTTATCATAGCACAGAACTGGAAATCAGATCCACCTGAACCTGTTTTCAGATCAGCTGGTGCCCTCCTTTGTGATGTTGAATTCGACACTCAACTCTAACTTTCTGGTTGTACAGTGTGAAGATGTCCTAGGATAATGGTCCCTTAAGTTAATGGTTGTAAAATACCTAGAGACTGAATGAAAATTAAGTGTACAGGGGAATACAGGGCAGTGTGATGTCAAGTAGGAGACGTAGGACCTGGGACTGCCCAGGAGCTTCAGAAGGGAATGTCTTATAGAATAACCTTAGACTGAAATGATCTGTTTCACTGTGGTACATTGTAGAGTGCCTTCAGTAGGAGTGCTCTAGGAGCAGTGATTGTTCTGCTCAAAAAGGCAGGCAAAAAGCAGGGAAATAGGCTGAAAGGATACGTGGTGACCATCTGCTGAGATCTTTCCATGTATTTGTTGGAAGCTATTTCAGCTGTTCTGACAGCCTGCCTGAAAGGATCAAAACAACCTGTATTACTCAGGCATCGGCAACAGTAGCAGAGAGCAATGATCCTGTGCCCTTATCTGAAGCTGTGCTCTAGGAAGCAAGCTTTTTCTATTTCCTTGATAATGAACCATTTTAACCAGGGCTTCTACCATGATTCATTTGTGGTATGCTTTTGAGGTAGGTTATGTACTCTTCCCTCAGAGGAGGAAAGCAAGTGCAGAAAGCTCAAGAGTTTTGCCTAAGGCTGCAGTGAATCAGTGCCATGCCACAGGACAGATCCAGAGTATATGACTCAATTCACTTACTGTGACTAGATAGTGCTGTCTCTGATGGATGCAGTCATTTCAGTTGCTGCTCATGGCTTAAAACAGGGAGCCAAGAGCTATTTTAACTAGCATAACCTTGATTGCTCAGTGTCATGGCCTATTCCAAATTGCCCAAGGCCATTTTCGATACCTTCAGCATTTTTCTTGCAGTTGTTTTCTTGTTTTTTTTCTTTTAAGCAAGTGTTATAGATAATGAGGGCAAAAAGAAGCTCACAAAACCATCTGCTCAATCTAGACAGATGTTTTATCTGAAACCTCCATTTCTTCAAATTAAGCTCATGATTCTTGTCATGTCCATCTCTCAAGTCACCTTCTTTGCGGCACACTTTTACGTATTTTAGTACTGCTGCCATGTTCAGGCCCAGGCTTCTAGGCTAAAGAACAGGTTATTTCACCTTTCTTCTGGTCTCTGTTTTCTAGAGCTCTGATCGGTCTTGTTGCTGTGTCCTTGATAGTCTCCAGCTGTTTGCCCTGTAACTTCACAGGCTTTGTAGCACCCAAACACAGTGTTTAAGGGAAAGATTTACCAACACTGAATACACTGTACAGGAGGCAATACTAGACCTCTGGTTTGTACTTCTGCAGTAAACTATAGCTGTATTTATACACCTTGGTTTATTGTTCCCTATTTTAATATCAGCATGAGTTTTTTCACTGCTGTGCATCCTGCTAGGTCCTCCTCTTCACAACTGCTGCCAGGCTGACCACTCCTCATTATGCAGTCAGGCAGGTTTATTCTAAACTGCTGTAGAAACTGTGTTTAGTTTTATTGCATTGCACCTCCTATATTTTAAATTTCGAAATCAATGTGATGTAAATTCTGGTTTTCATTTTTGCTGCAAATTCCCAATTTGATTAAGATGAAGATTTTATCAGCCTGTTTTTTTATTCTATCCTCCAGGTCCTAAATAAATTAGATATTAATACCAAAAGCAGGACAGACAGACCTAATGTAACCTCCCGTTTTCATTCAGAACTACTGCTAATTATTCTCAGAATATGTTTTTTCAGTGAGTTTTGTGCCACTGTGTAGAAGTATGTTTCCCTGTGGCATGTGAGACTTTGTTGAAGGGTTTTCAAGGTATAACGTTTTGGTTCTACCCTCATCAACAATCCGCGGAGGAAACTGGCTGCTTTGACAGAGTTTGGTTTTGAAAAATCCAGTTCTTCTGTTATTCACCTCCCCATTGTTTTCCAGGCACTTTTAGTTTGAATAGTCTTCCCCTCCTTTCTACCACTTAAATATTGAAGCTGATAATGTCGTAGAAAAGTAAGAGGAAGGTTCATGATCCTGGATTTCTCTCTCTAGTACTTGTCAAGTCACTGACTTTAACACATAAATTTTTTTGGAAGTCCTTAGTTAACTGTCTGCAGTAACAGGATAATGATTTTTACACGTGGAATATCAGAATCAGAATGACCAATAAAGTATTCCCGTGTTGGTTTAACAATGAAGGACTAAAAGGAGAAATTACACTTCCTAGAAAGCATTAGAGAGTTGCTGAATAATTTGTTGGAAGCTGTTCTATGGTAGAGGGAACATGCCTCAAACCTGCTCTTTTCAGGAAGACAGATCAGAATATTATAAAGGGATGGGTTGTTAGATTAACAAAAAGGGGGTTCAGATAGAATGGAAGAGCAAATCTTTAACAACTCAAAATTAAAAAGATTCATGAAAATAACTGCTATACAACAGAAGCAGAGTAAAAATTATTTCAATACATATTTATATAGCTCAGTGATTGTGACTTTAGGAAAGTTGGTTGGATTGGTAATTAAATGAATTTACTGTATGAACCAGCACCTAAGTTAATATAATATGAAAGTGAGAATCTGGGATTGACTGTGCTTCTCCAGTCTACCAGTATTAATTCTGTGCCATCCATACAGTGGGTGTAGTGAAACAAATAAATGGGACTTATTTAGTCTTTCAGAAATTCCTTGTAAGAGCTGTTGAGGAAGCAAAGCTGTCAGATAAGAAACGGTAAATGTCTGTCATTGATATGAAACTGGCAAAGGACAGGAGACCAAAAAGAGAAATAGATGCTTGATTTTCAGGTTAATAGAAAAATGGCAAAAGGTTAATGGAAGAGTGCCTCAAACTTCTGTTTGAGGACCACTGTATTTAATCAGTGATGTGGAAAAGGGAATTGGCAGTGAAGTTACAAGATCTGCAGATAATAAGAAATTATTTATGGAAGTCTGTGTTTAAGAAGACAGTGAGGAGTTTCAGAGGCACCTGATAAAGAAGGTTGTATTGGCAGCAGAACATTGTACGCAATCCTTTGTTGACAACTACAAAGTAATGCCCATTGCAAGAAATAATTTGAATTGTTCATCCACATTACTAGGTTCTAAATTAACTGTAACCATTCAGGGAGAAAAAACAAAAACCTAGGGGACATTGCCAGAAGCTCAGTAAAAACATCTGCTCATTGCACAGCAGAAGTCAAAAAGCAAGTATTACACTGTGATAGAGGAATAATGGGGTAGAAAATTCCACTGATCATAGCATTATATAAAACAGTGGTACATCCTTACCAAGGATGTAGCATTTATTTTTGCTCATAGAATCATGAAATAGTATAACTGAAGGAAGTTCAAAAAACAGCTGCTAATGTTGACAAGAGACACAAGAGTAAATTACAGCAGGAAATATTTAGGAGGCTGTGGCTGTCATAAAAAAAGGCACGCAGGCATGGGGAAGATTCCTGAATGATTTGGGGAGGAAATACTGAACATTCTTATTTGTCCTTTCCAAAATGGCAAGAACAGGAAGATTTCAGAGGATTTGAAAGGTGATTTTTTGAAGGTGATAGAAAAGATGTGCTTTATTCAAAAGATAATTAACCTACAAAACTAATTACAAAAAAGAGCCTAAACCAAAGAATTTATCAGTGCTCAAAGGAGGATTAAACAAATGTATACTAATGAGAAAGTCCTCAGTAATATTTTGTAGGACTCCAAAAGGAGATTTCAACTTGTTTTAAGGCACTAACAGAATCACACTGTGGAACTATAGAGAAACAGTAACTGTGGCTCATGGTGCCTCATGAAATGGTGGGTTTAGTCTTCTGGAGACAGTTGCTGGGGTTTGCTCTAGGGAATGTGTGATACTGGTCTAGATAGATCACTCATCTGATCTGCATGGTAATTACTGTCTCCCTAAGGATGACATTAAATTCGGTGAAAGAAAATTTATAAAGCGTATTGCAATTTCAGATTAAAGAGTTCCTTTTGGCGTCCCTTTTCAGATGGAAGTGTGTGCTGCTTAGAATGTGAACTCATCAAGTCAGGGGACATTTCTTATCACTGGAAGGATGTTAGTGTAGCCCATGTTATATCAGTAATGGTAGTATACCAGATTATAATTACCATTTTAGTGAAATATAACCAAGGACAGAATCCATCCCTTTATCCTTTCAAATACAAGAATTTATTGTATAGTAGAATAACAAATTCATGTCTACAATTCATCACCTTGTGTTTGAAGAAACCATTTTAAGAAGGTTTTGAGCCTGGGAACACTCATCAACGTGTGCACATAGTTTTAAAAAAAAGTCCACTCATCTTGTGCATAGCAGCAAGATCAAGTGTGCAGTGTATGCCAAAGACAAGGAGGGGCTGGTAAAATTAAAGTCTCTCTGTCATGAAATCCCTAATGTGATCAAACAGTGAAATACACAGTGGACAAATAACTAAATCCAGACTTCATTTTCATTGTTTACAAGCACCAAAGAAAAGATTAAAAGATCACTCACTAGGTAGACTTCATTTTTACCTTCAAAGTGTGCCACAAAAACACTTCCATTGAATAATCCAACATACATATGTATAGAAAAATCAAGCCAGCTTGCCCTTTAAAATCCAGTAGTACAAAGTCTCCCAGTGTTAAGCACACTGAACATAACTAGCTTCACAATTTCATTTTCTTAAAGAGAAATAATGCAGTTATCATTAAACTCGCTGGGAAACTAGCTTTAATAATATTCTTTGGTTATCAGAGCTATCATTTTTCCTTCAGGCAGAGCTGAGGAAATATGAAGTTAAAACCATCATTGAGTGTGATAATGAAGTCAGTCCATTTCAGTGCAAGACCACAGCAATTCTTTATCGCTCCAAACGGGTTGCGGGGCTGAAAGCTGTTTTTCTAGTTGGCAGAGTTGCTGAGTTCACAGATAACTATCATTTTCAGAACATATTTTGCTGCATGTGGAAGAGCAAGAATATAAAACATACTCCAAAAACCTTCAAAACCTAAGAGACAGGTTTACAAAAGAATTTTCACAAAAGAAGACAGAATTGCACTGCCTTTCTAAGCTTCTGCCTACCTAAGATTTTCATTCAAACTGGGAGTTGACTATTTATATTTATACTTGAACTCACGTGACTGTCCTTCACTCAACTTTGCACCTTACACGCACACATCGCACATTTCTGCTCACATTTACCCTTGCACACATAAATGTCTAAATTCTTCATTCACTGGCACCAGAAGAGCTTATCCTTACACACATTGAAAATACAAAGTTTTTCACAGAATCACACAATCAGTTATGTTGGAAAAGACCTCTGAGGTCATCAAGTCCAACCTGAGACTGAACACCATCTTGTCAACTAGAACATGGTACTAAGTACCACGTCCAGTTTTTCCTTAAACATCTCCAGGGATGGTGATGCCACCATCTCTCTGGGCAGCCCATTCCGATACCTAATCACCTTTTCTATGAATTTCTTCCTAATGTCCAACCTTAACCTCTCCTGGCACCACTTGAGACTATGTCCTCTTGTCCTGTCCCTGGTTGCCTGGGAGAAGAGGCTGATTCCCACCTGGCTACAGCCTCCTTTCGAGTAGTTGTAGAGAGTGATAAGGTCTCCCCTGACCTCTCCCCTGAGGTCTCCCCCTGAGGCTCGTTTTCTTCAGGCTAAACAACCCCAGCTATTTCAGCCATTCCTCATAAGACTTGTACTCCAGACAAGCTTTCCTGCCCTTCCCTGGACCTGCTGCAGCACCTCGGTGTCCTGCCTCCTTCCTTATTCACATACATTCATGCAGACATACAAAATTATATTAGATACATAGTCTATAAATACAAATTCTAATCTCCTCACAAAAAGAATGAAT
This sequence comes from Callaeas wilsoni, assembly GCA_013398955.1. Classification (NCBI taxonomy): domain Eukaryota; kingdom Metazoa; phylum Chordata; class Aves; order Passeriformes; family Callaeidae; genus Callaeas; species Callaeas wilsoni. The sequence continues at coordinate 119,808 of VWPU01016742.1, read as the reverse complement.
AAATATAAGCATCAGAGAAAGGTAAAGTAGATGTAATTAGTTTAAAAGTCATAAACAAGGGTAAAGATTCATTAGGTTCTTCTCTGAAGCATTTATTTAACATTCATAGAATCATGGAATATCCTGAGTTGGAAGGGTCCCATAAAGATCATAGAGTCCAACTCCTGTCCCTGCACAGAACTTCCCCAAGAGTCTCACCATGCACCTGAGAATGTTGTCCAAGCGTTTCTTGAGCTCTGTTGAGGAGACCTCAGGGGAGACTGTCAAGCTTGATGCTGTGACCACTTTCCTGGGGAGCCTGTTGCAGTGCCCAAACAACCTCTGGGTGAAAAACCTTTTCCTAGTATCTAACCTAAACTTCTTCTGACTCAGCTTCATGCCATTTCCTCAAGTTCCTGTCACTGGTCGCCAAAGAAAAGAGATCAGTGCCCGCCCCTCCTCTTCCCATCACGAGAAAGTTGTAACTGCAATGAGGTCTCACCTCAGTCTCCTCCAGGCTGAACAAACTAAATTACCTCAGCCTCTTCCCATACTGCTTCCCCTCCAGACCCCTCACCACCTTTGTAGCCCTTCTTTGGATGTTTTGTAATAGTTTGATGTCTCTTTTATCTTGTAAGGCCACCCCAGTGCAGAGCAGAGTGGGGCAATCCCCTCCCTTGCCCGGCTGGCACTGCTGTGCCTGATGCCTCCCAGGATATGCGTGGCCCTCCTGGCTGCCAGGGCACTGCTGGCTCATGTTCAACTTGCCATCCACCAGGACCCTCATGTCCCATTCTGCAGCACTGCTCTCCAGCCTCTCATGCCCCAGGCTGTCCTTACATCCAGGGTTGCCCCGTCTCAGGGCAAATGCAGAATGCATCATTTTCACTTGTTAAACTTCGTATGGTTGGTGATTGTCCAGCCTTCTTAATTTGTCAAGGTTTCTCTGCAGGGCCTCTCTTCATTGACTTGCAGTTACAATTGCATCATATCAAACATCTACAACCTAAAATGCTTTAAAATCCATTTCTACTTTCTAATAATCCCTCTCTACATTCCTGGGCTTATATTTTAATTTATAGTGCATACACACACTGGTGCAGAGAGGCAGCTGCTTCTGCTGTTATGAAATGAAATTTGTATCCATGTTGCTTCCTGTTACACCTTTTGAAACAAAAAGCTTTCTTCTCTTGGGACAGAGGATAAGCATAGAGTAACTGTCGAGAGGTCAGAAGTTACGGTATCCTGATTTGAAGTGTTGTTCAGCTGTACCTCTAAGGGCAATGGTCTTGGCAGTTCCGGGAAAACTAGTTAAAAGTCATTTGGGACATCTTATGTATTGGAAACTTTGAAACCATGTTATATTAAGATATTGAAACAGTGCCTCTATAACACTAACAGAGGAATGAGGTTTTTAACTTTCTTATGTGTCTGTTAGAGACACCGCACAGAACTGCTTGAATCTTGATGCGTGAAGTACGTTCACTAAGCCACAATCTAAAGAGAACTAGGGATGTTCCAGAGATAGTGCAGCATGAGCGGTATGAGTCACATCAACAAAAACAATTAAACAATTGATAGCCATAGTAATAGTTATATCTCCTCCTTCTGAATTTAGTGCAGCAGTAGTTGAATTAGAGCCTCTAGCTAGTGCTATGCACACAGGAAATAGAGATGCTTCATCAAGTCAGCTGATGATGCTGTAGATGATGACAGGAACACAAGGCTCTTCTTAGTCTATTTGTGCCAAGATACCATACTGCTGTGTAAATGGCAAATGACCCTGTAATTTGCCTGTCTGCAGAGCTTGTCAAGCCCAAAGAAACAGTTTCAAAATACCTTTGAACAGAATTGTATCTCCTGTGATATTGTTGCATGCTACTTCAGATGCCTAACTAGCAAAAAAATAGGTAAAAATTAAAACACAAGCTGAGCTGGTAAGAAATTACACAAATTATGAATGTGCATTGTTTGCTAAATGATACTGAAGCAAGAGCACTGTGATATACATTACACATTTAAAGAGTATAAATGCTTTAGAGTGATGCATTGAGGGCATATAACCAGGTGTATTGGGCTGAAGCTAAGATTAAATAAATTTAGACTGAAAGCAGAAGCAATTTCATAAAAGCAAGATTTGGTAAACTCTGGAATAGTCTCCTCAAGAAAGAACTGACAACGTCCTTGCTTAGCAAATTTAAATCGTGTTGAAACACATACTTTTCAGTTCTGTTGCCTGTGATCTAGTTTATATATAACAGTGTCTTGAGGGGGCTTAGTCCCAAAAACAGAGTATTTATTTCTGAAGAAAGCAATCAGTTAAGAAATTGAAGCAAATGGAAATTTTTGAACAGTGATATTTTCATAACGCTGTTGCAGATAGGAAAGTGGTGATCTGTGCCAGCCGAACCACTACAGCAATGCTAGCAGCTAGCCAGTTACTCATGCCAGTGGCAATAGATGTCCCCAGTGCAACCAAACCAACAGTAACAGCTGCTTCTATTTTTGTCATGATTCACGTGGCCACAAGGAAAGGCAGCTTGATTTTATTTCAGCTGTGTCCTAATCATAGTCCCGCCTTTGTGTCTCATCCATAGCTGTGGTTCTAAACCCCCCACAGATTTTCCATACCGAACAGAAACTGACATTTCAAGTGTGCCAGGGCTTGTGAAATGTTAATTAAAGCTTCGCGTTGCAGATGTGATGCAGAGATTATCTTTCATTCTCCTTCTCTGCAAATAATTTCTTCTTGGCGTTTTTGCTGGTATCTGCACTATACCACTTTCATCCTGAACTTTTGTCAAGGAGCCTGTCCTAGCTGGGACTGACTCCAAAATGTATTGTGGCTTTCCTGTCTTTTGCTTCTGTGACTTTGTTTTCTGTTAATGGCTCATGTGATTCAGAGCTGCAGCTTCAGCAGGTGCCGCATGCTCACGTCAACAGAGCACAAAGCAGACGGTCTTCCTTCACATCCTCCTCCAAACCCAGCCTGTTCCATTACAGAACACTAGCTCTGAGCTATTACTGACGGCTATTAAAAACAAGTGTAATAAACAGTACATTGGTTAACACTACCTTTTTGGGCTCTGACTTCTTCCCTTGGTAAAATCATGCTAAATACCTTGATAAAATCATTTTAAATACCTGCACAGAATGCTGTAGTCCTGTACAGAGATAGGCAAGTTAGCTTTGAACAAATGTGCGCAAATACTGGGAGCAATTTAACCATAGCAGCCCAGAGCTCCATGCAGATAATTTTACCTGGTTGAGAGACAGGAAAAATCAGCCAATGTGGTGTGCAGCACTACATGGCTTTATTGCTTCTGTTATCCAAACTTACTAATTTAGATTGCAAGTATTTTTTTCACAGGACTGCATTGTGCAGCATTGTACATAGAGCACTGCACACCCAAATGGTACAATAGCTCCTACTAATAACTACTAAATCTATTATCTGTTTCTCATAAATGAGGGAAATGAAAAAACAGCTTTGTCTTTCAAATTCACACTGGTTTAGAAATTTCCATTTAGCTTTATTAAGAGTACTATTTCTCTCTATATTTGCTTTTACCAAATATAAGCTGTTAGTCTGTATGAATAGGTACCTTTGTCATTCAAATACACATACTGTTCTAATGCACAATTTATTTGCATATACACTTATTATTTCAATTTTCACAGTAATTGAATTCTCCTTATATACACAAATTTGTAAAATTGATATGGAATTATGCTCATTTTGAAATAGTAAAATATGAGCATTCAAATTATCTAGAATCTTTCTGCTACTGGATAGCATTAATAAATTTTTTTCTGAATTTTACAAGAAATTTTGCTTCTGTTGCCAATTGAACAAAGATGTGTTTGCCTTGTGATTACCTCTAGTCATGCTTGGCATAATTTACTGTAATTATGATTAACTTCATATACTTAATTGGCCAATGTGTCTGTGAAATTATCTTGTATTTCCCCCTCTGTTCAAGCTGTAATATGTAAATAGTTGCACTCAGAATAGCATGATTTTAGGCTGGAATACTAGAACGTTTCTTCCTGGGTAGTGAAGTACAATGTGAAAGCTTTCCTTGTCAGAATAGTCTGGCTTTTCTTTTTGGTGGGGAAGTAACACATTCAAATTTCAGAGTGGGAAGAGTTTTCAGAAGTGGATGGGATTCTTTCACCCTTTATGAGCTTTAAGTCAGTGACAGGACTCTGCAGAAATAGTTTTGAGTCAAAGTTGTCTCTGTTCTTTACAGTTATGTGATCAAAAGGTTCTTCAGGTAAGTCAAAACACGGCATCTCATCTGCTCCAAGATTCTGCGAGCTAGGGAAAAAAAAAACCTAAAATGTGTGTTTGTAACTGTATCTCTTAATCTGCAAAAGTCATTGAGAAATATTTATCAAAAAGAAAGTAGGTATATGAATGTTAATCTACCCATCCATTGTGATAGAGTTGGAAGCTAATGTTCCCCAAAATATTTTTGCATTTCTAGGTTGGTTTTTTGTAACTTTTTACAATCCTTCAGAATAAGCAGAGCACTAAGTGTCTTAGATCCCTAACAGGCTACATATTTATCTTTCTAGTCTGGTCATGTTTCATTTCCCTCATTTCTCATTTGCATCTATCTTTTGCAGAGTGCAAAAGCTGTGTAGTAATGTGCAGAAATAGCATATGACAGTTTAAAACAGGAGAGGCTGGTGATTCAGATTTAAGTACAAATCCAGTTAGTTCCTAAAGTTTCATTTTTTAATCCCACTTTTCATGAAGACCAAGGTGGTGAGGTGGAGGAGGGAAGCAACAAAAGAAGGAATGGCATATCCAGTTCCGACTTCTGTAGGTACTAATCCCATAAAGTTAGACTTTATTCTCTGGAAATTTTAAAAGACTCTTTGTTGTCCAAGAAAGTGAAGATTTACTGCAATCGTTGAATACCTCCTGTGGTATGATACTTCTTCAGTTACCTTACGGGATGAATTGTTGTATCTACTTGATTTTACCTTCATGTAGTAAACTTTTGAATAGGCAACTCTCTACGTAGGATGCCAGAGCTTTGTCCACTTTCACTGCAGAAACAGGACAGGTCGTATAGGATGCTGAAGATGTAATTATGATTGTTCAGATTAATTTGCATGGTGAAAGAAATTAGCGGCCCTGGTTAAGATATAGGAATTGATTACATCAGTACAAAATGCACCAATCAAAGCCATCAATGAAGGTAATTAAGCAAAACTGCTTTTATTTTCAATAAAAACTGTCTGGAAATTGTGGGTACTGCATCAGGAGAAGCCTATTGGCAGTATGTAGGTGCTAAACTAAAAGAATGCCACAGACCATTTATATGCAATTGCAGAAGCACATTCATTTCCACTGTCAGAAGTTAGAATTAGCCCAACACATATTATTTCCAAATGGAATTACACATTAGCAAGGAAGTGGTCTAGCCATCACGGTGCTGAGAAGAGCATCTTCCCTAAGCCCTATCCACCAGGTACAAACAGCAGCTTGTGTTGTATTATAAAGGGTGCAAATTAACAAGATTAGATTTTTGAATTATTTGGGAAGTGAATGTTTCACTTTTGCAGCACTTAGTTTATGGAGTTAGGAGAGCAATTAATTGATTTTGAATTAATTTGGTATCAGAAACATGCCATTTTCAGTAAACTATAAAAGGTAGGAAAGAGTGGAGGAGTGAAGAAATGTAACGTCAAACTTCAAAAGAGTTGTTGGAAGATAGAAAGTGCAACTTAATGTTCATCATTTAACATTTCACCGCATGCCCTGAATGATCACAGCCAAGGATTTTGCCATTCCTGTTTTCATTTTCCTGGCCTGATATCTAAAAGATGCAGTATACAGCACACCTGTCTGAGTAATGACCCATAAAACTTGTTTATGTTACATTAAAAAATTATGTGAATAAAGCTTAACTGCAGAGTGAATGAAGGACTTAATTATATGAAGTTGTCTTTCACCCTTATTGAGAGGACAAATCACTGCTTCATTGCCCTGGCCTTGTCCATAAAGCTAAGTTGCATGTTTATACATTTCTGTGCACAGCAGGGTACTGAAGAAAGAAGCTCGAAGCTAGAGGCTGCTAATGTCTGTAGCAGTACCATGACAAAGAGAAGGCCTGGTGTAAAAACTTGCCTTACATTACATCTAATTGTGTTTTGGTTACAAGCCAGCCAGAAAGTAATGCAACTTTTTATTTTGATGTAATTTGAGGTGTTACTACTGCAACTTCATTCTTGTTTTTTGTAAATCATATATCTAGGGATCACCAGTTGCCAGGTTTGGGGTCAGAGATTAGTTTCTTGCTTACTTTTAGTGATAGAAAGAATAGTTACTTGTATCTTTCATAACCTTTTAGTACAATATAAGAAAGGGGTGGGGTTTTGTGCTATGCTGTTTCATTTTGTGCTATATGGTTTCATTGAAACAGAGGAAATAATTCGTGAACAGAGAGTTATGTGGGAGGCACAGAGGAGAAATATCAGAGAAAGAGATTAGGCTGCTGAGGGAGAGTGAAAGATAGGTAGGTCAGTGAAACTGAAAATGTGTTGCCAACCTTGGTGGATTGTCAGCTGTTTTACCTTGGCAGTGGTAGGGCACTTGTCGTTTCAGCCAGAGCTCTTATAAACACTGCTTCATGCATAAGGAAAACAAAACTCCTTTATCTAAATCTCAGAGAAAAAGTTCTATTCAGGTGTAAGTTCAGTTTCATTTGAAAGCTTTGCTGTTTCTGATATTTGAACCTAACCAACTTAAGTCAGTAATGTGCTCCTTGCTTCTAGCAGCAGGTCAGACAAAATTTCACTATTGAGATCATCCATCATTGAAAATCATTTTATTTTCTTTTTCAGGCCCAGGTCTGAAATGAGGCTGTCTATAAAGAAATTTGGGCTAAGATCTGCAATAGTCTTGTAGTGGTTCCTGTGTGAATTTTAGTATATCAAATGGCAGACTGCTGAACAAAGGATAGAAAGGATCTTCCAAGTTTCTCATTTCAGAATCGATTCTTATTAGTTAGCATGGAGACGGCATGATGTAATGTCATCATGAAGGCATAAACAATAAATGGTAAATGATTCTTAGTGCTGTAACTTAAAGCTTTTACTGATAATATTTGAATGTTTAAAAAAAATCGACCAAACAACAGCAAATGCATTTGAGCGTATAAATATGTAAAAAAAAAAAATTGGCTGTTGCTTAGTTCAAAGTCTTAATGCACAAATTTACAGAACAAAACATCCTCCACTCAGCATTTGTAACAGCATACAAACCACCTTTGATTTCTCACCTGATCTTTCCTAGTATACCTATCTGCATCCAGACCTATACACTCTGATACTTCTTTTCCCCCCAAATCTGTGTTGCTAGTGAAGTAGGCAGACAGGCAGATGGGTAAGACTGTGCAATGGAGCCGATGTATGACAAAAAATTTAGCTTTATTGCTTTAGGACATACTACAGTAATTGCATAACTCAAGTATTAGGACATTCTGTTCATTTCTAGGAGATCAGTATTGGGATAAGAAGGAATGCTACAGAGCGTGGTGGCATGTGCAGTTGACACCAGACATAGAAAACTGAAGAGAAATATGATACAAAGATCATTGTACTTTGTCAGAACTGTAGGAAGAGAGGAAATGGTAGGAAGTTACCAATTAGCAGTGAGGAGGGTTAGCAGTGGGTTTTTTGGGCCTTCAGATGAGTCAGATCACAGGTTTCAAATGGGGGGTGTGACCCATGTTTAACAAAGAGTGCCACAATTGTGGATGGAGATATGCTTGGCAGAGCTCTGTGTTTGCAGCCTTTTCTTTCTATGAGCACTATCAATTTGTCACATTTTATGAGCAGTAAAAACCTCACCCTGATTAGTAAGAGAAAAATAGTAATAATAGGTTAATAATGTTTTTCTTTCTGACAAGTATCGTGTATGAAAACACATTGTGAAAGAGAGCTCTCTGACTTCTGCCTGCACCACCCCAATGCTCACTTCTAATCCTCCTGGCCATTTTTTCCACTAAGACACTGTATTTATTTCTGTCTCTGACAACTGTTTGAAAAGTTGTATGCCTTCTGCACAGTGCTGTATTATGGACGATGTATTAGGAGTCATATATCCAGAATGCCTTCTTTGCGGGTACCTAATAACTGTGCCTCTGCTCCATAAAGAAAAAGTCTATGACAGGTTTATTCATCTTTTTATTTCCTTGTTGTGCTCTGCTCCCTGCTGAAAACAAAAGGTTCCTTTTCACTTCAGCCTCCTTTTCTCTTGTCTGGTTTGTAAATGCTGGGTGAATTTCATTTGCAAGGATTGCTTTCCTGCCCCACAGACTGCCAGTCACCAAAAAGAGATTACACAGACTGCTGTTTTCAAGGATCAAGCAGGAGTTTTGGACTAGAGGGAAGAGAAAGCATAATATGAGTGACAGTCATCTTTTCTTTCAACACCAGGAAGGAAAAAACACTTCAAATATAAATTGGTTCATGCCTATGCCTTTGGAGACTTTAATTTTGATCTGATTTGAAATAGGTAGAGGCATCTTGTCTAGCTCAGTTCAGCTTTCTGCCTATGTCTTGCAGAGAGGACAGCTTTGTTGATGTTGGGAAGGTTTCCCATGATTTATAACCCAAAGAACAAAATGCTTCATGCATGTTCCAGGTACATGATGGGAATTAAACCCAAAATATCTGCTTCATGGACAAGACTATTGCAAAGATAGTAATTCAACAATCTGCTGTTGGATGAGTTGACAAGACCAAGAAGGGAAGAGAAGGGGTGTTTAGTTGCATATTTAGTTGCATGAAAAAACCTTGTCCTAGAATGCACTGGTCCCTCCCATACTGGCCAACATGTAAGGTGAGAGGGCAAAATTTAAACCATGCTTAGAGATCTTTAATCAATTCATCAAGGTGTAATAGCTACATATGATACCTTACAGTACACCTTAAATGACCATATAGATACCATTTGCCCAGAGAATATGCACTCATGTACTCCAGAAACTTATGGAAATGTTCCCAACCATGTCATTCTGTCGGCTGTAACTATTTCTCAGACCCACACACCTACTCATGTGTCTGTGTACTACACCCTCCCACATCATGCTCCTCACCTACACACATCAGTGCTCTCAGGTACAGCAAACTCCTTCCCACAAGTAGCGATCTTGTTCAGCAAACTGCAGGCACCAAGAAACACATGCGTGAGCCCACGCTCACACTTGGCGTATGTAGCAGATACAGCTTCCCATGCACTCACACAAACGTAGTCAGGTCACATTAGCATAGCCCTCAAAAAGCTTTCTGTGATCTGCACAGAAAGGGAAGGCAGAAGGATCACCTCCAGAAAATCTAAACTTCTTTGTCTGTTATAGGAGAGTGCAGGGAAATTATAAACCTTGTAAATGAGCGTTTCTATGAGAGGCAATAGGAATTCACTAATTGATCTAGCAAAAAGCACTTGAATATGATTTAGGATTTTTGTGCAACTTATTTCGAATCGGTGCATTTCCCTTTCACACAAGTTCCTTTCAGCTCTGATGTAGATAGGAAAAGCTCATGTAAATTGCAGGCAGAGGGTCATGATAGCTTTAATAGAAATAGCTCTTAATGAGAGTATTTGTTCTGCTGAGCTGCCATGTGCTAGCTTCCCATACCTGTTTCAAAAGCTGGTAGCAGCAGTCCTCTTCTATTACTGTAGAAGTACATCTCAAATAGGTGTTAGCGCTGCTCCTGCTAGCTTAGCCTGAGGGATTTTTTTTTCCTCTAGTTCACTTGAGTGAACTACTGTCACATAAAAGCAGAGTATTCCAGGCTCAGTGTTGAACTCTGCATCAGCTGTCCCGTTACAGCAGTAAGAACATGGTGCGGTCACAGTTAGGCTATTGGTTTTTACCTACTGCTATCCATTTGTGCTGGTTTTGGCTGATGTGCTTGTGTAGGCATTGATCAGGTAGCTTTGTAATGCTGATATACAACTCCCAATAGGATATCTCCCACTTTTTATCTTCAGCCCATTCAGCACAGTAGGAGTGAAGACAATCAGTATATTGTAGCAGTAAATTTTGAGATCAGTTTTATTGCCACTGTTTGCTGGCTGCCCACAGGTACCTACCCAGGGCTTTCACTGTGAGGCACTACAGAGCAAATCTTAACTATGGCTTGGAGCCCGAGGAGTAAACAGGAGAGCTTGAGTGTTATGGAGAGCACTGCAGAACTAAAAATACAGTGGAAATAAGAGAAGCATTTTATCTCAAGAATAATAATCTGTACTGATGTTATTTTGTTTTACTACTGCAAGGCATGAGGCCAATGACTATTGTAGTACGCTGAATTTCTTGTAGTGCCTTTCATCCTAGCAACTCAGAAGGCTTTAAAATTCAGCCTTCTTACCCATCTTGGTGAAAATACAATTATATCTGGAGCTAACTGAGGTTATGGACATTTGAGTGAATTTGAGCAAAGAAGAAAATTCAAAACATGAGTCTTGGGAGAATTGGGTCAGTTCATTCCTTTTATGAATTTCCCATATGATTTTAGGGAAGATAGCCTTTTGGTGCCTTTAGTGCCTTCTGAAAGTGAGGTTAATAGTTTTTATATCAGTTATAAGGATAAAACATAAAATTTGGTCAGATGCTATAATAGTGGTGGCCCTATAAGGTGAAGTCTAATATGAGAACCAGCAGCAGAAACTAGAAGCCTGGACTTCTGTCTCTGACTGAAATAACAAGTTTTACTTGATCTATAGCTTTGTATTTTGCAGACTTTAATAACAGAAGACACTATGCTGCTGTTCTGTAAGGTCTGCAATAACACAGCTTTTTATCCTTGCTAAAGTGTCATGGGAAGTCCTGCTTGGGTTTCTGGTTCCTCAGCTGATGTTGCATGTGCAGTTGTTATTGCCTGCATAGGAATCCTCTCAGCTTCTCAGCCCAAAACTACATCTCACTACCTTCAGAACTGTCAATCATCAAACTCTGGGCCTGGCACTTTTTTTTTTATCCCCACTGTTATGATTAATCTTGAAATGGTGACTCCTTTTTCTTGCCTGCAACAAAGACAATAATAGCTTGTTGAATACGTTTGCATGTACTTTGTGTAAAGGAGAGAAGTAATAACGCTATCTATGAGTTTATTGGAATCAACACTGTAATTACTTTTGCTTCTTAGGAAAGCAAGGTTCTGGACAGAAGAAAAAGCACACAGAACTCATACAGAATCATAAAAAGCCTTTAAACTCCAGGGTTCACAAGTTCAGTCTCCTTAAAGATCTATGCAGATGTTTTTCTGCCCTGCAACTAGAATTCCCCAAGTGCATACTGCAGTGCTTATGTCTTCCAGCAACCATTTTTGAGTGCCCTTTTTCTCATCCCTCCTTTTCAAGATAATGGCAAATTATTGAAGCCATTGAAGAGTTTGCAAAGAAGAAAGAAGTAGAAACCTGACACTAATTATCTGATGTGAATTTACTGGAGGGACATTTATAGGTTTTAACTCCTTGGCCACCTACTTTTACTCCCCAGCTGAAGTGCTTCCTTTATTCAAGGCATTGCTGCTAGGCTGTGTGTGTTTGCACAGGAAAGAAAAATGGAGAGTAAAGTGAAATTCTCTTCCCTTAGCTGCAGCAAGCCCATACAGTCAGAACTTGACTTCCGTGTTGCCTTTTGTTTCTCAATCAAGTAATGAAAATTGATTCTAGTGCTTTTAAAATCAACAATGTTAAAGCAGAGATTACACAGTCTTGTGTTTTTGGTATATCTCGCACTAGTCTCTTTTGGGACTATCTTCCATAATATAATGGCACATGTGGGAGGACCTTATACTCTGACCTTTGAAGAATCACTCGTAATAGCTATGGCATTTGCACAATCACTGTTCTTCTGCATTTAAGACTCATTGAGCAGTAGTACTTAAAGCACGTTAGTCATCTTCTAGTGATTATGTAGAGCATCTATGTATTAAAAAGAGGTTCAGGTTTCAAACATAATCTCTCTGGATTTCATCTGTTTTTTTGGTCTTAAATGACAAGATTTTTATAGTGAATGCTAAACCTCTTCCTGGTAACTCTTGGGTACAACTTAGGCAAATGATGAATAACCTAAATAATAACCTTAATAACGATCTTACAAGCCACTGCATGCCCTGAGCATGATGGGTGCCACCAAGTAGAATTTTTCTCTCATGTCAGAGTTCTTTTTGGCACCAGCGGTCACAATTTTCACTTGAATCAGCAGATCATTCAGTACCAGTGCAGATCAGTCCCCAAGGTTTGCAGGAACCCATTCTGCACTCCAGAAGCTTTAAAACATTACACCTCACTCTGTGCACCTCAGCTTTTCTGTCCTTGGGAATATTAACTTCTTATTGCATTCAGATGGAATCCAGTAGAAACAACTAAAACTACTGGATTGTTATCAGGTTGCTCTGTTGTAAACAGCAGCTGCCATCTGGCTGCTATCTTTTTGCTCTCATACCATGAAAGTTTTGAGGATCAGGAAATATAACGAGAACAGTCTGGAACAGGACTAGATGGTAAATTTCAGCTGTGTAGTTGGAAAAGTTCAGCGAATTGCTTGTTTCTGGTGTTGTTTTTTTTTTCCCCTGCCAGCAGTTATTAAACTTCTCCACTAATGCCTGCAAGCCCCAGGAGGCTTCCAGGTGAAAATCATTCAAGCTTTTCCCTAGCAGACCCGATGTGAGGAGAGCCAGCATGTGTGCAAGCTCAAATTCCCAGGGCTCTGCAATTTGGCTTAACCTTCGGAGGAATGCAGGAGTGTGTGGCAGCAGCACAACCATCTGTTTCAGCAGGGCGTTCAGCTCTGGTGCACTCTTCCCTGCACTCTGATTAATTGCAGCTGTGTACAAATTAGTTTTCTCAAAAAGCTATTTATCGCCCTCAAATTAACCGCATAGGCATTAAACCACAAACAAACAAACAGACAAAATAAGAGCAGTAACATAAAGGTCCAGCTTGGAGACCGTTTCATCTTGGTCTTGTGTCAGCGGTGTATAATGAGTGATCATAGGCTTTCCTGATGGCTGACAAGCTGCGGTTCTCTCTTTGTCAGCAATTAATTCAAGCCCCAGCACGGTGCTGAAAACACGGGGCTGTGAGAGGTGATGACAGAGGCACAGCAGTGACACCTGTACTTTTGGAGTCTGGGATAAATGGTGCTTTTCTGTAGTGGCATGAGACATGACAGGCAGCACTGCACAGCCAGGTGTGGACAGTTGTGCATGTTCCCTGAGCTCACTGCAGTAGAAAAGCCCTCTGCGTCCTTTAACACAGGACAATGCCCACAGAGGAAGTCCAGCTGTGAGGAAAGACTTTGCAGAGGCACAGTCATGAGGTAATAAGTATAATCACCTTTAGTACTAGAACTGGCTCAAAGCACAGCCTTGGCTGCATCCTGGGTGCTGCCAAGTGCTGTTTGGACTGAGGGTTTCACTGTTGTCCTGTCCATTTGTGTGCTTATACAAGGTTCACACTTCTGAAGTGCAGAATAGTCAGGCCATTCCAGGAAGGCTCCTACTAACAAGGAGCTCCACCAACAGCCTTTTCAAAGCAGCTCTGGTCATATCAGTTTACTTAGGGCCATATCCATCAGCTCTTGAACAGCTCTGTGCATGGAAGACATGTCTCACACTCAAGTATAGTGTTTCTGTAGAGTGTAAAATAACTGTTTCATTTCACATGAAAATTCATTTCAAAAATGCAACTTCAAGTTCTTATGTGTCCTAAAACATATATTGAACTGAAAAGTTCTGACATATTAATTTTAATTTATTATCTTTTAAAAACAAGTAATTCTAAGAACGTGTATTACTGATCTTAAAGCGCTTAACAAACAATCACTCATGACAATAATGCTCACTGCAGATGATTTTAGTTTTCTTCACTTTAAAGGCAGTGAAGCTGAGGCAGAGAAGAGCCTTGTGCCCTGCTCCTTGTATGACAGCAAATGCAATTGAAGAGATAAGCATAAAGAAACAAGCCCGTATGATTCTAAGTTCTACTAGGCCTGTAGTTTTCTTTCAAAAAAACAAACAAACAATACCTTAGGACATGCTTAGTATGCACACAAATACCACACACAGAGTGTATTCCAGTAAATTGTGTTTTTCTCTGAAGTTTGAAACTTTAAAAGGTACTCAGTGTCCTAACTTTTTTCATTCCTTTTTTTTCTAGAGAACGTACACTAGACATAGTTTGATAGTTTCCTGTGATTATTAAAGTTGAGTATTCATTCTGTACAAAAGACTGCAGAATTAACAATACATAGCAATTACATGTGCCCTCAAATGGGAACACGGGCTTATTACTTGTTTCAAGTAAAATAATTACTTAGAGGAGTGACACATTGATTACTAATTCTTCAAGAAGTTATTATGCCTTACTATTTGAAAAACAAAGACTCGAAGACAGAAATACAATTCTTGCTAGAAGTTGCTCAATTTGATACATGATTTTGACTCAAGTAATTGCTTTGTTAAAGCTAAAATGTGCTGGAAAAGCTTAAGTTTACTTTGTTAGTGCTACATAATAAAACAACTAGTATTAATAATAATTATAAAACTAATAGCCTGCTGAGAATGAACTCCTGATTTTTATTTGCTACCACAAAAATAGCATTTAAAACTGTTGATCTGTTTGAACCACCCCATAAACTGGTCAAATCCAGAGGTACAGGAATGCAAATACAGCAGCTTTTTGTAATTATCATTTTTTATTCTGAAATGTTGGTAGGTGGATGAAAACTCCAATGATTTGGAGGTTATGTGCACAGTGTGGGAGCTACAGTTGCTTCCTTGCAAACTTTGCTGCTCTCCAAGGCTTGTGTCTCAGCTGGATCCATTTGCAACACTATTCCCCTTGTGAGTTTTGAACACTAAGACCTGAATGGGAAAATTATTTGCCCCTAAAGTGGAGATGAGAGGGATTAGATCTGCTCCACCAGTGTGGTGCAGAAACCAGGGAAAAAGCAGTTTGCCTTACAATAACTGTTCATGATTCCCAGTTTTGTACTTATTCCATGAAATCAGGTTGTGCTCCATGATAACTCAGTAGCAGGAAGCAGAATCCCTACAAGGATGACCTGTGGGTTGGTGATGAAATTAGTAAGACTGAGAGAGAAATACTAATACCAAGGCCACTACCAGTTCATCCTCATGATTAGGTGGTAGGAGATGATTCCTGTTTGTGAAAATCATATTCCTTTAATTAGAGAGTGTCTGTGGTTTAAAAAGAATATAATTTGAGTGCGTTCAGCAAAGATAATTTTCTTGCTTTCTTTAAAATCGTTTCAACTTCGTGTCAGTCACTGCTGTTACATGCCTTCATCATCCAAATAAATGTAAATTCTGCTGAATTATTCCTACCTAGAGCAAACCACAGGTTTTGGGGTTTTCCTTGGTGTTTTTGTTTTTTTTCATGCAAACAGTAAGTTTTTCCCTGAGAAGCAGTTTTTAGGGCTATTGCAGATTCCCAGGGAGGGTATCAGAGCGATGGCAGTAAAGCAGATACCTTCATGGGAGAGTTCTGACATGCTCACAAGGGGACTCTTGATTTCCAGTCTTGCAGACTCCTAATTCAGGTCCCAATTCAGGAGTATGGAGCAACTAGCACCTAAAATAATACAGTTCTGGTTTTTTTGCTGGAAGACACAGAGACATAATTTCTCCTGGGCAAGAGCTGCTTTTGAAAATTTATTCAGTGATTAGAAAACTAGCAGGGTGCCACGGTAGCAAGTCTGTCTTCTGCTCTCTGGTCTTTAATGTTTCCCAAGCTTGAGGGAAAGATGTAGTATTTACTTCCATAAAGGACCGTCTAGCATCTCTATACTCATGGAAATATTAAATTCTTATTTTGAAGTTGATGACCAGCTTAAATATATATCTGAACTCTAAAGGTGTGACTTCATTGCTTTTTATCAGGTATAACCTAAGGTGTTAGCAGGTATCCAGAGTCCTTTTCTACTCATATCTGCTTTTCAGTAGTTGTTCTGAGGGGCCATTACTTGTAAGCAGAGAAGCAAGGAAAGGCTTATGAAAGTAGTGTGTATATTATGACTGAAGACAAGAGAGGGAAGTCACCTTTCACAAGGAACTAGAAACAAATTGATCTGTGAATGAAAAAGCTTTATGGAAATCAGACTCTTCTTAAATTTTTTCCCTGATATGAAGAGACACAGTTATTTAATCAATCAACTTGACTTTTGCCTGAAAAAAAGATTAAGGCACTGCTCTCCCACACCACCAGTAACATTGCAGTGAAGATCTGATAAACCTTCTTCTTCTGCTCTATTCCACCACCCTCTTGCCCAAGCAAAGGCCACCAGTGACAAAACAAAGTGAGACAAAGAGATGCCTTAGCATATAGAGTACTGAACTGCCACCAGGGATATCTTCTGCTACATTAGCATGGTTTTCACACACGTTCTGCCATGTTAATTGAAAGATCTTTAATTTGCGTGTGGGAATTATCTCATTGACTCTCTTTCACGAACCCTCTTTATAATTATGCAAATGGTCCAGCACAAGGGAGAAACAAGTCATTTTATTAACTTCAAAAGCAGTGTATTTAAAATAAAGAAGATGACAATGACAAAACTTGCTAATGATTTACCAAGCACTAACAATGCCAAGAAATGTATGTTTGGCCTCTTTAGCAACTGAAGACATCTATTTTATTGCAGATATTACCTAGCTACTTTGCAGATACAAAGGCATTGAATGGCCATCCATTACACAACCCAATACTGATGCTTTGTCTCACATCTGATCAAGGTTTCTTCTCAGCATCTCCCCAAGGACAGTCAGCATGGCTTGCTGTCAAGAGGAAACACTTCATATTCCAAAATAAGCCAATCACTTCATCCAGAGCTGGCTCTCCTCCAGCTTGTTTCTGTGAATTATAGTTTGGCTTGAGTAGCTGCTTCAGCAGCTATCCGAGAGTTTAGCTGGGAATCACGGTCAGTATGTCATCTTCTAAGACCTCATACCTTTTATTTTTTTTCCCTTTTTTTTTCCCTTGGAAACAACCACATATGAGTTTGGACTTTGAGGGTTTTTTCAAAAAAAAAAGGGAACTGTCTTTGTCATGTGGTATTTTGAGTACTCTTAGCAAAGAGTGCTTTGAAGTATTAGTTTCAACATTTTCAGCCTCGTGTAGGGACTACGGAGAAAGTGTCTCTCATCTGTTACAGTGCACATCCTATGCTTGCCCTTCTGCAAGAGCAGAGTGCAGTAATCAGAGAATTGTTAAGGTTGAAAAAGACCTCTAAGACCATCGTGTCCAACCATTAACTTTGCACCAGCTTGTTCACATTGCAGCAGTGTGGAGCCATGCTCACAAATCATGTGGTAAGATTCTATATAAGGTTGGCCGAGTTAATTTGCATAGCATACACTGATTTCAGGGATTTGGAGGGGATGAGTTGATGGTGAGCACATTCCTATGTGTGGGCTTTGATTCTTAGAGATTTTCACTCATACGTCCAAAAATCCCAATGTCTCATTATATCACTTTAATGGGAGAAGTTTACAGAATGAGAAACCACATAGGTCTATATTTTGCTTTTGGTATATCTTATAGTATATTAATTTTTATTTACTTTGCCTTTTATTATAGGGGAGACATGAGTCTGTAGTTAAACTTTAATCTCTTTATCTTGGTAAAGTATACAACCATCTAGGTTCACTCACCTCCCTTCATCATTTCAGTGTGAATTCCTTTCCCTCCAGCCCAGATTAACTTGGTCATGACACTCAGACTCTGGGGTAAGATACATTTGTGCTCGCTTTAGAGAACTAACCTAGATGCAATAATGCTGCAAAAAAATTTATGTGTAATGTGATACGATGAAAATGCCTGGCCTGGTGATGCCGAACTCATTTTAACCTCTTTCCAGAAATGACTTCTCAGCAGTGCCCATTCACCTCATTATAGGAACTCCAGATTGTGGCATGAGGTGTCATACTCTATGTGATGAGCTCATAGTTTTTCACTTCTTTCTCTTCATGAGTTCCCGAAGACAATCCTCATTGAAAAAAAAAAAAAGAAAAAAAATCCAGTCTTTCCTTGCATATTCTTCCCCTTCCCTCTTTTTTTCTTTTTATTGTCATTTTATTCTAATTTTTTAATCCCCTTTCTTTGTTAGGCAAAAAGGAAAAAAATCTGCTGAGAAATGTATTTTCCCTTCAGGGTGATGCAGACTTCAAAAGAAAAACCAGTCATTTCAAGAAGAGAAAAAAAAAAGTTTAATCATCAAGAGCAATAATTACTTTCTAAATATTAGCATGGCAGATAAGGAGAGCAGAATTGAAATGGAACGTAGGGCTTTCTCACTTACTCATTATATTTGATTTCTAAGTTTGGAATTTCTAAGGACTTACTCTGTATTGCATCTCCATAATGTAGTTATTATAACTGATAACATATCGAGACAGTTATCATTTCCAGTTTTTCTGTTTCTTCAGAGATAAAAGATGGCAATTTGAAAAGTAACTGCCTTTTTTTCTCAGCTTGATCTCTTTACTTCCTCCTGTACTCAAGTGTACTCAAGTGAGGCACACAGTTTTGTTTCCAACCATTTCGTAGATGGTCTGCATTGAATTTGTTCAATAGTATGTTGGGCTGATCCTTAAATGTCATTGCATTTAAGCCACTAGAAATCCCTCCCTTAAGAATTAGTGTCAGATTTTTTTGGTAGACTCTGAATGGCAGTTGAGCTAAAACTGGTAGCAAAACCTGGTTTTCTATCTGACAGAACATAATTGGCTGTATTCCTCTACTTGTGAAAGTAAAGAACTTGTAAACATCTTCACACAATCATACCACTGTTTTACTACAGCAGAATTGTTCTTTAAAGTATTTTATTAAAAAAAAAAATCGAGTTTGCTCAGTGCTGTTTCAGAGTATATCTGCTCTCAATGTTCCAGAATGACTGGAAGGACTTGGCACCAATACAAAGAAGGTTTTGAAGGACAAACTGGGAATTGGGAGTAAGTCTCAGTAGAAGAAATATTTCACCGTTTCGCTTCTTTAACTTGCATACTGAAAGAATAAAAGAGAGACGATTGCTCTCTGAAAGTGTGTTGTGTTTACAAAGAGGAGACTGGGAAACTATTTATTTAAACAAAAGGGTTGCATGGCCCAGAATGGCTGGTACCCAACTGTGAATAAGCTACAGCTGGAAGCTAGAAATGGATTTCTATCCAAAATGGGAGTCATCTGGATGAAGAGGTCCAGAAGAATAAGTTTATTCATGGCTTTACTTGATGTAGAACTGAAGTAGCTAAGTTCTGGCTCCTGCACTTTTAGAGGTTCCTTCTTGTTTTTCTGTGATTTGTGTACCTGATGCGTCTGCACCTAGTGCCATTTTGGTACTGTGCTAATGACAATACCGTAGAGATACAGGACCACTGCTGTGTCAGCTCTGCTGAGCTCCGGTGTGATCAGTTGTCAGCTCTTAGGTGGCACGGCTGAGCAGAAAGCTTTCGCACAAAGATACAGAGCCCCCCATGGCAGACACTAGCAGGCACCTTACTGATAAACATACAAGACCTTTTGATCATTTGGCTAATCACATTCTATGAGGTCAAATTACCCCAGTGATCAGGTAAAGAGTCAACCATTCTACTTCAAGTGAAATTTCTCTTTCTGAACCAGAGAAGTAATCAACTGTAAGGAAGAGAGGAGGCTTTACCTAAATGCAGCACTCCACTATGTACTGGCTGCTGGTTCGGTTGAAGTGATAGGCAATCCTATTTTTACTAAATAAGGAAGTACTTTATATTCAGGTTTCAATGAGTTTATAGCTCAGCTTCTGAAGGCTAGAAAGAGGAGAAGAAAAATCCTGAACTCTTCAAAGATATCCCTTGAGGCAAAACTCTGAATACTGATATTGGCTGTTACAGAAATGCATTTAAAATTATCAGCTGGATTTGCTAGTACAGCTGGGTGTCTTGTTCATTCGTATATGGAGGTGAAGCTTTAGAGGAGAATTTTGGAGCGACTGGGAATTCAACCAGTGTTGGTCTTCATGGCTCCTTTCCTGCTGGGGTGGGTGAGAATGTAAGGTGCTTGAAGTTTTATCTTTTGGAAAGTAAGTATGATGTTAGAGATAGGTCAGAGTAAAAACAGATTATTTGGGGCTTGGCTAGTCACATTACATGAGAAAAAAAATATCTCAATCATTAGATAAAGATTAGGCAATGTGCTTTAAGTTTAAAATGCACTTAAATGTTATGTAAAGTGCAAAAGCCCCTAAAAAGGAGAAAACAACGAGGTGTCTTGGTAACTCTAGTTACATGAAAAGTAAATGCAGTGGCCTGGTTCTCTGACCCTCAGCTGCAGAGTTTGTGGTTAAAAATAGAGAGGGAAAGGTGATAGGCAAGGTACTGGGCACAGAACAGCCCATTAAATTATGTCTGCTCAGACTCAGAAATGAGACACAAAAGGTAATATGAAATTAAGGACTTTATTATTATGGGTCAGGTTTCAACATATGCTACTGGCTCATAAATTTAATCAGATCACTTTATTCTTTAAAGAAATCACAACAGTGAATAGTTTCTGGCCTTAAAATCTGGGGCTTTTTTGAGTATTTTCCTTGTATTGGGGGGCCCTCAACTCCCTTCAGCCTGATGATGTTCACTGCAGGTCAGAAGAGGATGAAGGAGAGGGGAGGGCAGTGCAGGCCTAAGGCACTTCCCCCCCTGAACCGGTGTGCAGCCAGCGAATCCCCAGTGCTGCAGTGCTGCTGCTGCTGTGCACGTGCAAGACAAAAACTCATGTCACCATCTCCCCAGATCTAGAATGGGGCTCTGGATACCCAGGGGATAACACTACCCCACTCTGTAGGTAGTTTATAATTTCTCGTGTTTTCCTGCGTGGGATCCAGCTGTGCAAACTTTGGTTTGAATTGGATGAGTGTAATGTACTGTACAGTGATTAAGGATATACAAGCTACACTCACAAACAGAAGAAGAAAGAAGTTGCTCTCTCTGCAGGATAAAATACTGAAACAGGCATTATTTTGTACTCAGTCTACCACTGACATTTTAATTTATGAGCTAAGAATGCAATGATTGCTGGCTGCAAAAATTGATTTGGTGTTCATCTGATTCAACCCATGTCAAGAGTTTGAAAGTAATTATGATAGTGGAGCTGATAGGCAGGCAATTACAGTTCTGTTCTCTCTTTTCTTTGTTTTTTTTTCCTGAAGTTGTTCTTGTCAGAAGGCCCTACAAGCATAAGTATAATCTTTGGTAATGTTATTTTGTAGATTATTGAGGTATAATCTCAGTTAGTGTTACACACGCACTAACTGCATTCCTAAATAAAGTCTTTGTTAGCCTCTTTGGAAATCTCCCAGGCTAACCAGATTAAGGAATCCAAGTTTAGCCAAACAGTCTTTTTCTGCCCATACTTCCTCTGCACTTTCATTAATCTTGGCTATAAGTGGTATTTCCTAAGGCTGTCTTCTGTCGTGCTCTCTGTTCTGTCATGCGAGGAGGGGAGAGGCTCTCTCACCACAGCAGGCTGCAATCAGAGCACTGCTCTGGGAAGGAGATGCTGCAGGTTCTTGTTCCTATGCTCCCAATGCAGTGAAAAATTTCCCTGCTTTTAGCTGTTCAGAAGCACGGATATCAAGCCTGGATCCTTTTGTGGGGGCTGCATCCTCCAAAGTGTCCAGTGGGTGCTTTGCTGTCGTGCACACCCTGAGTGGTATGTCTCAAATTTAGGTGCAAGCAAAAAAAATTTATTATGTGAAAACCGATACTTTGATATCATTCTGGTTTTGAGGTTGTTTTTAAAGGGCATTTCGTGTTGTTCAAGCATAGAACAAAAGCTAATCTTTTAACATCATAACTCACCGTAAAACTGAGCTGTTATTTCCTTGTCAGCTGTACTAAATATGTTGCTTCTTTGCCTAAACAGCAGTACTTGCAGCAAGGTCCCTTTTATCCTGTTTATAGTGTGGTATCTAAATAACAGTATCTTGATCTGATTTGAGGCTATGGTTAATATCATTATTGTTAAAATTCAGGTAATGGCTGTTGTATCTTCACATATAAGTTTTGTGCTTTCTGATAATGTCTAATTTAAAGAAATCTTTCCCCTGCAAATTTATAAGCTTGTGTTTGAGTTATGATCAGTATCTCTGTTGGTATTAAAGAGCCACTCAGTTTTCCTCAGAGCCTGGAAGAAGAAGGGGTGGCAGAGAAGAAGAGGAGTAATGTTGAAAGTAGAAGACCAAAGCTCCTGAGCTTCAGTAATACTGCAGGAGAGGGAGAGGCACAGTAGGATCAGAAAGACTTTGACAGCTTTGGGTTGAAGGTGGAAATGCTGGGTGGGAAATGGAGGCTAAAGTCTAGAAAACAAATCAGAGCACAGGGAGAGATATAAGTGAAGTCTGTGAAAGGTGTCTGTCTCCCTCCCAAACTTGTCAATTATCCATTTATTTCATTCATTCACTCATGGTATATTTTTCTCCTTTTTCCTGAAGTGGATGAAAAATTTAATTTACTTTAAATCAATGGCAAGGTATGGACTTGTATAGGAGTTGTGTTTTCATTTATGTCTTTTATGTTCACATCCTATACAGGATTTAAAGAAACTATGCATGTAGAGCATTCTAGATTATATACTTTCAGGTCAATGATTTCTCTTGCTTTTGCAAAGATTTGCCTACTGGTATCCTGTTGGTTGGCCTGGTGAGAGTGAATAGCTTCTCCCCCACATTTCTGAAAGACTACATTTCACATAGAACCAGATTCTGTGGTTGCCTGGTTCTTTAGTTACAGGATTTATTAGTCTGCATTATCTTTGACCTTACTAACTTTAAACTAGAGCAGTTTCCTTAAAAGTATTTCATTACTGGTCCCCAGTGGACAATAGAGTTCACACCAGGGTGAAATGTCCATGCTCATCCAAAATTATACAAATGTTTCAAAGATAAAAGGTTATTTTGGGCGAACATATGCCATAGTTTTTCTGGGCTACAAAGTACAGGTGTGTGTGATTTTCTTTAAAGCTTGGGTCTATTCTCATCTTCTAATTTTATTCAGGCAGTATTTTGACATTGTATTTAAGCCTAATTCACTTTACAACATACATGATATAAAGATCATTTACCATCAAAAAGAGATAAGGAAACAGGTTGGAGCAGATTCTACAGTGTGTCCTCACTTCTGGAATGCATAAGAATACATTCCACATTTCTATTTATGATACTGAGTCTTCTGTCTGTTACTGATCTTGTGTGGATTGCTCCAGTCCATTTTAAATGATTAGACATTACAATACTCTCCTTCTGCCTCCTGATTCTGTGAACCTGACGGGCATCCCTGGGGCTGACTCAGGTGCCTTCTGCAACCTCAGAAAGGTGTCAGCTTGTTGGACTTAGAACGACTGAGAAATCCAGCATCATCTTAAAAGCTTTATTGCTTCTTTGTAGATCACACTCCCTATACAGTTCAACAGATGGCATTCTAAAGCATGTCAGGAATCAATAAATCACTTCAAAAATGTCAGTAACAGAGGCCAGAACAGAAAAAATGCATTATTGGGCACTGATTTATATATGGTCGTAACCACACTGAACATTGAAAATGAGTTTCTATGCTAATGAATGACCAGATTTGGTTACTTTTGAACATGTATTTGCATTCCAGAAGGCAAACCAAAGTTTAGAAATTGTTAGAGGAAAAAAAAGCTAAAGTATCATTGTGCCACTGTGTAAATCTGTGTTGTGCCTTGCCTTCTGCATTGCACTCAGTTTTGGCCATCAGCTCTCAAAAACTGATCTATGACAAATAAAAAAGCTGCAGAATATGCAGCAATTTTCACATGAGGAGAGGTTAAATAGGCTGACATTCTTCATGATGAAAAACTGATAACCAAATGGTGATAATAGAGATTTCTAAAATCAAAATGGATCAGAGAAATTGTGATTAGCCAATGACTGCTCACAGTTTCTCATGAAACAAAGACTGAGGAGTGAAGTAAGGTAGAAGCAGGCTGAGATCAAGCAGGAGGAAGTACTTTTATACAAAATGTGGAACTCACTGCCATACGATATTGTAGAAAAAAATATAAATAGATTTTAAAAGCTAATATGTCAGCATGTGGTCGAAAAGCCCATTAAGAACCATGAAATACAAAATCTATGCAGCACAGAGTTGCAGGTGTAACCACTTCCTAACTGATGCTTCCCATTCCAACTAGTATATGTGAGAGAAAAGTACTTCTGCAGGTTTCTCTTGTGTTTGTCCTTTATCTGTCAACAAGCATAAATGTCTGATGGCAGGGGCAGGAGTCAAGGCTTCAGTGGAGTTTGAGTTAGCATGACTACACTTCTGCTCTGTTTTTACCTGTTCTTGTAACACAGTCATTATAAGTATATATTTGCATTTGAAGCACTTACATCTGCAACTTAGTATGGACAGATACCAGACATACCTTCAGGCATTTTAAAGAGCCTGAAAGAAGCAGAAATTAAATATGAGGCACATAACTAGATAAATCAAGAAGGAGGCAGTGAACCTCCAGCTTTTTCTGTAAAATTCACAATGCAGGAATTCCCTTCTAAATGGGAAGGCCTTTGTCTGTAAATTGCATCAATATTTCATTAATTAAATTCATTTTTCTTTCTGTCTTCCTTTTGTTTTGTGTAATTAGTATATAGTCATTTACAGCCAAACCTCTGTTCAGCTGCTATAAAATATTCATTTCCAGTTGCAGCTTGATAATGAAACAGTATCCTGCAGCCCATTCAAACTGTTGCAAGGCAAGGCAAATTACCAAAGGGAAGGGAATAAATTCATTTTAAAAAAAAACAATGGACTTAAATATGCTCAGTACAAAATGGTCTCAGGCAAAGGAAAAGGCTGCCAGCTAAAATGCAATTTATGTAATACGTTGGCAAGGAGGTGGGAAGCCAGTGAATAGAACTTAATGAGTTGACAGCTGTCAAGAGCTCCGTGGTGTCAGATTGTAGCATTTGTTTCGATCAATTGCACATTCTGGGTAAGTGGGGGATTTAGGTAAAAGGGATATCCTGGGACCAGCCAGGTAATTTGTTCCACTACCTATGAGGTGCTAAGATTCAAAGCTGCCTGGTAGAGAGGTTACAGAGCTTTGCTCTGCACCTGTTGGAAAAGCTGTGCTGAAAGCAAGTTTTGTGTTCTGTTGGGATGAGTACTGGTGGTCCACCACGGCAGGGTTCTTTTTCTGAGGGTCATTTGCCTTTGGTGTTAAGCTCTGCTGCCATTTATTTCTATAGATGTGCACTGCAGGTTTTTCCCACTGATGAGGAGAATTTGCAAGAAATTCCTGTCTGCAGGAACCTCAATTTGTAGGAACTGTGCAGTCATCTCCAATATTTTATTTCATTTCAGAAACATTAAAGAGAGCAGAATGTTTCTTAGCAGAATGTCCCTCCTACCTCAGCCCTGCATAACAGTTTGTTACAGTCCATATGGGAGCTCCATTTTGACAGTATGAATCTTTATGCTCACAAAATATGAAGTACTGGATGCAATCAGGAAAGTGGTTGACTCACCATCCCTGGAGGTATTTAAAGGATGTGTAGATGTGGCACTCAGGGACATGGTTTAGCGATGGAATTGGCAGTGTTGGGTTAATGGTTGGACTCAGTGATCTTAAAGATCTTTTCCAACCCAAACAATTTTGGGATTATCTAATCTTTCTTCAGATGTTTTACACAGCACTGTCCTCAAGGTACTATCAGAGCAGCTTATAAACGTTTGCTTCCAAGAGATACATGTGTATTTTCATTATCTTAAAAATTAAGCCAATGGTGTGCTGACACGTTAACAGCCCTGTAAAGAGTTATTGCAAATCAGTGGCAGAGGTGTCCTGGCACTCAACTCTTCTGTGTAATTCCACAGTTGTGTAAAATGGGCAATCAGACTTGGTGAAAATAATGGACCCCTCTGACTTGAGATTTCTGAATCAAAAGAAATCTCACTGACTGCAGTCTTTTACTTGCAAATTCCTGACTTAAGTTCTATGCCTGCTAATGACTGGGAGACAGTTAATAACAGCTGCTAATAATTGGAGCCAATTACAGGATTCTTTAGAAACACTTTGCCATCCTGAAGCATTTCAGAGAAATACAGTACTATACTCTGGAGTTCTGACAACTTCACTGCATGTCCTACAGTGCAGAAATGCATGTGCTTTGATTTTACCTGCTGTTGCCAGTCAAAATAATGATATGGATATAACTATGCCAATTATTGTCAGCTTAGTTTGAAACACTCATAGGTGGCATAACTGCCAGCAGAAAGCCTTCTTCAGTCAGCATTGCTGGACCTAAAAGGAGCAGCTCTGCCAACTTGGGTATGCCCTCATGTCTCTAATGCCAGTAATCTCTTTAGTGTCAGTAGGGCCTAAGTCTGAAAATGCAGAGGCACCACCTTTTAAATTCAGTGGCTATTATGTCGTGTTTCTGGCTGGTACAAGTGAAGCTACAATAATGATACCACTGAAAAAGGAATTTTAAGAGAAAGTGAACTCGTTTCCTCCCAAGAGAGACCAGAAACATACCATCATCCTGAAGCTGTTGCTGTAGGTGTTATAGCAATGGAAGATGGAATTTTTTCATAGAACAAAAGTTCTGATTCTTTCTGCCTTTTTAATTCTTATGAAAAAGTAGAAACTGATGTAGTGAAAAACCTAAGCATACACTTTTTTCTGTCTATTCAGGAACTGGAATATCTTGAGGGTGGGGACTCTTGCTACGTTTTGGCTTCATCCTGGTCAAATGGATGTCCTCTTCTATGCCTTGCTAAGACTAAGGTTAAATCCTCCATAGGCTAAAACTTGGCTGTCCATAGTCCGGAAGATTCGGGTATTTCTTTGTATTACTAAAGGCTTTTAATGGGAATTGCATAAAAATGGCATTGTTTATTTTGTGATTTCCACTGTTGGCAACTATAATCAGAATATATGAGAGGAAAAATTTCTCAGAATTCTACTTTCAACTGGTAAGTGTCTTATTCAAATTCTTTATGCAGAAGCTTCTTCATTTCATAGTGGGCATGAATTTCATGCTATCTTTCTGTCCTTACTAGAGGTTATTGATGTAAAAAATGTAACATTGCCACAAAACTGAGTTGAGAAGCAAGTTTACTGACAGTGAAAGAAGTATTCTTATGGATTGAGTTTCGTATCCTCTCTCCTTCTGACGATGTTCCTTTGGATACTTGTTTCCTAGTATCTCCCAAATTACACCGTGGAAATCTGAAAGATGCAAGGAAGAACCTTGTAGTACTTGATGCCTTGATAGACAGAATTGCAGAGAAAAAGAAAGCCTCTTCACTGTGTGCGGAGTGGGTTTGTTGTGTTTGCTTTAAGCAAGTAGAAGTATAGATTATGTCAGCCTGTTCTTGATGGTGTTTAAAGCCTGAATTCCTTTGTCTAGCTCTCTGCTCAGTAAGTGCATTCCAGCTGAGCATCTGTGGGGCCATTAAAGCTAGCTTTGTTCCTTTTTTCCGTTTTACACAAACACAAAAGATTGATTTGTCTTTACTACAGTTAATCAAACTCACTAGAAAACTAAATAAATAAGCAATGAAAATGGCCTTCTTATCCTTCACAGGGCAAATGTTCTGATTAGGCAGGGGCTGCTGAGAACCCCAGCAGCGATAAGTGTTTATCAGGTTTGTTGTGCATGGGAGTCTGCCTTACCCAATGGCAAAATTTTCTTGCATAACAACCATTTGCAGCTCGGACCACATAATGTGCCATTTAAGTTGAGATTTACTGCTCAGGAGCCATTTGTCATGTTCCACAACTCATGAGGTTGAAGTTTACCTGGTTTCATCAGTACTTGATGGACCAAGGGTGTTTTTTGAGCTGATGGGTATATGTTTGTGGGAGTAGATCTCTTTCCTTGTTAGAGTTATGATTAGACAAATTTCTGGCTCTAACTTTTTAAGTTTTCCCCCATGATCCCTGATGGTGGTGGTAATGATTTCATTTCCCTGTTTACTCTTTTGTCACACGTTTTTTTGCTAACGTGTGGTGTGAAGTCAGTTCTCTGTCCCTTCAGTAAAGGTTTTAGTTTACTCGTATTTCAAAAGGAAAAAAAATATTAATAATAGAAAAGCATGCTTTTTAAGCATTTGGTATTTGACAGTTGTATTTCTGGGTGAAATATTGTCTAGAACTGTTTAACTTAATTTTTATTAGATTTGACCATGATAATTTCAGTATGGTAATAGGTTAATGGTAATATATACCTTTTGTTGAGTAAACAGATGTCTCTGCATTAGTGCTGAAAATCATGTACATCCTATATTAACAGAGGAAGGATGGACTTGTGGTTAAGAGGCTGACACTGTTCTGGGAAACCTGAGTTCTACTACAGCCACCTTTGTGACATTTGTGTCTATAAACTTCTTATTGTTTATAAATTAAGATAATTCATAGCCTTTTTTAGCAGGTATGTTGTATATATGCTTACGTATAGGTATTTAGTGGCTGTTTTCCTTTGTTAAATGTTGTACTCTCTAATGTTATTCAGGCAGCATTTCTAGGTGCTGATCGGTACCTAGTGGGCCAGGATTTATTCTGCATTTATTTATTCTACATTATGTTAATTCTGCATTTAAATGTGTGGGAACTGCCTTCCCCATGTGAGCTAATGTGTGAATCCTGTGAGTAACAGTATTTAAATGCCATTTTTTATGTGTGGGTTAATGTTTGGAGTGAAAGAGGAATATTTGTCTGGCAAGAATAGTCTAGCACATTAATGTGAATATTCAAAGATAGTTGTTTATCTTATTGCACTCAGAGGTACTTATAATAATTGCAGAAGTTGTTTTAAGGCACATTTATTCAGAGTGATTACGTTTATTGTTACTTTATGAATAACATACCATGTCACATTAGATTTTAAGTGCCACAGTTTGGACTGTACCAGGATATTTTCTCCTTTACGAATTTTGCAGTCGTGTGTGCCAACTGTTTGTGGCCGATGTAATAATGAGTAGGAGAAATTAAGAGAGAAGCAGGAGAGGAAGGACTCCCCAGTTAAAAAAAAAAGGACGATGGGCAAGTACTGTGCAGCCGCTAGGGCTGGCTTGGCCACCACTTGCCGTTTGATGCTGGCCGATTGCAGCGGCTGGTGCTGCTCCGGGCAGCCGGGGCACAGCGACTGCGCCTCCAGCAGCGCTCGCCGGCCTTCTGCAGGTCGGGTACCAGGCCCTGCTGCCGTCCGTGGTTAATACACGGGCGTGTTTTCTCCAGGGAATCATGTCTGCTGGGAGAAGATCTCCCTTACCTTTAATTTCTCATTAAGCCTCATTTGCAAGAGATTATGAGATCCCAGCAGTAGGTGCTACAGCAACAGGAGTACTGCTTTAATAGAAACAGGACTTGTATGGTTTTATTAAGTGATCGCACAAGCAGAAATGCCAGTTAAATTGCAGGTGTGGCTACCTCTTTGCTACATAGTAACCGTACTGTACAGATTTGTTTCTTTTGAATCATGTTAGGGGAGAGTGTAACAACATGTGCAGATTTTGAGGCTTAAGAGATTGTCGTTAAAGCTACTGTGCTGTGCTTAGTTATTTATTTCTTGCTCAGAGTGATCCAATCAATAACAGAACAAAATCAAATACAACTCCCTCCCCTCTGAGGAAAAAAGACAAGCTAAATAAAGATGTCCAGGAGAAAATGCCAGCAAACGACATATTGATTTCCAGCAAAGGAGCAAAGTGTAAATGAAAAATATTCTTCTGACACAGTTATTAAGTGCCAGCTAGCACGCAAAGAAAAACCCATTTACTCTTACTAGAGGCTGAGTCTTCAAAGGGCAGCTGATTCATCTCAGATCATTTGAGTCTCTAACTTTCTGAAACATAGGCTTCCCTTTACTAAATGTAAAGGAGTTTTCTGTATTTAGGCTTTGCTTTGAGAATGTAAAATATTTACTAAAATTGTGATTGTATGCCAAGCAAGCAGAGAAGCTGTTTGCTCCCCATTTTATGGCAATATAAACAGAAGCAAGAGGAAAGGGGGCAATTTTGCTGATGTCAGATAGTGAATTTATGACAAAATCAGGAAAATTAAATCAAGTAACATGTGGGCTCTGATTCAATGTCCGTGGCAGTTTGGACTGGGGCAATTTAAAAAGTTACTGCATCCCAGTGATCTGCCCTGCCCTTCTGCTGGTGAAGTATGTAACATTTTATTTTTCAGCAAGTGTAGTTCATAGCCCAGCATATTAATAAAATTCTTTCTGTGGCAGTTTAAGATAATACATTAGAATGTGTGTTTAGGGAGCTAGAGCCCACACCAGCAGCATGCTAAATTCTGTCAATACTGTGTCTTTTTCCTAAATATCTATAAGAATCTTTATTCAGCTCTTGCTTCCTGTGTCCTGCTTTAAGCAGATACTGAGAAGAGAAGGAAGTTGAAGTTTATGCTGCCCCATGTATTCAGCTGGCTGTTCGTTCTTCTGAGTGGGATAATGGCACAGGGGGGAACACTCTGAATCCATTTTCAGACCATTTCCTAAAAGAAATGTCTTCCATTTGAAGACTTTTGGACAAAGATTGGGAAACATCATTGTGTAGATTGATGTGATATTCACAAAGTCAGACTCCTGAGCAGCGTTTGAATTTCAGGAAACTATCCTTCCAGCAGCTCTCACTGACTTTTGAGTGGGAGTTGTTGTGTGGTCAGCTGTAGTGGCTTGGTTTTTAGCATTAAGCTTTTTAGTTACTTTAGTTCATGATGGGTACACCTTCTGTACCTTTCTTAGGGAGTTTTCACCTGCATTACCACCATCTGCATAACTGTGGTTATATAACAGAGGACTGGTGGTTTCTGTTTCAAGTAACAACTTCTTTCAATAAGAAATAAAAATACAATAGGGAAGGAGCACGAGCTGTATCAAATGATGAAAAGTACACTCAATGTGAATATTCTTCCTGTGTGGTTATTTCAAGAGGCTCTGTCTTCAGTGTATAGATACACAACTTTCATCTTCGAGTTACTGCTTTGGAAGTAGGAAAATTCACGTGGAAAAAAGAAATTGGTTGATAAGAAGGTAGAATCTCCTCTCACACCAAAGCTGTATTTTTTGTATTAAAACAAATAAATGGTATTTTACAGTCCAGTTCAAAGCTCTTGCAAATCTTGATGGTTACACTGAATAGTCTGGAAAAGACTTGCCAGTTGATTCTTTCCTGGGTCAAGACAAAAAGAGCCTGTTCTGTTAGGAAAGGAAAGAAGTAGAAAACCAAGTGGCTCTGTGGGCATATGTAATCAATAAACAACCAATCTAGATTCATGGAAATGAAATTTTATTTATTTATTTAGCTCCTAAATAGTATGTAATTTCTTCAGGCCAAGAAATAAATTGAAAGGATTTAGGAGGATTTGCTTATCAGCAGAACACCATGAAGAATTACATTCCTTATGCTTTTGGGAAGGTACATTGAAGTTGGGTTAAGCTGCTGTGGTTCAATACTTCTCTTTCCCCTGTCAGGGTGCCTTGAACAACAGATGAATTAATCCTCCCCACTTTCCTTTCTCCCCTCTTTGCCCTCCCTTCTCTTTCTCTCTCTGCTCACACTGCCTCACAACATCATCACCCTTCCCACTGCCAGCAGACAGAGACAAAAGGCAGAAACATGATTTTTCCCTGTTGACTTTCCACAGCTCAGGCACGGAACAAAGTCTCTGAAATTTGACATCAAACCTGGTCCAGAAAAGTCAGACTTTATAGTCTTAATGAACTATTGATTTAAGTGAGACAGGCTTTTGGCTTTCAAAGGAATAATTCAAGCTTTCAAAGCTCTTTTTAATCATGACTGCCCATGAATCTGGATTGACATACAATTGGGAAGATTATTTTTTGCTTTCTCTTACTTAGCTGCCTAGTTCCTTAATCTGTTGTCTGCCATAGTAGTGGACAAATGGCTGATTTTGTTGAGGGGTAGCTCTCTCATGATCCCTCCTTAATGCTATAATTTGACAGCAAATCAGCTTTTATATCCAGCCAGGAACATGCAGCCAGGAGATGCACTTTTGCTGGGCTACTGTTGAAGGGTACATGCCTGCTGGTTACCTACCAGCCTCTTGGTAGGTAACACACCAGCCCCAGCGACAGGACCCAGGGGAATGGCCTGAAGTTGAGTCAGGGGAGCTCTAGGTTGGATATCAGGAAGAGGTTCTTCACCCAGAGGGGTGGTTAGGCACTGGAACAGGCTCCCCAGGGAAGTGGTCCCAGCACCAACCCTGACAAAGTTCAAGAAACATTTGGACAATGCTCTTGGGCACATGGGGTTATCCTCGGAGCTGTCCTGTGCAGGGCCAGGAGTTGGACTTTGATGATCCTTGTGGGTCCCTTCCAGTTCAGAATACTCTGTGATTCTGGCTCTGAGCACACCTAACTGGAAGGCTGTGCTGGATAGCTTTGCTGCCTGCGTTGCAATGACAGAGAGAAATGTGTAATGTCTTTATATTACATAGTGATGGAGAGGATGCAAATATGGACTTGATTTGGAGTGAATTAGAGTGGACTGAAGATAGATGGAGCAAGCTCTTCCCCACTAGGGCGTATACACTAATGATATTCGTACCTGGATGTCTTAGGCAACGGCTTGACCTCAGTGCTAATGGTTTCTGGTACTCCTTTGAGGAGACTTCTCCATAGTTGGTAAAGATCACTACTGAGATTCTTCTTGGAGAAAATAACACTCTTTTTTTCATTAATTTTATCTTTTTTTGAAGCACTCTAAATAGTTCATCTTTCTTTGTGACACCTGTAAAAATTTATCGTACCTTAAATCCTTGCTAAGTCAAGTTCTGATGTTAGTTTTACTAAGCCCGTCGCATTCATACATTTCTCAAGTTCTTTCCTCTTTTCAGTGGCTCTTCTCTGAATTGACTAAAATGACTCCTAATCTTTTGGCATTGAGTTGTCCAAAATGAAATGTAATGAGCCATTCTGTCTTGCTGCAAGTTGTTGCAGTCTGGTTGAAATCAATGCCAATTTAAACAAGCAGAGGATTTGGTCCTCTTGTTTTTGTATTTACCTCAAATTAGCTATATGAAGAAAGATTATTAGTTTCATGTTCTTTGATGCATTGCCTCTGCAGAGGCAGACACAAGCTCAGCATTAGTATGTGGGGGTGCAAAGGACTTGCACATACTTGTGCCTGTGTCTCTCCCATGATAAGAAAATACACGTTGTTCCATCCGGTGCTAATGAGATGGAGAAGATTAATACTCTTTACCAAAAGACAGGAGATCCAAGACTCTCCTTAAAAGTTGATATAGTCCCAAATTTCAGCTTCTTTTGTAGTACTTCATTATGATTTATGCAACATTTCTAATATTTTCCCATTTGTATGCAGATTATTTCTATCTGTATGTAGTAGTTTGAGTCCACACTGAGTCTCTGAGGTCTGCTATACTGTAATGACCTCCAGGGTATTTTGCAAATAAAGATAAATTAAAAAGCAGGAAACAAATGTAATGTGTAGAAAGGACAGATGAAGGATTCTCATTTAATTGAATAGTGTGAACAGAATACGAAAAGTTCTTTTAAAAGCCCAGTTACCAAAGTACAAAAGGTGGATGTATTCAAGCTAGAAATGGCACCTAATGAGACAGACGCTTCATCTGCTATCTTCTTTTGGCAACACAGCAAATGCCTTCAGCCTATTCTTTGCCAAGAAACATCTTGGTTTCTAGAGGACTGAACAGCATCGCTAACTTTTTGCTGTTCTAAAGAGAGCATTTATACTCTATGCTGTTATGCATAGAAGAAAATACATAGTCCATATTCCATAATAAATTTGAGATATGTAGAAAATATAACCGTATGGAAGCAATGGAGGGAGTCAAGTAGTTGTATTTAGGAAAAGTTTGTTGACTTTCAGCTCTGTGCATTTTAGGTGTGAAAGGCAAATGCAGTGCCCAGGTTAATACAACTGTATTTCTCCGCTCTTGGGAAGATATTTGTGCCTAGCATTTTGTGATGGTCGTATTTCAAGAAGTACTGTAAATTGTGGTTCCTCGGTGGCAAATAGATTTACACTTCTCTCACAACAAAGCATTAAGTGTTGCTTTTCAAATAATGGTGTTGAATTGGAAGTAACATGTATAGTGAGCAGAAGAATTTCAAGAAAAAGGCAAGTAGGAAAATTGAATCCTACTTTACTGAGTGAAGCAACTGCCAAGTGTGTAATTCTGCAGGAATTTGTCTGGGGTTTGAATTTATGGCTCCTTGTCTTTTCTCTTCACTCTAGAAGGGAGAACTCCATCATTCCTGGGTGTTTTTTTTATAATTTCATAAAGCTGTTTTGTGACAGAGCTTATTTTATCCAGCATGCTTAATCTTTCTCAAATAGTAGTGTACCCGAACAGCAAGGTGTCAAAAAAACTTTGCAGTTGGGAAAAGGGTGATTCAGCACCTGCCATTTTGTGCAGAACAAAGGAGCAAGGGTTATGGATCTGATACATAAATTAGGGCTTTGGGCAATTTAAAGATTAGACAGGAATGGAGTCATCTTGAGCAGGTCTTGCCACACCATGCCAAATTTCCTTGCACTATATATCCCACGCCAGTACATACAGTGTAGTGAACAAAGATTGTAGAACCATCACCGTGTCAAGATTGAAGAGGGCCTTAGAGTGAATAATTAGGAGGAGGTGATTACAGAACTAATAATTCATGGAAGGGAATGGGGAGCCAATTCAGTGAAATTGAAAGAATTTGAAGGTAAATATGCCCATAAATCCTCTAGGGTGGACTCAGAGTTTAGCACTTTCTCCTACCCTGGTTTTATTCCAGAGCAATTTCATTAAACACTAGAGAGAGGGAGAGAAAAAATAATAATATAAATGCCATAAAAAATCTTTCAGAGGAAGGAATAAAAAGGGTTCCTGCCAGAGAGAAATTTTATTGAAAGTTATTATAATACCTATCTTTAGTTTTATGGCCTTTAATACAGGCCAAGTAATTTCAAAGCTGGGATTCTTTAAAAATGAAATACATATTTTAAAATAGTATAGTGTGACTTATTATTTTTAATATAGAATTTAGCTAATATAGGGAAAGGAAAAATATTTTCTCTCTCATGTTCTTTCCAATGAAAACACAAACATCATTTCCATCACAGCATATGGAGCAGTTTCATTACTATCCTTTTGCCTGTACATAAGAATGTTTAGCATTTACTATCCCTAGATCACTGGGCAGACACTAAAGCATTAATCTGCTTACATCCCCTGGGGCCAGTGGGTGAGTATACTAAGAACCATTTCAAAAATGGGGAAAAGGGACCAGAAAAAAGGGGTAGTGTTTTTCCTTACTGCCTCACAGTGAGCTGTTTCTGATGTGAAGAAATTATTTTAGTGGAGAGATTTCCAGGGTCTCTGCTCACTAGCCTCTCCTGTCTTGTGGAAGCAGCAAGCTTAATAAACATCCAGTGAAAATTCTCAGCTCCAGGAGGGTCTTCAAAGGTACAGATTCCTGTTACAAGAAGTAATGGTCTTCTGGATGTTTCCTTGACCCTGTTCCTGTGGTCAGGAATTTGCTGTTCTTTCTCACTGAAATAGCTTTATTCCTTTGGGGTGATTCAGATGTTAGTATCTGAGCGGAAGGTGTATGGAAAACCAATATGTGGTGGGACTAGAAAATCAGTTAGTGATGAATTGTGATGGAAAGTACTGAGATTAAAAATACAAGATAGGAAATAGCAAGACAGATTAGAGTACTTATCTTTTCTGTGGTTTCTAGAGATCTCGTTAATGACCTTGACTTAAATCTAACACTACTTCTGGAGGTTTTTTTCTTTTTCTAACCCTCATTTTTATACATACAAAATCAGCAGGCTGGGATAAAGAACAACCACAAAGCAAAAAAAATGGAATATCAGGTGAAATAGAATGCAGTAGAGATGGGGAGAAAAGATAGAGATTAATTGATAAAGTCATGTGTGGAACCAGTCATGAAAAATTGCAAATAGAGGTTGGAGTTGACAGGGTTGGGGAGTACTGCACATCACACATTTGCATTTTGTCTGAGTCTGGCTTACTGTGCCTTTCTCTGTTCAGAACCAAGACAAGCTGCAAGAGGATTTTATAGCAGGAAATCTAGTACACATATCAGAGTGCAGCATAAATATGTTGCATGTACTGCCTTAAGCTGCTTACGAGATGGGAAATTGAACAAGAAGAGGAACAAGGACCAGGCTTCATGACTTTTCAGGCGTGGTACAGGGACTTCCCAATCTAGATATAGGGTAATTAATAGATCTGGAAGGATGTTTTGACCTTTAATTTAGCTGATCACTTCCAAAATGCTCTAAACTTTTATTATCTACCAGTATGCTATTGCAAAGAGGTGTCCAGTTAAAAAAAAAAGGCCCTGTTACCTTCCTGTTTTATATGATGCCCCTAATATGCAAGAGGAAAAAATAGTTATAAAGAAGCTACTTTTTCTTTGCAAATACTGAATCACATTGGATTTGATTCAATTGGATTTGATTCCATGTTAATGTTGCATGAAGCCCTTAGATCTGAGCAAGTAAGTGGGTAATCAAATAGGAATAGCAGCTGATGAGTGACAACAACACATTGTTATAATTTTGTGTTTATTTCCTACTGGAGCAAATCATGACTATTTTTCTATGAGAAGTGTGAATTGTCAGATCTTCAACTAAGAGCAAAATCCACATGATCTAAATTTAACCTGGAAATCAAAAGTAATTGCCGGGATTTTAGCACTGTCCGAGCAAGGTCTTCTAGTAGTGATGGATAGTTTATTCTTTATTCACAGTGCTATCCTTAATTTATTCTTTATTCACAGTGCCATCCTTACCCTTAGACAGCTACAGTATAAATCTCCAGTTTCACTAACAACATTTCACCTGCTTAAGAATTTCTAGCAGTATAGCCTTGTTTACTAAATTGTGCTAAATTACTTTACATCAGTGCAATTAAAAACTAGTATCTTTTTACCCAGGGACAGCTGCATTTCACTGTTGGAGGATGTGATCACTGTATTAGTTATAAAGTTTCTGGGAGAGAAAGAATACTTTCTAAAATATGTGTGACAGGACCAGAAGAATTGAAAAAAGTAAATTCCTATTTCATGAATTCCTCCTTTCTTGTCCCCTCACTGAGCAGACAAAATTTTAAAGCCAGCTTGTCTTAAGAGAAGTCACCAGCATTTGAACAGAATTCTTCTACTTTCTGTGACTGAAAGAAGATGTTAAAAAAATGACCTTGACATGTAAGGCAGGAATATATTACCTTCAGTTCCTTTTAATCTTGACTCCCCATGGAAGCAAGATTGTAAAAGTATTTAATGAAAGTATTTAAGCATGAAACTACTGCAAGATAGCATCCCACAAAACATTGCCAAATGACTGTGCTGGGTATGACTGAGTAACACATAAAATACTTCATGACTGTTTTTTTGCAGTTACTCTATTTTTATAATTTTTACTTGCAACTGACCTATCCTGTTGTTCTTTCTTGGCTAAATCTAAGCCACTGAAATCAAGACTGAAGGAACATTAGGTTCAGTCTAATCTTTCTGACTGATTTCTTGGTTCTCTTTTTTTCCCCTTAGCTCAAATATAAACGGAGAGGGGGAGAACAGGGAACTTCCGGCAGCGGTCAGAGGTATTTCATAGTGCTAGGTGCACAGGAGGGTAAAGAAAAGGCTGAGTCCTCAGAGCTCTTTTGTAAAGGGAAGAGGGAACATATTACAGACAGCCGTAGCAGACATAAGAATGTAAAGGAGACCTTATTTAAAGCTGGAGAGTCTTTTTCAGGAATAAGGATCTGAAAGTCTTGCTGCAATGTGAGATTCCCAGAAATATTCACCTGAAGTGCAGCTGTCCTGCTCCTGAGTTCAACAATGCTTCCTGCCTGGTGAGGAGCATTTCAGTTGTTTTGTTTCAGGAGTCATCCCACTGATCCTACTGCTCAGCAGAATAGGCAGCTCTCTGCAAGGAAGAGCTGTTAAGGGAGACAGCTTCATCAGAAGCCGTGGTTGAGCCAATGCTGCTGAGCTAGGGTAATTTTGTATTGTGTGCAGGAACATTACAACCTGTGTCCAGAGGCTGCCACAGGCTCTCCCTAATGGTCTGCATTACTAATTCAACTAATTGCAGCAATTACAGGGAGGAGATGCTGCTGGGAAGAGACACCAGTACACGTCTCTCTAACATGCTGCAGTACATGCTGCTCATTAATTAGAGCAGTACACACACAGAAAGAAAAAAATTTAAAAACTGAAAATAAAAAAAAAAGAAGAAAATATCTTCAGCTGGAATGCAGAGGAATGTGATGAAACCTGTAATGGTTGTGAATGGCCACAGTTTGACTTAACCCTTTCAGAATCAGACTTTACAGGTTGTCAACATAGTTGCATCCACATCCCTGTTCACTTGCTAAGCAAGGAGGTGAGGTTGCATGTTGGGCATACCTGACACATGCAGCAGTTCTTCATCATGCAACAAGCGAGTTGCATCTGCCTCAGAGTGGTGCATTGGGCACAGCAAAGAGTACTGCTAGCTGATGTGTATTATCTGGGTCTATCTTGTATATTTTTCTTTGCAGAAAGCATATTCAGGCTGAACAGGCCTCACATGGTAAGTCTCTCAGGAAATGCTTTCTGGCTGGCCCTACATGATACTGGTACTTATGGAGGAGCCCAGCCTCTTCCCAGCAGACACACCGACAGTGGCTGTCGGAGGGCAGTTTGCCAGCCAAGCAGGCTTTGTAGCCCACTGTACTTCGTTCAACAGCACCAGTGTGATCCACTTGCTGCCCTAAACAGCCCAGCAGGTGCACAGCACCTGTGCATACCTGAAATATTCAACAGCACAGGATAAGCGCTGCTCCTCCGACAGGAGACTCCAACTCAGTGGAGGACACATTTGCACAGGCATACATGGAGTGCTTGGTACAACTTAAATATTTTAAAAGTTACAATTGTGAAACCCTTTGTTTCCTTGGATATTTATCTGCCTCTATAATAGCTTCTTGACTTGCAAATAGCTTACTTTTGTTTTCTTTTGTTCTTTTGCTTCACATGCCAGACAACAGATGACATCGTTTCATCAGCTGAATGTTCCAGTGATGATGAAGATTTCATTGACTGTGAGCCCAGTACAGGTAAGTCAGGTCAGTGTGTTTTGCTTGCTTTCTGATTTCATTTGCAAAAAACAATGCATACATATATTTTATATGTGTGTGAATGTATACATATATGATTATATATGTATATATGTGAGTGTATATGTGTATATATATACACTTACGTATATATACACTGTATATAAAATAAGAACTTATACAGCCAAGCATCAGATCCCATGGACTTGGCAACAGCAAAACACAGATATATAGTCACTATTTGGTTTATATAAAGTTGTTCGCATGGAAAGAAAAACTTTCTGAAAGTGATTCCAGCTAATTAATATTTCACATATTTGTAGATGTTACTTTACTGACACAGTAGGAAAAAAAATCAATATGGAGTGTGACAAATAATGAAGATTTATGAAGTGGAGAGGGTGAACATTTGAAAACAGAAGAGAAACAAAAGTGAAATAAAAATCTGTTATTAGCAGTGTTTAATTTTTCTTAATTACTCTGAAGATGGATGTTAAGGGATACATTTGTCCATGGGATTATGAGTACAGTTAACATGGTAATGTGTTTATACTAATTTTGTTCCCTGTGAGCCCAAAGAAATTGGGGAGCAGCAAAACATGGTTTTAACGTAACAAAATTAGTAGTAATTCTTGCCTTGTTATCTGCAGTGATGCTTCAAAATGTATCCGTTAAAGAGTCAGAAGGACTGGCCATGTGGAACTGACTCAGCTTCTCCCTTTCAGATACATTTTGATAAATTGATGGCTTTTCTTTCTGGTGAGATATATTATGTGGTATCCAGCAGGCAACTGCAGTCTATTTTATTTCTTACAGGCTTTTTCAAGTCTTCTTTTTTGAGGCTTGCCATGAGTTAAGCATTTCTATAATAGAGAACAGACATCATCGAATTTCTGTGTACATTCAAAAGAAAAAGAGGAAGTTTGGTTAGAATTTTTGTCTTTAAAAGTGAAACATATAAATAGTTTGAGGGTTCTTTTGTTTGGCTTTGTTTTGTTTGTTTTTGCTTTGTTTTATTTGGGATGATATTTTTTTTCCTTACAAAAAATACCCAAGAAAGTATTATAAATGTTCTGTTTCTAATTTCCTGAAGCCATTTGAGTAATACAATAATAACATTAAAATTCACCCAAGGCTAGTTCTTTCACATTTCTTTTCAATTCGTCATGCTGTACCTGCATTTTTAGTAGAACTTGGTCCTGCTGTAACGTAAGCTTGGCATTGTGTTGTAGCTGGGAACTTCCACACTCTTGACTTCCCTGTGATGGCAGCGAAGGCACTGACACAGACTTGGTAACAAGTAGCTCAGCCTACTTCCCATCTCTTTTTTCACAGATTGCTATGAATTTTTCTACTCCCCATCTGGAAGAAAAGCAGTCCAAATATTACTAGATTGTGAAGTATAAAGAATGGGGGTACTGAGAGTTTAAATAAAGGTAGTAATGAAATGCCAGCGCAGTGATTATAATGAAAGTGAGGCATGAGATTAATAGGACCATGTTACAAGGATAAAGGTACCACAACTGATATGC
Source organism: Callaeas wilsoni (assembly GCA_013398955.1). NCBI lineage: Eukaryota > Metazoa > Chordata > Aves > Passeriformes > Callaeidae > Callaeas > Callaeas wilsoni. The sequence continues at coordinate 79,104 of VWPU01016742.1, read as the reverse complement.
AAATTAATGAAGTCACTTCATTAAAGCTTCACTGACAGGTGAAGACTTCTTTTTTTTAATTTATATTCTGATTGTCGTATATTTTAAAGGACAAAATGAGGTCTTTATCAGACTCCTCCTCTTGTAAATTTTTGTTTCAAAAATCACAATCATTTCAGCAGCTAGAAATTGTAACAGCAATATTTTCAGCTTGTGCTGCCAGTGGAAAAATCAAAGTTTGAGTAGAAATTGGTAAAACAGCATGTTTAGTATGAAATTTCATAGTGGTGTAGAGCAACATTTCCAGACTAAAAATACCTCCTTCCTGACACAGTTAGAAATCTAATGCTACAAACAGGTACAAACTGGATTTGTAAAAATGACTTACTTTTGAAAATCCTGCTAAGCATTACAGTTGGCAGATATAAGTGCCTACAGACATTTGAATATCTGCTGTGTAAAAGAATATGATTCACTGAAAATCTCCTGAAGGTTCTCTCCTAAACTACTAGACATTCTTGCAAATTTCACCCAGTATCTTTTATTGCACCCTACTCCTCTTGCATAGGAAGGTGGACCACATAAGCCACTGAAATCTGATTCTTTTCTTAGGATTTACTATGACATTGAGAATAAAAGTAAGCTTGATTATATGTAAAAATAAATCTCCCAGATGGTCCTTGCTGATGAAATCTGCACTTCCAGATTTTGAGTTTTCCTGCTCTCAGAGGTGCTGGTGTACAGAATCGCCAGAAGGAGGAGGAATATGCAGGTCCTTTCTGCATAAACTTAATTCAATCCATCATAATAAGAAGGAAAAGTAGCAGGTTCATGGGGCTTCTCATTTCCTTTGTCTGTCTTATTGTCTGCATTCTCAGTGCATCCAGTGTCTGCAATACAGCCAGTATCAAAGCACTCACTCAGCCCACTCTGCTCTGGAGCACTAAAGCAATCTGAGCTGGCTTATCAAAATCCAGTAGTGCTGGCTTGGCTGAGCAGATATGTTTGCCTTTACACTTCACCAGCCAAGCCACAATTCTGGCCACATGCCAAGATCTGGTATTTAAATATGTACATTGTGGAGAGAAAAGATCCAGATTATCTTGCTTGTGTTTTCTAGTGTGTGGCTTCAGATTTTTTTAAAACTTAGTGTTGGGGCTTTTTTTTTAATTTGGCTCATTTGAAATTGCTTCATCCTGTTCTGTTGACAGGTCACTGCCTTCTGCCTTGCCTGATCCCTTTTACAGCAGACTGAAAATTAAATGACCTAACCCAGCACAGTCTTCTTTTTGTTGCTCTGATAATGTGTAGCTTTTAAAGCTCTTGAGTTTCTGCCAAATTTGGCCTTCCATCACCCTCAGTGCCATGGTCTAGTAATGTAAAGGTTACTGAACTCACTGCTGCAGCTGTGAGATATGATACACATCACTATGAACCTGCTGTGCAATAGCCAAGACAAGGGCAGCAGAGAATATTTCCCTGCAAATCAGAAGTTTTCAGATTCCATATGGGTCTGAATCAAATCCCAATATCTAGAGACATTACTTTGGTCTTGGTCCTGAATCAGAAGCAGTACTCTACGTAGAGTCCTTTTGAAACCTTTCTTTTTGGTGTACTCAGAGGCTGAAAATCATGTCCTCTTTGAGGCTAAATATCATGTGAGAACCATTTGTCAAGGTCTTATTGCCACTTAACTCTGATTCCCTGTTGACTCCAAGACCTGAATCTCATGTGCATACGATCTGCATCTGAACACTTGCATCTCTTTAAAAAAAGACAGTGTGAAGGTGATTCCCTAACTCTTCTGCCTTCAGGATTTTCCAGGCTGTCTTGAAACACTCACTGTAGCAGGTTGGCTAACACTTTGTGCCCCCCTTCCAAAAGTGATTTCTTTCGGAACTTTGGTAGAAAAGCTTCATTTAAGATACAGGAGCTGTCACTGGACCTGTTCTGACTGAGGTAGCTCACAGACATCACCTGTAGACACATATGTATACATAAGGAATTGTTCTAAGTGACAGCAATGACAGCTGTGGATCCAAAACCCCTTTGTATTTTATGTAATGCAGAAGAAACCATTGCAGGTTCAGGGACAGAAATTGCCCACTAGTCATCTTACTGCAGACAAGCCTAGATACCCCTTGATCTCTGGATCTCCCAGAAGGCTTAATCTAAATGATACAAGGGGCAAAAAGCCTGTTCATCTGCCCTGAAGAAGCATTTACTTAACAGTTAAGAGAACCTCTTTTATCTCTATGAAAATGTTGCTTGTTCCAGTACATGGCCAAAAACCCCATTTTTTCTGTGCCGAAACACGATGCTTTTCTCCGGTATGAGTACAGGACTCTCTTCTGGCCTGCTCCAGGGAGATCCAAGGCTCAAATATTCAAGTTCCTCAAAACTCAAGCCGAGGCCCTGAGTCTGTGCTTTTGAGCACAGCTCTGTAGTGGTGTTTTGGTCTCTCAGCTGCTCTCACAAAATGTAGGATTTTTAAGGAAAATATCTTTCCTGACAAGGAATGACTAGGAAGCACTGTGAAGAAAGGAAGCATTTATCTCTTTTCAGTGAAATGAGGAGCACCCTTACAGTCTGATCTTACTGAGACTTCAAAGCCTTGAGGATGATAATTATGCTTTCCTGACATCTATTGCTGTCTCCTCATACCTTTGCCCTTATTCCTGTTAAGGATGTCCATTAGTGGAGCTCTGACACCAGGCAGGCTGGATGCCGGTGGCCAGGCAGCTGATTGGGATCATAGCCCAGGCTGCTCCTTGGACTGCTCAAAACAGTGAGACTCAAACACTCACCAATTAGTCTGAAGCCCAGAATACAGCCTCTTGAAATGGTGTGTAGCACTTAATTCTTGCTCCCTGGTTTGACACATCCTGTTTCTTCTCTGGTGCAGTTGTCAGTTTTCCCTTTCTATCAGCCCATCAATTTCCTATGTGATTTTTTTTTTCCTATGTGATTTTTTTTTCCCCCAGAGAAATTGATTCTGTATTTCCCTAAAGGCTTCATATATGTTAAGGCTGTCATTGTCTAATCAGACTGGTAAGCCTTTTTGATGAGGGACTGGATACAGCAGTAGATATGCCAAAATCTACAGTTCTTTGCAGTGGAAGTTACGCAGTGTTTTGTACCCTTACCCACACACAGGAGGCACATATCCAACCGATACGCTCTCTGTATCTATAATTTACTGGCCTGTAGCCATCCACCTGCAGGCTGCCTGGGTCAGAGATTCATTTGCAGAAAACAAGCAGAATCCATCTTCCAAAACAGCCAGCACTGTACACAAACCAGTATGTTGGAAGTGAAGGCTTCATTGAAGAAACCAAAAGAAGTGTTGATTTGGCTGTTGTCCTCCATAACTGCATCAACCTTTCTGAAGCTCCTGAAGCACCTAGGGAATTTTCATTGTTCTAAGAGGAACACCCCCCCCACAATCCAGTGCTTAGTTAACCCCAGTCTTTCCCTCTGACAAGTGGGAATGCTTGCCCATTTCTCATGTTGTGAATAAGAAATGGCCTTTAAAGTTGTGTACATGCCTCTGAGTACTCAGAGGAATAGACTTCCCATCTCGTAAGCTGAACACCATATGGGCCCCAAGAACAGGGGTTCATCCACAACCCTTCCCAGGGTGTAATAAACTTGTTTGATGGAATTTCCTAGCTACAATCTTACAGCCAAAACAAAATCAAATGAGCAAGTTTTACAATCATGCAGGTGACTTACAGGAACTTTTGTTTTCTTTTTGTTTTTGGTTTTTTGGTTTTTTTGTTTTTTTGGTTTTTTTACATTAGGAATACTGAAATTGGTTTTCAGCATATTGGTCTTTCTATCTATGTAAGCTCCAAAGGCCCCACCCATGAGGATATTTTATCTATATATGCACAATATATACAGTGTGCATATATATATCTATATGCTAAAGTAATAAATGACCAATATCAGCAGTAGCCCCTATCATCCAATCACATGTTTACACAGAAATTCATGCCTTCATCTAACCCTGGCATCCGCTGGTGTGGACAGATGCATGATATTGTTATTTCTTGGTGAACAAAGCACGTTAATTTCTTTTTTGTTAGAATTTTTTCTTTCTTCCTTTTATTTATTTCTTTACTTTTAATTGATAATTTCATCTACCAATTAGCCTTGGGGTAGGGTGGGGCAGGGAGAACAAAAAATTATACAGGTATATCAATCGATATATACACACATACTCCGTGTATATATAGATAGATATATACATTGTATATATTTGAAGAACATTTTCTGTCGTTTCACCTCATCTTGTGCCGCATGAATTTTTGGTGATTGATATTTTAGTTTCTTTTATATTTCTTTCTTTTTTTTTTTTTTTTTGGCTCGTAATCGTGCCATGCTGCTATTTTTTTAATTTTTAAAATCATCGCTGTATTTCTCAATTTATATTTGTGGAGTTCTTCCAACAAAATAATGATTTAATCATCTCAAGAATGAGATACAGATCTGCAAACCAATAAAGGCAACAAAATCTTTTCTTGCCATCCTCAAGAAATCCACATTTTCAGACATCCCAAGAAAGTTGTGTGCAAAAGAATGAAGATTATTACCCCTCCTTTATTTTTATTTTCCTACTTTTTTAAACTTCTGCAAAGTCTCTATCCTGTTTTTTCCCTTTTCCGTTTTTTTTTTTTTCAATTGAGTTCATAGAAAAAAACACCGAGAAGAAAAAACCCTCCCCTTTACCCTGCATATTCCCAGGAAAAACTCTTCCAATGTAAAGAGCCCTAGAAACTGCAGATGGCATAAAAAGAATTTTATTGCAATGCAGAGTGTCTGTCGTATCTTTTATTTCTGGGTCAGTGCAAGATCATTTTTCTGGCATGCTGTAGTTTAGCTGATGTAACTAACCATGGCCTTCATTAACCGGTGCATGGGCTGTGATGACACCATCTTATGTTCCGTCAGAGCTATGCATTCAGGCTAACCGAGCAAGTCTGTAGCGTATGATTTGGGGGGATATTGTTTTGATTTTAATTTTTATTTATATTATAATTTATTCTTTTTGGAAGAGTTATGCCAGTACCTTTGGCTGCTTCTTGCAGCCTCAGAGTTATAGATCTACTTTTTTAATGGGGTTTCTTTGCTTTTTTTTATTTCTCAGTAGTGATTTTGCGTCTTGTTTGTGTCCATCTGTCTTGTCACTGTGTCTTGGAGTCCATTGGTCCAGTGTTGTTACGTGATTCTGTTCTCTGTTCGTAAGCTGGTGTTCAGCTCCTCGGCGCTCTGTCATCCCTCATCCCCTTCCCCTCTTCCCTTCCTCACCTACCCGAGGGAGGTCCACAAAGAGGCACCAAGCTTTGAATGATGTTCTGAGTGTCTCCCTGAGGCTTCAGGATGGATGTTGCAAGATGTCCACAGAGCTTCATAAGACCAAGTTCTGTTTTCAATAGTTTTCAAACTCTTATCATTTCACTCCTAGGAGTGGTTTACTGGCATAATGCTAAAGTGACTTCTTATACAGCTTCTTAAGGGATTTGTGAGTACATGCTGATGTCTTAGAGTAAGAATTCCTGCTGTCTGTGCTTTAGGCACCACACAATGCCATGCAGGATGCAGGCTGTGTGTTAAATGGGATGTACCTAGGGCTTTTTATAAAAGGCAGTCTTGGAAAAGGAATATCACTGTGCACATGCAGATGAAAGGATATCTGTGTGAATGTGTTTTTAAAATCCACAGTTCATAGTTTGTTTAGAGTTAGCAGACAAAAGTCTAGGATGTACCTAGGATTTCTAAGGGGAGTGTGTCTTCACTCTGTGGGGTCAGTCTTCTGTCTGTCAGTGTGTGATGTCTGCCTCTTACTGATGCTGGTTAAAACTGGCTTCCTGATGTTTACTTGTATAATTTGAACACAATTCTGGAATCGCATCTGGAGTGTCTTCTGCCATATGCATCATAAATGTGAAATAATGCGTAAAGCAGAGGAAAACAAGCTGAGTTTTCAAGCATCTGCTCAGACTAGAAACACTATTTAGAAAAACTATCGTTTGGCTTGTCCAGTGGTTCGTTTCCTGGTACCTTAATTCCTGGTACCTTGGTGACTGTACTAGCCACATTAACGGCACAGGAAGCCTCAGTGCATTAGAATACATCAGCTGGCATCAGTGGATCAGCTCAAGTTAGTGGAGGGAAAGGCAGACAGTTTTCATGGAGATAATGTCCACAACATCACAAAAAGCATACTTACACATACCTTTAGCCTAGCTGAAATTCTACTTGTTGTGTAGGAATTAGTTTGTTCTGAAGAGAAGATGTTGAAATCTCTGAACTTTTCTCACAAGACCATGATATAATGCTTACCTGTTTTGGCTAAGAGCTAACAGAAGAGGGAAGTGATCAGATATGTTCAGGTCACCAACATGGAATTATTGAATTATTTCATTTAACTTAGCCAAGATAGGTTTCCTGTACTCACAGAGAGATAAAAAGATCACTTTTCTTTCACCAGTGGGAACCAATGATTTATGCTCAGTTTAGTTTTCTTAATTCTTACGTAATCTGAGAAAAATTACTGAGTGTAATAATTACAGCAGAAAATTAATCAATATTTAAAGCTGACTTGGTTTAGATTTTAGATCTCATGTGTTTTTCATAACTAGTAATTCCTACTGAATCTAAAGCTTTTTCTTGGCAATTGCTTAAGTAAAGCAGCTGCTTATAAAATTATATTGTAATCAACAAGCTCTTAGTTTTGTGTAATACTGCCCTCTGGCAGAGAGACCAGAACAGTCCTGTTACGAGGCGAACAGCTAAAGAAACCAGTTTTTTACAACAAGCAGCAGGTTATTGGAGCAGAACAATTGGAGTTTTAGCCCCCTGCATCATGAAGTTCAGGGTAACCTTCAGACTGGAGTAATGTGACGTTCAAGTGTCCGGGCATCAGGACAGCAACCTCCAGGCTGTGCTAAAGCTGCTGTGTCCTGCTGAACGGTGGCTTCTGTTTGCCTTATGTAGCCTCTGCTGTGCCTGTGACCAGCCTTCTTCTGCAGGGGCAAGGGGCTCACTCGAGTGCAGGAGATGCTGTGAAAGGTCCCATTGTGCTCTGTTTTATCCCAGTAAGGTTATATATGGATATCTGGCACTAGAAATAGTTAGTTCTTAATTTTGTTTTCTGTCTAAGGGCAGGCTGCTGGTTTCAGCTTCTGTGGCATTTGTCACTGAGCAAGGGGAGGAGCTGAGAACTCAGTTGTTTAAGACAAGAATAAAAAGCCTGAACTCTGGGTGGCACTCCCAGTTCTACTGTTGATTCCTTCCGTGACTGTGTATGTACATTGTTCATTTCCCTACCTGTAAGGCAGGATAAATGAAATACTTCTAGCTAATTGAGGTAAAGATGAATGGAAAGGAGATTTAATTACTGTTTTAATGGACTTTGATATTCAGGTGCAAATTGCTGTTCAACACCCCAAAATGGTTCTGTACTGCTACCTACCAGAAATGTGCAAATAAACTGTGTTATTGTTAAGGTTTTAGTACTATATGCTATCTTCACTTGCTGTAAGAAGTAATAGTATCATATTTTTATAAAGTAGGTACAATTCCTAATTTGCTAATGCAGAGAGAATAAAGTGAGGGATACAAAAGTCAAGTATTTTAATGTCAGGGATCATTGGTGTACCATTATTTTCATTAAATATCACTTTTCCCTCTAGAATTAACACATGCATTGGAATGAACCATGCTCAGGCTACATAAATTAATGTCATGAGTGGACAGCAAAGTACAGATCTTAAATATCAGCACTTCCATCACTTGGACTTGCATCCTCGTAGAATTTTCCTTTAAAAACTTAACAGTTTCTCTAGCCTGACTTAGCTGGTGTAAGTTTCCCTGGTTTTGCATTTAAGATCAGGAAAGATCAGAATCAGCCCCACAGTCTGGCTACCTTGCCCTTGCTGCCTTCCAGTCTTTTTTTAAAGCGTGTTCTTTAAACTCAAAGCCATGTGCACTGTCACATTCTGGCAATCCCTCTAGTGCTGTGCCTATGTTATCAAGCTGACACATGTCTAAAATACTAAGATATGATATTTTCAACCTGCTGCGACTTGCTTTTTGTCCCTGTTAGCTTTGATTTTCAGCTTCATAAAATATATGGGAAAGAAAATAAAAATAGCCAATGACACATTCAGTGGAAGAGAAGAGCTAGCACATGACTCAGAAACAGATTTTGCAGCAAAAGCAAATGTTTGTTTATTAGAACCTTAAATGTCTATAGCAACTGATTAGTTACCTTTAAACAAGAAGAAAGTATCTGATTTCTGAAAGATAACTAATGTATGTTAGAGAGAAATCATGTTGAGCATTTACAGATACTAGGGACAGAGATAGGCTTTTGCTTCTAAAGGTTTTGCTTATAAATTTCTTTTGGTCATCATGCCTAGACCTAAAGGTGCCTTATGTGCTAGAAACTCAAAGGTACTGATGTTCACATGAACAATAACACCTGGAATAATACCTCAGTAGAGCAGGAAAACCTATTTTATTGTCAACACAAGCAGATCATGAGAAACCAAAGTTTATAATTACATCAAAGGGGTTGTTACTTTGTTTTCGTCTGCCTCTCAGTTTCAGTTCCAATTTTTTATTCACAAGTTCTAGAAATCAGTGCTTTCTCCCCAGTGTAACAAGCAGGGGATCCCAGTTCCTAGGGAACATGAAGTGTAGTATTTCTTTAACACTACTTAGCTTAAATGCACTGCGAGGAGCAGAAAACAAAGACCATACCAGTTTGGAAATCACGTATAGAAGCAAAAAGCAAAACAAAATAAAATTAGACTGGCTTGATTTGAAATCTCAGATGTCTACTAATATGAGAACCCATTTTATTCTGCACTTTCTTTACACTAATACATTATTAAAACCTTACAAAAGAGCCACCACCAAGGACTCTCTTTTTCTACTTCTGCTGAGTCTCATAAAAACTAAAGTTCTTTGGCCCCATGGGGTGGTGTTACAAGGATCATCAGCTCCTCTTTTGACATTCAGGAGGAACTACAACTATTTTACAAACAAAGTTACAAAATCTCAAACTTAGCTTCTTTTAGAGCAACAAGAAAATGCCCCCAATTTTAGCTCCAATTTTATGCCCCAGTTTCACTCCACCTCAGTGTCAGAACAATAAATGTCAGAGGCATTAAAAATGGGGGGAAGGTTGCTCTGTCTTTGAGGGACAGCAGAAATGCAAAGAAATTTTAGCAATTTTGAGCTTTTTTTTTTTAATAGATTTCCATAATTCAGGGTTTTTTCCTAGTACTGAAACCAGTATGACTGATTTTAGATACTAGTTTTAGCAACTACTGACTTCACTGCTGAAATCATGGGGAGTTCATAAATTTTGTATTTGACCAATGAAAAGAGCAAAAATAGTCCTGTAAATAGTTCAGGTTATTGCTAATGTATCAAAATATAATTTTAATCTCTTCTTCTGACCTCTCTCCATTCAGTAACAAGTCTACTGTGGGGTGCCTGGAGACCAGTATTTCCCCTAGAATCCATGGTTCTCCTGTATGCTGGTTTTTTTAGTGCTAAGAAAGAGATGATAAATATATTGCAAAACGTGCACACACGCTCACTCTCTGTGTACATGTATGTATATTTATACATCTGTTAATGCCATGTTTATGTTCTGGCTAAAAGAAGCATTTCGGGGAACTGAAATAGTAGAATGAACTTGTTTAGGAGGTTTATAAACAAATGCGGAACAAATAGATTGAATCTTGCCTCATCCTCTTTTTCATGCTCCTGTTATGTTCTGTTAGTTCAAGTCTTTGGCTTTTGTATAACTCAGAAAGCTGCTAGTACATCCCAGCATTTTGGGGGAGGTGTTTTGTGAGTGAGGGCAAGTGTAACTCAGCTTTGAGATCGGGGCACAGTCTGAAACAGAGGACCCCTGTCAGGCATCTGAGCTCACAGCAGGGAGGTGCCTTTGCTGAGGCTCTGAGTCATTTACCTGTGCCAGGCTACTGGGGACTCTCAGAGGCCTGTGGAGAGGATTAGAAAGGTTTGACAGCTGCAGAGACAGTCAGTGCAGTGGGAGGATGTATGTAGCAGACATAAAATGAAGCGCTCTCTTGTTGGGTAAACGGGCCGTCCTACCTGATCCGCCCTTGTTCCCATGGCTGATGGGCGGCGTTCCCTGGAGCACTGTGGATCATATGCAGTCCACTGCTGGAAGGTCCCTCCTTGGCACCACGGCCGTTCTTACGCAGAGCGGAAGTTTCGCCACTACGCACCCAAAAATCTCCCCTGACCCTTCGGCGTGGGGGTGCAAACCTGGCCTCAGCAAAGCAGCTGCTGCTTTTGCAAATGGCCAGTTGTTTGGGTCTTTAACCTTTAACATTTCAGTCTCTCACACCCTTTGCTTCACATGCTTAAACATGCAGAATAAGCCCAAAAGAAATTCTGAGACTGAAAAGTAGTTGAAGATATTCATGCCTGAGTTCTTTTTTAGTAAAAAAATGAAGATTTAGTGCTGTCAGAATGCTGTAGGGACTCCATCTAGTCTCTTCTGAGCTGTCTGTGTCATATCTAAAACAAGAAAATGTTCCTTGACCCCTAAAATGCTGGGTTTGATTGCATTTTCACTTTGAAATTGGTGGTTTAAAAAAAGAGAAAATTCCATTCTAACAAAATCTCTAATTATGAAACAAAGTAAACTTAAGTTTTGAAGTATTTCGTGGGGACTTCTTTTGTCCACCCACTTCATTTGTCTCCTTTTTTCATTTCTGAAAATATGACTACTATATTTCACCTGTAAATAACTTGGGAGCTTCTTGTAGTTCTTTTCAGTTTTTCAATTTCTTTTCTTCCTCAATAGGTTCTCCAGAACATTAAACCATACTTTCCTCCATAGGAAACATCTGTCACTAGCTCTGTATGAATTATGTTAGAAGACTAAAACCTTTGATTGCATTTATCAAAGGAGTTGAGCCAGTATATTTCAAAATTTTCAGTTGTTTTGTTCACAGCTTTTCATTGTATTTTGAATAGCAATGGTAAAGTCCACCACTGAAGCTGAGTGATCTTTCCCACATATGCTGTTTTCCAAATCCATCACTTTTCCCTTGGAAAGAAAAAGCAAACAAAACTGATTTTGAGAGACAGGAAAAAAAAGTCTCCTTCACTAAGATGATATTTTTAGAAACAGATGGTGAAACAAACTGCAGATGTTGTGCCTGCAGCACCACTATTCTAATAACGGGATTGTTGAAAGATGAAAGCAGCCATTTGTGTGTCTAACTCACTCTGTTAGTAATTCTTCCTCTATGCAGGAAGAGCAGGGAAGCCTGGTACAGCAGTTTTTTCCCTATCTTGCCTCCTCTGGAAAGGTGTTTACACAGCTCTCTACTGAAGAATGAGTGTTCTGGTAGTGCTGTCCACAGCAAACACAGAGACGTGATAGTATAGGGAAAATGAATCCCAGTCATCTATACCTCATTTACTATTGAACTAGTAGATTTTTTATTCTCCTGGTGACTTTTTTTCCTTTGCCTCTCAGATGACCTTTCCTTCCTGATGACAAGCTGCAAGTTTTCTGTTGGCCTGTCTTGTAGGTGGCAAGTGTCCAAACACAAGCTGCCAATTCAGATAGTTTAAGAAACCCTTAAGACCTGCCAGGCTTGGCGTGCCTCATGCAAGAACACTGTTATTCACATGAAATGTTTAAAGTATCCTGAGGAACATGAACATTTTTGTTTCTTTTTCCAAACCAAACTTGCTTACATTTCATTAAAGCTAATTAATTAAGTGTCTAAGCAGCAAGTCAGGTCAAAGCCATTTGGACTACTGTAAAAGCAGACATTTTGTGAAGGCCCAGCTTTTTGATGATCTTCAGAGTACCAGTTGCTACTGATACCTATGACTTTTGCCTTAAAATCCCTATACAAGCAATATTGTTTATTGTATTTTATTGGCATTTAATCTCTGATGCCAGCTACACATTCAACATGCTTATTTAAAATTAATTTTAGTAGTTATATCCTGGGGATGGCTGCATACATGAGTGTCCAAAACCCCAACAACATTTCAAAGCTGTATTGCCATAATTTTTCTACCAGCTAACAGGATCTTCATGGATATTACAGCAGCTGAGCATTTGCTTCTAAGATCTGAATTTTAGATTTATACACTGACAAGAGATAGTTAATCCTTTTGAAGACTGGGCCCTTAAGGTTTATCTGAATGGCAGAACTTGAACTAAGACCTTGGAGTCTTAATTTTTCTTTCAGCTTCCAACCTTGGTTAATCTCTCCTCCACTTTTAAACAAAAGTTGTATTTTGATCCTACAAAATTCTTAAATCTTCAGGCAGATACACACACCATGAGGTCATTTTTCTGGGGATCTAGCCATGTTAGAGCAATGACAGCTTTCACTGCAGTGTGTCATATTACATCAATTTCCTAATTCAAGAGAGATTTTAGCAAGTACAAACCAAGATTATGAAGCTCTCTACAGTGAAGGCAAAGATTTTAGACATCAACTTAGAGCAATGATTGTTGTTTCTTGTCGAACAGCAGTTCTTTATCGGTTTCCTCTTTTGTATTGTCTTGTACTGTTCTACTCTGGTAATGAAATGCATAGAATTGTACACATAATTTCAGGGGTAGTACTGACAAAGCTGAGTAGAGAGGCACTGTTATCTCTCTGCTCCATTACAGTGACGCCTCTGCTTATACAGCGCCTGAGTTCTGAATATAGTTGGGAAGCTTAACAAGCATAGGGAACTGGTGCAGAGGAAGGAGATTCTTTGCAAGAAAGGATTAAGGGATGGCAAATGCAGTTTCCTTTTATAAAATCCAATAAATTTGAGCTTTACGTCTCTGACTGGAGCACTGGGAAAGGTGCTGGAAATAGAAAGTAAAGAAAATATATCTATATATATGAGTGTATAAATGTATTTATACATATGTAATATATAGTAAATAATATATATGAAAAATGCATTAAGTATTGTTCACTTATGTAACATGCTTACAGATTTCAGAAAGTTCTAGCAAATATCTTAGATCTGAAAACAGAATGCTGGTAATACCTGTCCTCAGGAGATGGACTGCATGTCATATTTTAGGTTTCTGTAATTCCACTGTAAGAAATTATTCACATGCTGTACCTCATTTACTGCTAATGTAAGTTAGCAATAATGCATATAAGCATTATCAGTGTAAAACTGCTGCAGGTGAGTAGCAAATCATGCTCTTAAGTTTCAAAACTAGGATTGTTTGCCAGAACTGAACATTAGATCAGAAAGAGTGGATTAGGTAATTCATAGCATATCTAGAAAAAAAAACCCAAGGAATTCCTGGGAGACCCCATTTGATAAAAGGCTTAAATTACCAAAAGCAGAACTTTTCTGCACCATTCCTCACTTGTTTTATAACTTTCTTCCAAAGATTTTGTCCACAGCATTTGTGAACGTGATATTGATTTTTCTTTTGGAAAAGGAAGGAATCAGCACTCGGATCTCTATAACAGTTTGGAATTTTGATGCAAATTAAATGCTTTCATAGTAAAAAAATGCAAAAAAAATTGTGTAGATTCCTGTATATATGCATGTGCATGCATATTTTCTGATTACATTAACCACATGGCTGGAAGAACTGGCAGCCTGATGAGATGTTGAGTGACTTGAGATTAATGAAAGTAGAAAGTATTTAGCAGTTTATAGTATTAGGGCTAAATTTGTATAGTTATGTGTGAAAAAAAAAATCACTGTATAGACTTAGCTAGACCTTAAATCACAGACTGGAGAAAAAAAAAGTCCAGATGATTTAAAAGAGAGGAGAGACTTAAGCTGGAGCATTTCAAAGCTCAGCTGTCAAATACAACAGCTCGTTTTTATAAGGTGCGTATCATCTACATTTTATACTGTATTTCATTACAATGCTGTACTTTGTTCTATACTGTTTGAATACATACGGAATGCCTGTTGGCTTTCTGGATCAGGCAGCTTCTGACTTTAGCCCACCTGGTGCATCTGTATTCTGCACATTAATATTCTTGAAGGGAGCAGAGATAAACCCTCCTTTTGTTTTTTTCTGGCTTTAAAGGAAGTCATTGCTACTTCCATTTCTATTTCTACACTTGATAGTGTTATGGATCTTCTTGATCTTATCTAACAGAGCACCCAGCCCTATATGTCAGGTGAGGTGTTTGACCAGAAATGCACTGTTACTACTTCAGTGGCATCGTTTATCTCAGATTTGAAATGTGTTTTGCAGGTATTAAAAAGAAACTTTTCAGACCTTTCGTAAAAGTGATGAATACTATTGTCTGCTTTTCATAAATGTCATAATCAGAGACGTTAAAAGGATGCTTCCTTAGGTGTCTCACTAACAAGCTTTAGTTCAGAGAAACATGGAGCAATGCAGGGAGAAAATTATTTGTAAGGGCATGCAACAGTTGCAGAGGTGGAAGGAGGATAAACCACTGCTGAGTTTAAAAGAAGAATTGCCTTAATAAAGGAGAGGAAATGTTTCTAAATAAAATTGTTTTTTTCATTATGAAAAGCCATATTTGTTTAAGCAAAAGGAATAATTTCACCCACAGCTATACCCGAATGCCATAGATGAGCAAACAGAAAGTGTTTCCTCCTTTTCACTGACCTATGTGTTTGGTTTTAAAAACCAGTCCAATGACTTTTAAGGTTTTGTATCCTGATGGTGCCTTTAGAGTCCATGCAGCGCTGGGGTTAGGGAATGGGTTCCAATCTGTTTCTCACTTTTCCTGTGGAGTCATTCACCTATGTTCAATTTAAAAATTCAGTCAGTCATATTTCTGTAAGATCACTGAAGGCAATAGGGTAGCTACAAGGTTGTCGAGTACATACGTTAACCTTTCCTTATGAGTGGTAATGATAGGAGACCTGAACTCATCTCTCAGATCCCTAACTTGGGTTGGCAGCAAGTTGGTATGAAGAATATCTTTAGAGGTGAAGTAGATATTTTTCAGGTTGGAAAATCATCCACTGAGACATAATAAGCAGGAAACAACATGGTAGAGTTTTTGAAGTGGAATGTATTTTTCTAAGAGAAAGGTGAAGCTGAGGAAAGAGCAGAAATGAAGTAGTTTTTACAGTTAACTCCATGTAATGCCTCCCTACCTATGAAGACAGAGCACATACAGCTGTCATCTTATTTCAAAGCTTAGTGCTCCTGTGCTGAATTCTGCTCTTTGTAGTTGTATGTTTGAATTGCCACTTGCTTCCCTCTCTCAGTATTTTTCAGCTGAGGTTACCACTACTAAATTACCAGACAATGAAATAAGACAATAATAAGGAATTCTGATGGAGCTATAAGACAGCAATAGCAACTTATAATTTGGCTTCTGGCATGCTTCCATTTTAATGAATAATTCAATGCCATGGAAGATTGTGAAAAGAAGCCACTTTGCATTAAACACTTAAATTTACCATGAAAGACTAGCAAGAATTGTTTAGGCACTGGAAATAACAGGCAAATCTGCCAGTTCTTCTTCAGTATAATGTTGGTCCATGTGTCTGTTCTCATTTAATGTCCTTTGCAGCAGGCAAGCAACAGGCTCAAGTGTCTATAATGAGTCTTTTGAAGGTGAAACGTTTCTTCTAACTTCAAAACAGTGCTGTTCATTAATAGCCTAATAAGGCAGTAAATCACAGGGCAATAAGTTTAGAATTTGAACACCTTTTTGTTTCATTCACAAAGTTCAAAGCTGCAAGTTTGCCAATAGCAGAATTGCTCAAATAAAGTGTTTGTTCTATTAACATAATATTTCCAGCTCCATCTCTTTTTGGATTGTGCTTAAGACCATCAATTAGACTAAGAATATGAATAGAAATAATGAATTCATCAGAAAAATAATTCTGCATGAGAAAATTTTGTGGCTTGTACAGATAAAGGAAATTAGTCTATGAGAAAGTAATAGACTTTCCTATTAAAATCTAACCATACAATGTCTTACTTCATAGCAGAGGAAAGCCTAATATGATAAGATTTTTTTAGCTTCTTTTAATTAACTTTCCATCCTATTAGACTTGATCTGCAGTTAACTTTCATTTCACAGGTATTCATGATTTTTATGCTCCTGAGAATTACTAAACCATGAAACTCAGACATGATGGTTAATAGCTATGCAGTCATTTTTCAGTTGATTTTCTAACAATGACCCTGAAATTTAAATCTAAATACTTTGGGTATTACAGTAAGCAATAATGTGGAAAACATATTCAAATGTATGACTATATATCCCTTTAAATAGTGATTCCACAGCAATCTGACCTACTCTCGTCTATGAATATTAACTGTTGGTTAACAAAAAAAAAATACACACCACACCGCTACATCCTCCCCATCCATTTTGAAAGGTAGTGCTTCAACTTCTCTAACAAAGAAAACAAACTTTTGGGATAGTGGGATATACATTATCTTATCATGGTGTGAAGATAAGAGAGAAAGAATGCCAAGGCCTCCCAGCTTACAAATGAGGTAAGCAGAATTAATCAATAGCAAAAAACAGTTATTCTGAATTTTTGTTTAAAAAGTCTGTATGGACCTGAAGAATTCCAGTGTCCATCTCCTCAGCTTTATTCATGGACGTATTGGCTTTACTTGTGGTTCTGAAACAGATACAATTATCATAGAAGAATCATAGAATTGTTTGGGTTGGGAGGGACCTCAAATATCATCCAACCCCTTCACCATAGACAGGCGCACCTTCCACTAGACCAGGTTGCTCAGAGCTCCATCCAACTTGGCCTTGAACATTTCCAGGGATGGGGCATCCACAGCTTCTCTGAGACACCTGTTCCAGTGCCTCACCACCATCACAGTAAAGAACTTCTTCCTAATATCTAATTTAAATATACCTTGTTTCATTTTGAAGCTGTTGTCCTATCAATACACACTCTTATAAAAAGTCCCTCTCCAGCTTTCTTGTAGGCCCCCTTCAGGTACTGGAAAAAGGTGCTGTAAGGTGTCCCCGGAGCCTTCTCTTGGCCAGGCTCAACAGCCCCAACTCTTTCAGCCTGTCTTCATAGGAAACAAGCTCCAGCCCACAGCCCAATTACCATTCTCTGGACTTGCTTCAACAGGTCCTTCTAATGTTATTAATATCTAAAGATATTAATATCATCAATATTTAAGTAAGTTAACTTTTGAAATAAGATCTGTTTCTCTTCTAATCCAATCTTATATGAAAACAGAGCAAATACCCTGCCCAGCCACTTTCTTGCTGTAATGCAACCTCTGATAAACAGCTTAAAGCATTGGCTTCTGAATCACAGTAGAATTTATTCCAGTCATCCACGATGTTGAAAAAGAGGATTCAAACTTGCCTGCAGCAGCCTTCCATTGCTGAAATCCTGAAGTTTCAAAAGAAAATTTGCAAAAACAGCACCCTCTCTTTATGCTTCTCCACTTCGTGGCTAGTATTAAACTTGCCTGTAAAAACAAACAAACAAGAGGTCCTGCCAAAAATCCATCCCCAAATGCCTGAGTCACAGCACCATCCCCTCTTGTCTTTTCCAAATGATAGACAGAACTAGCTCACATGTTGAAAGCTCCTATACAAAGGATTCCCCCCGCAGTGCTTCAGAGCTAGATAGCTCATGTGTTAGTTAGCTCTATTGTATGTCTGATGCAGTTAAAAGTGCTGCCTAGTAGGAGAATTGACGTCAAAGCATGGATTAATACGCATTTGCCATTCTGTCTCCAAACACCTCTGCTTGAGATCTCAAGGGGATTCTAGTGCTTTTAAACATTATTAAAATCAAAAGGAAAGAGCATCTCACATTGTCTGAACTGGTGTGAGAGAACAACACCTAAAATACTGCTCAAAAGCTTGGCACTCCATTTTTCCTTTCCAGAGGAAGAGTCAGGGTTGTATTTATTGATGTTTACAGATTATCAGGGTTTCTACCTAGGGTTTTCTACCACTTCCCACTGGTAATTTTGTAGAACCTGTCAGCAGTCTACTTGGTAGTTAACTTCGCATCAGTAACAGTCTCTTATGTAGCATTTTTCCTTTACTGGGTATTAAAGCCTTAGTGCATGCAGCATGAGCTCATTTTACTGATGGAGAACTTGGCCTAGCCTTTTAGGATGGCTGTGGGGAAGTCCTTGTATTAATTCTGAGGACTATTTTGTCTTGGTTTTGGCTGAAGAGGAGACTGAAGTTTCATAGTCCTAGAACTCAGTTCTGGACTTCCAAAGGCTTCTTGTAACATGAGGAAAATAACATTATGAGCAGGGCTGTACTGCCTCCATCATTTGGAAGATAAGCTTATTAATCCCTGATTTAGTGCAGTTTTTTAACGTGTACTTCAATAGGTCATTTCAATTCTTAACTCTTACACCCCAATTACTCTAGGAGGGAACTTAAAATTGCTCAAATTTAGTAGACTAAAACATGCCCTATAAGAATCCCTATCATGCCCTGTGATTAATAAAAGAAATACATTTAGGTGTGAAGGCACAGGTAAATTAATCTTATTCAAAGCCTACTGGAATAAGCATCTTCCCAACCATCACACTGTAAATTCTCTTCACTCTATATTTTACAAGGAACTGATGTTCACAATGCTGAGAAGACATGGTTCTCAGTAATTGCACTATTTAGCTTGATAGAATTACCAAGGAACTTGTGTATTGTTGTTAGTTGGAATTCATCACCATGTTTGTACAGTCCAACTTACACATTAAGACCATTGTTCTTTTCTAGAGCTTGTCCAACACTTTCCTTGGTACTGTGTGTACACTGTTAAAGGTCTATGGTTTTATGGATTCCCACGTATCCTCAAGAATAAGGTGTAGCTGCATCAGTGGAGACTTCTAAAGTGGAATGCTTTAGATCTTGAATGTCTTCCAGAGACATGAGTAATGCCTGGGATGATCCTGGATTATTTAGCCATCCAAGAAGTGGACAGCACTGTCTTTGTGGGGTTTTTCTTTGCTCTGTTTTGTTTACAACTCCAAGATAAAAAGCAAAATATCTGTCTCTGGACACAAGCTGCAAATGCAGGTTCTTCCCAGCACTGATTTATGTCTGTAACACGAATAGGAAATACTAAAAGAGGGGTTATTGAGGGCAGCAGCTCAGTTTCTTTGTTGCAGTGAGGGGCCCAAAACTGAACACAGAACTCAAGACGTGGCCTTACCAGCACGAGGAGGCAATCACTGCCCTGGTCCTGCTGGCCACACTATTGCTGATACAGGCCAGGATGCCATTTGCCTTCTTGGCCACCTGGGCACACGCTGGCTCATGTTCAGCAGCTGGTGACCAGCACACCCCAGGTCCTTTTGTGCTGGGCAGCTCTCCAGCCACTTTCCATCCTGTAGCACTGCCTGGGGTTGTTGTGACCCAAGTGCAGAACCCACCCCTTGGCCTTGTTGAACCTCGTATGGTTGATCTCAGCCCATTGATCCAACCTGTCCAACAGCGTATGACTTCTTAGTATACTACTACCAAGAAGATATGCAGAAGTCATGAGGTATTTGCTAGCGTGCAAATAACAACCCAATGACATGTATTTTACCTGTTTGCCTCATAGCTGTATACTGAAGAAAGGAGGAGACAGTAACACAGCCTTGCTGCTCTATGTTTGTGGATTAGCAAAAAATTATGTACATTTTAGTATTCCATAAATATGCAGAAAACTTTTTCTACCTGTGTTTAGACCAAAGACAGTAAACTATTCCTGCTCCCACTCAAATTATTGGATGACACTCTGCTGCTGAGTTTGTTTGTATGAGAATGTGGATTTTGGTTGCAAAATCCCTTCAGAAAGACTTCTTTCCATATAACTGACTTTTAGGATTAAATAAGTTTGGCTTTACATTAAAAAAAAAAAAAAAAAAGCCTTAGCTGGGCTGACTACAAATATCAATCGTCAGTGTTTCCAAAAAACCACATCAGATCTTTCTACCCGGAGAAAGACAGAGTTGAGTAGAGATGCATGGGAAGAATGCTTTCAGGCCAGTGATATTTGTTGGGCCGCTTAGCACTGGAAGCATCAAATACAACTCTTTGATTTGGAGGACTGTGAAAAGATAATAAGCTTATGGCAAACACCTGAAAAATTCTTTACTGCCGTGGCAGTTTAGCCCTATGATTTCCTTAGCTCTCAGAGCTATAAATGTGCTTTCATTTCTGATGATAGTTTTTTAGCTCATTGCTATAAAGAAGCCCCACTAATTAACTCTTACACACAAACCCAAACAGAACAGCATGTGGGACTTTGCCAGTCATTCTCATATAGATACTCTTACTGTGGATTGCTTTTTTATTTCTAAGTTTCAGATGTGCCCATGGGCTTAGAATGAGAGAGCTTTTTACCAGTGCAAACAGCTGGTGCAAGAGAAGTGATATAACTAATTTATATTCTTAGGCTCTTCTTATCTCTGTGTTTTGTAGTGGACCAGCTA
The DNA here is from genome assembly GCA_013398955.1 of Callaeas wilsoni. NCBI lineage: Eukaryota > Metazoa > Chordata > Aves > Passeriformes > Callaeidae > Callaeas > Callaeas wilsoni. Next base: position 58,682 of record VWPU01016742.1, on the reverse strand, counting down.
ATTCAGTACACTTCTCTTGCAGTTTAAATTTGTGCAGATAGCTGATGGGAATCACAGGAACAGATTTTTATTCTTAGTTGGGTGTAGGGAAGAGGGTTTGCTTTGAAATTTAGTATTTAGTCCTATTTATCTATAAGCTATTTTTTACTTACAGTATGCTAAGCATTTGTTTGGCTGGATGTCTGAAAAACACTAAGAAAGGTTAAAAGCATGCAAGAATGAACAGGTTGTTTTGGGAGCTAGTACAAGCAGGAAGAACCAGAGTTGTGTTGCAGTGGACAGAACCCAAATAATGTGGGATTCAGTGTGTTAGGGAAGAGAGAAACAGTCAGCTTTAATGGCGCACAGGGACATGAAGTTGTGGCAGAGGAGGTTTAGGTTGGATATTAGAAGAAGGTTCTTCACCCAGGGGGTGGTTGGGCACTGGTTGGGCTCCCCAGGGAAGTGGTCACAGCAGCAAGCCTGACAGAGTTCAAGAAGTGTTTGCACAATACTCTTGGGCACATGGTGAGACTCGTCTTGGGATGGTGCTGTGCAGGGCCACGAGCTGGACTTTGATAATCTTAGTGGGTCCCTTTCAACTCAGAATATTCTGCGATTCTGTAATTCTGTCATTCTGTGACTAGAGTGATAAAAGACATGGAAGTTCCAGAGGTTAGATGAACCTGGTTACAGTAGTGGAGCCCTAGATCCTAGTTTACCATCCATCTTTCATATTGCTCTTTAACACACACACACAGAGAGAAATGTGCACTACCTTCACTTTTTTTCATTTCCCTTTAAAATGCAACTTGAAAACAAAAAATAATATAACAAAACTTTATCATTGAAGTCACTGAACAAGGGGCTTTTTGTATAATTGTTTCCCTGTTGATATATGGATTTTTTCATTTGAAAACACTGGCTATCAGCTCCATCCTCCAAGCAAGAAACTTGTAAGCTTTGATAATACAAGTGTTTATACTCCCAGTCCTTTGATCTACTTTAAGTTTTTGAAAATTAAAAAAAAAAGGTGCACTAGTTATGCTTTTTAGTCTTTGTTTTTCTGATGAATAATTTGCTAAGTGTTCAGTAATAAAATAGCATCTTGTAGCTTTATGTGGAAGCTTTTAGGATCCAATTTTCAAATTAGTACATTTAGTTTTGACTATTAACAGCTAGAATTTTTTTAAAGACTGGAGAAGGTTTTCCCAGCTTCAACAGAAGTTGCTGGACCCAGATTTCTGAAGAACTCTGCTTCTATTCAAGCACCTCTGTATTGACCAAATAAACAATTGCTTAGCACCCTTCAAATCCTCTTGTAAGGCTAACATCAAGATTTCCTTTACAAAATCTTGTCATCTCTTTAAGTGTCTCTGGCTCCAGTTGTGGTTCTCTCTTTTGATCTTTCAGGCTGTAAAAGGCTTTTCCAGACCCTCATGCAATGAGTTAGGCATTTATTGTCAAATAGGGCATAAGTATTTTCTGGAGAGGCCTGACATAGACTGCACAGTTGGCAACCAGACTCATGCCTTACAGTCTGTTTTGCATCAAAGAGAAGGCACTCAATTCTAATGTGCTGAAGGGGGATATTTCACTGCTCTGAAAATCCAGCTGCAAGTCATGACAAATACTGATTAAAATTCAAAGCTTAAATGCCTCTTTGTGAAACTCCCTAAGTACAATTAAACCAGAGGCTCAGAATCCTGGTGGGGAGTGATGTCCAGGGACACTAGCCTTGTAACCTTACCAAAAAAAATCTCCACTGAGGTCTGAAAAGGCCTCACTTCTGTAATTATTTTTCCTAATCCTAACCGATTTTTTCTGATCCGCAAATGAATCCCCAAATTTTTCCTATGTAGACCAACATTTTGCTTCCTGTAACCTGCATGTTCTGTCCCTGAGATAACCCTGACCAGGTTTCCTCTTCTGTGGTTTGACCTCTTCCCTTCCTAACATGTTTACCAAAGGATAAACATAGGTCCAGTGTGGTCTCCCAGCACAGGCATGGTACATTCCAGCTACAGCTGCACTGTGCTGTTAGTCAGTGCAACCTCATCACTTCTGAAGTAGAGCTCTTATATAACTCCTCTCAGAATTGGACACTTTTCAGTAATAGATCTAAAACCAATCCAGGCTATTTAATTTTTGTGGAATTTATACTTATTTAATATTCCCCAGAACTAATACTGATCTATCAGTGGCTTTAGAAGTGCTATTGTTCCTAATGTTAATAAGTACCAAAATATCCTACCTGTTTGTTATCGTATCTACACAAAAGTACCCCTGGCCACATCTACAGGGAGAATATCCCCATTATTCCCAGAAATTCAGTCTCAAGATAGCTCCCACTTCAACTGATTGGTGGTAGCATGGCCTTTATGATGGCTTATGGAATGATCTTACTGACATTCCTGATGGAAAGCTAAGGTATATGCAGTGCTTACAGCCTGATTTTCCTGCCTCCTGGAGAAATTCGTCTTAGGCAGGGTCCAGAGCTTTAAATATAATTTTGTTGTCTTTTAAAGCACCAGACAAAACAGGTTGTTTGTCTCAGGTCCTGAGTTCCTTCTTAGAAGGACTCTGATATCAAGAGGATAGTCTTTATACAAGAAAAACGCAGACACCATATGTGTCATTAAGAAATTCAGAGGAAGATGAGGACCCCTCTAGGACATACAGTATCTGGGATACAGTTTTAGGAAAGAACAAATTAGTAATATCTCCTTGAACTTTTCATCCTTTTGTAGCATAGGAGAAAGTAGTCTCTGTCTAAATGCTAGCAGTGGCAGCATTTTCTGCTACTAGGAAGAAAAATAAATGCCACTGATTTCAGGTATGCCTTTGGAGAGTTAGAGTCAGAACAAGGGATGGAGTCTGATGTTTTGAGTGGATTCAAATAGGTCATAGTCAGGGTGAAAAGCATATCCTAGCACAGCTTAAAATTTCTCCTCACCCTTTTCCCCTTTGACCTCCCCCAGAAATGCAGAGATCCTGCTGGAATGTGCTTTGCCCTTTCTGGAGAGGCATGGATGGTACACCCCTTGCCCGCCCCTTCCCCTCTGCTTGCCCGCCCCCCAAATCCTTGCTTGCTCTTCTGTTTTTCTACTTTCCCTAAATGCAACTTACTTTAAGCATGCATTATTATTAACATCCTACAGTAAAATTAAGCTATTATATAACCCATTTGTCGATCTCAGCCAATTTCTTCTATCTTTTTCTATGTCTATTTATGACGTACATCCAGACTGCACGTCTTTTTTTTTTCCCTCTCCATGTTTATTTTAAAAATAAGTGATAAAAAAAAAGATGTATTAAAAAAAAAAGCAACACTTAGGGGTGGTGGAGTTTTTGGCCAACAATTGAAAACATATTTGAATGGGAGGGGGATGGGAGGAAAGAGAATCCAATTATTAAAATAAAAAATTCAAATTATGAAAGTGTCCCTAGACTGCTTTGTCTGTTCCTTTCAATGTGTGCATCTGGTTTGTCCATCTTTGAAAGTGTGTGGAATAATTTTTTCTTTAAAAATAAAATTTCAAAATCCAGCAACTGTTCTTATCTCCCTTATTCCTGGGAACAAAGTGCTCTTTTTCATTTTTTGCTTTTTTTTTAGTATATCTCTACATAGTTATATTTTGATGTATTTCTTTTCAATGGTTGAATTTCTATCTTAGATTTGGTTTGTTCCAATCTAATAATGAAAAAAAAAACAAACAAAACAAAAGAGTTATGAATTGTTTTCTGCAATTTTTTCCCTCTATTTCTGTCTTTAAATAAGGAACTACTTCACTGGCAGAATCCTACAGCTGTATTTTTGAGATTCTCCAGGGAATCTGAATATAAAAGCAGTCTAATTTGACAGTGGGGACGGGGTGTGCAAACACAATCTTTACATTCGAAACAGTCATTTGATGTACTCAAGAAATGATTGTCTCAAATTACTGAGAATACTGATGTCAATTTGATGGACTTCAGAAAAGATGATTCTTAGAAGAAGAAGGCTGTGGGTAGCTGCAGATGAAGTTGTTCTAATTCCAATGCATAAAACTAGTTTCCTTGTTTTTTTTGTTTTACTCTCTGGTTATTATTATTATTATTATTATTATTACTATTATTATTATTATTAGTTTATGTATTTTTACTGCTATTTTTAGTAGGGAAAAGTCTTAACTGTTTTTATAATTTGAGAACCTTTAATGAAAATGTAAATATTAATACTATAATTATTAATTTTTTTGTAACTTGCATGTTGAAGAAGTTGCAGCTTAGGGTTTGTGAGATTGTCAATGTTAGAGTTCTGTTCTTTCTTTTTGTTGATGGGCATGAATATGCTCATTTGTTTTTGTATATTGCCCATCCCTTCCTTACAGCCAGAAGCTCTAATGCTGCTAGATCACTCCGTACCGCCCTTACATGGACATGGCAACTGACTTACACATTCACTCCCATCATCTTCATCTCCTGTGTAGTACACTCATAGATTTTTACACTCTCACTCCATCCACCCTAAGCATTTTTTCTTCCCATAAGTTCCCCTTCACCACCCCTTTCTTTAGCATTGTTAAAATTTTATGTGCAGTCATCCATTCCTTAAAACACACACACACAAAAATTATAGAAAAAAAGAAAATGTTTAAAAAAATATATATCAAATTGACCAAAAAGGCAAAAAAGCAACAAACTTTGCTTTTCAAAAAACATTATATGTGTAGATATGCAAACAAGCAAAAGTAAATTCAATAAATTGTACAGGATTTTTCAACTGCAATATGCTAACAACTTTACATAAGATAAAAAAATACAACCAAAAACAGCAGAAAAAAAAAACAAGTTCAAATTTGTTAAGGTGCAAGATTTTTTTCTTTTCATGTTATGTGGTGTGGATGTATGTGTTGTTGCCTCCCTGTATCGCCCTTTGTTGTAAAACAAATATATTTAAAAAGAAATAATAAACATTTTGCTAAAAAAGTTTTTAAGAAACAACAGCGAAAAAAAGCAAGTTACAAGAATGTGGCAATGCTACTTGTCCAAGAGCATTCTTACACAACTTTCTTTTGTAAATTTTTCCTTTCATGCCAAAAAACATGCGGGCAATTTGTTGATGTAAGTTGACTGTTATGAAATCAATGTGGTATGCTTTCTAAATATTTTTATGTTTTTTCGGTTACTTTTTTTTAAAGGAAATAATGTTTTTGATTTTCATAATTTTTTTCAGTTCTCATAGGTTTTGATCTTTCTTTGGCTGATAAAGTGAATTACTTGTTCTGTTTTTCCTTTCTCTGACCTTGTTGCTGTGGCATTTTTATTTTCTAGTGTATGGTTTTGTTTTAGGAAAATATATATATAACTTTATTTATTTTTTAATCAGTTTGTATTTGCCTTTATGTTATGTGCTCTTTGTATATTGTCGATTGCCATATTGCACTGTGCATAGGAGGGGTGAAGGAGTCTGAGGCAGTTTGGTTCCGTTCTTTCTCAGTCCCCCTCCAGAAGCTTTCTTTCCCTTTCCCCACACAAATCACCAGTAATGCTACTTCTTTTCATGAGACTTAAATTGTATTTAACCTGGTGGTGTAGCCTTCCTGTCAAGTCAAAATTTATGGGACTTCTTTAGCATTTGGGGACTTCTCAGGGTTTCCTACTGCAGCTCTCAGGGTTTCCTCCTGCAGCTCTACACCATTCTTACTTTATTCCCATGAAACTATTTTATTTCTATCAATTTTTTCATTGCTGATTATGTGCCCAATGTCCAGTCTAAATGATACTCTCAAGTGTACTCTTACCAGGTAAATGCACCCACCATTTTACTATTAATATCAGACTTGATAGCATCATCCAAAAATGATGCATTTGGTGGACAGATCCTGAACCTCTAAAATTTCCTTACTACAAAAGAGGTTTGCATTAGTTTCTTCAAAAAGCATTGACTGAAATTGTAAGACAAAGCTGTGCTTCTTTAGAAGTACATATATTTTCACCATTTCTGCATAGTAATGCTGTGCTCAGTAGGTATATTAGGTTCAACCATCAAGTCCCTGGGACAACTGATGCTGAAAACACAACAAATAATTATACTGAAAAGGAAGCTGTCAACAGGTAATCATAAAAGTTTAAAATAATGGCAGGAGATAGAAGAGGGCATGTTTCAGTTGGTTCAGAGAAGCTTGGTATCTGGGCACCAAAATACTTGGTTTTGCTCTAGAGTTTTGTTTCAGGACCTCGCTGGAAGGTTCTGTTTCACTGAAACTCCACAAAGGTGACCTAGACTTTACATCAGTGAAAGACAGCCGAGCATTAACTTGGAATTCATGACCTCTCAAACTCTGTACTGTCCTGTTCCTCATGAGCCATCTGTTGGGAAACACTGCATTTACTGATGTCTTTTAATATAGTTGGGGGGAGGGGCTTAGGAAACGCTTTTTAACCAACTCCACCAGAAATCCAGTTTTATTGAATCACTTTGAGGACTATATAGTCTCTGAAAGGAAAAGGAGATATCTGAGATGAAGAGTTGCAGTATTCCATTGTGGAAATCATGTTTTTCTCTCTACTACTCTCTGTCAATTGCAATTAATTCAGGCTGCAAGAGTAGAAAAGATTGAAAATATTCATCTACTAGGTTTTATGTTAGCATCATCTTTCCTATGATTCAGAGATTATATTCTGAATAATTTCCTCTCTTTATCCTCAGAGGGCTCAAAGCAGAATTAACTAAATACCATTAGACTGAAATTTATGAACTCAATCTTTTAATAAGGAATTATTGTGTTGATACAGAGGGGGAAAAGGTAAGGAATTATTTCTCTGGCAAGTATTTCATATTGAAAATGGAGTCAGACTTCAGAGAAACATCAAAACAAATGAATGAAAATTGCAAACTTTGGATGCAGAATTTCAGTACCTGCAGGAATGGATGAATTGTGCAGCCTTTATGGATGACGTTTTAAAGCTCCTCAGTTGCAGCTGGAAAAGAGAGAGACGATAAGGTGTGTTCCTTATCATCATCAGGAGAAGATGAATCTTTCAGGCTTCCTTTTTGTGTGCCTTTTGTCCTGTATCAGTTTGATGCCTGAGACTCCACTGAAGTACTTGTGGATCTAAAGATGAAGACCAGCGGCTGCTACAGTTTTTCATGTTGTTTTATTTATTGTATTTCTGGTGCCCTCTGCATTCCTGGCTTGCCCACACCATCCTCACAGTTCATAAGGCTTCTATTAAATTTTTAACACTCTGTCTTTTCCAGTGGCAGAGGACTCTGACTGGAGATCAGCTCCAGAGGTATGAATTATATATCTATAAATACGCTCATAAAGCAAAAAGCAGGGCAGCTCCAAGGCTTAAGTAGACCTTTTATATCTCCAGTGCTCTTGGTAGTTTAAGGAAAAGCACAACTCCATGAAAGTAGTATATGTAGTAGATTAAAAGGCTATTTTTAAATTAATATATGCACGCTTTCTGGAATGAGAAGGCCAAGCAAAGCACTGGGCTGTTTGGTATAAGGTCTCCCACCTCACAGAGTTCACTTCTCTCAGAGCTCCTTCCAGTTTGGGGTTAAGTTTTTTGGGGTTTGAGGTTTTTTTTTCAGCTCCACTGTTAATAAGCAAATAAGTTTTGCATCTATATCACTGCAGAGGAAATAATTTTATCTGTGTCCCTTTTGTTTAGTTCTTTGGCATTGTGTTGTCAAGAGGAGCTTTTTAAAAACATTTCTATTCGAGAAACATCTATTTCCTGCTTAGGGGAGAAAGCACAAAGTAGGTGAAAAATAAATCTGGAAAATCCTTGTGAAATCTTTGAATTGCTAAAGTAATCCTGAACTCGCAGCATACCAGTGAACACTTTTAACTGGTGCTTAACAGCCAACAGAAAAAAAAAGGGGGAAAGGAACCTGTAGCTACCAAGAAACAGCCTATATCATTCACAAGCAGAATCTAAGTCTTACATGAATATTTGTTTGAAAGCCATGACCCAAACTGGGTTGCAGCCTTGCCTTTTTTTTTTTTCCATAGCACAGAGCAACTTGGAAATTGAACCTGTAAGTTTTATTCGAGGCTGCAAAGCATTAATTTTGTAATTGAAAAATGGGTAGACCTTGTGAGGAGAAAAGACAACTTGACAAACATAAAACCTCTCTCAAACATATTTCCCTTCGAGATTGTCATGTAAGGTTTTTCAGGGGCTCCTCTTTAGCTCTTTCTAGAGGTCTAAATCTATAAAATATTTGCCTTCCACAGCAAACCGTTCAGGATCCAAATCCTGCGTAAGATGTCCTTGACAACCAAGTGGCCATTTTGTCTTTTCAATCTTTCAGTGTTTACCTTTAAACTGACTTAGGGCTTGGGCAAGAGGCACCACTATTCCACCATCAAAGGCCCACTGGCTCCGGGCAGCTTCCTGCACCCTCTGCCATTTTTCTGTGAGAGGTGGTTCCCCCAACACACACACTCATAATCTGCTGGTCATCAGACTCCCTCTCATGTCTTTTACATGTAGAAATGTAGTACCAGTTACAGAGTTCTTTGCAAATATGATACGAAAGTTTGCACTTGCTCCTTAGATATTGGTGATCATATTTCTCGCACTTTCCTGGGAGCTTTTCAGGATTTACGTTTCCTGTTATCCTTAAATAACACATTCCTCTTAGACTGAGTGGCATTTTTATCATGCCTTTTTTAAGGATGTTTTTATTCCTCTATAAATCACATACCCCAAGAAGTATTCATTATGCTTGCATCCTGTTAGACCTACAGCTTCAAGTTTGCTGTGAGTTTTGCATAGATGCCTAATGCAATAAAAGAGAAGCCAGATTTGATACCTAGAGTGCTTTTTCTGACTTACTGTCACACAGCTTTTTTTGGTCTCAGTTTCTTCTGTTACAGACAATAAAAAAATCAAAAATCAAAACGTTACCACTCTTGCATCTACCTGATACTCCACAAAAGTAAATGTAACAAATTAACTCCTTGATGGAGAAGTGATTCCTAATGAAGGACCTTAAACAGTCTCTTTATTTCTTGAGTATGCAAGTAACCATAGTGTGGATCATTGGACAATTTGGAATAAAAACTAGTGACGAGATTAAATAATTGTATCAAAATTAATCCAGTGCTCTTGGTATTAAAGTTATTTCTCTCCTCATATACATTGAGAGATGAAAGTTTTGTAAAACTTACTCCTTACTCTGTCTTATTGTCTTCCATCCAACAGACTTGCTAGCGTCGAAAAGCTCCATTATTTTCTCCATCACTTATGTAAAACCCCACTTATCATAGCAAGTCTATAAACTTTACTTAATATTTCAAGAAGGCTCTGATCATTTTTATAGTTCCAGTAGTCTTGATAATTTGCTCAAGTCCTCAATAGCAACAAAAACTATGTAACTATGACCTGGTTTAAATGCAAAGGTTGCTGGGGCTAAAGGAAGGTCTCATATTAAATGTAAGATATGTCTGATTCCTTCCAGAAAATTAATCATTAACAGGACCAAAATAACTTCTCTTTGGATGAAAACTACCTGAAATATTGCTCCAATGGGTGGCAGATGAACTACATACTGATGCTGTAGGCCAGTATAAAAGCTTTTAAGAACAAAGGCACTTCAAGGCTCAAGATGAGCAATTATAAGCTGATAAACTTTTTTTTCCAGTTGAGTGTCACAGATGGTGAATGAAAATCACAGATAAGTATTGCTACTGAACAGCAAAACACTGATCTTAAAAAACTGTTTAAAGGAACACTATCTATCCCTGACTTTCTGGAACTTAAATTCCAGACCCATGCAATTTGATGCAATCCTCACTTAAATACTGTTATTTTTATTCATTTTTTTACCAGGCTTACAGATGATCTTTCCCCCCAAGGCATACTCCAAGTTCATTCTGAGACCACCTGTTTGCATAGATTATAGATGCTCTGCTCAAGCCACGGATAGGCCTTCTGGACATATATAAATCATATTACATGCTCTAGTTTCTGCATTGCTCAGGAAACAGCTCAGATGGATGAGCACAAAATGCAGTGTAGCCATTTGGCAGACTACACTTTAGGCTTTTTTACATAATTTTTTTGAAAGCGTGTAGTTTGAAGACATTGATACTTATTTCTTCATTCTCTCTGCAGTAACAAAAGAGATATATGAACATACTGAAGAAGCTCAGAAAACTAAACAACTTGTTCAAATTGGCCATTTGTATCTTAACTTAAAACTATCTTTGCATGAAAGTATGCAAAGTACTGCATTTCTTATTTTTGGCATAATTTCTACCCTGGTACCTCTGAGAGAATTCTGACTGTTTCAATTGATTAAACTGTGTCACCACTTAGTTTCCCATTAAAGAAAAGAATAAGCCATATTGCTATTTCAGCTATCCAGATTTAATCAAACTGTTAAGTACCTTTTTCAGTATATTGCTATCTTCAATGTGTAATTTGTTCAAATATATTGCTCTCCAAATACAATTAGAAGGGATTTTGATTTTAGACCATATTCCTTATAGACATTCCATGGACATTACTGGTAGAATTCAATGGGAAACAAGTGCATGTAATATGTAGGGTAGATTTGAGAGAGCAGAATTTTTGACCGTGATGTATTCAGCACTGTAACAATGCCAAACTGTTCATTAGCAGTTATGAATACATAATTAAAACCCAGAATTATTTATTTAGAAAATATAATTCCTTTTATACATCCTCCTTAAGCAATGGTAAGTATAAATCAAAATTTCCTATGCACTAGGAATGCTTCTTACTGAGTTGTGCTCTTTTGAACAGATCTAGATGATTCTCATGATGTCAGCTGAACACTTCAATTTACATTTTAAGCCACTTACTTAAATGGCTAGGCAAAGAAAAATTACCCAAGGGAAAATTTATACACAAACTTTCAAAAACAATATAGTTCACTTTAAAAAAAATTGTTGATGACCTGTATGTCAGCAGAAGACTATATAAGCAGAACTAAAGGAATTAGATAAATTAATAAGATTCCACACAATTTTTTTTTATTAATCCACAATATAAACCAGTGGAGTTTTAACTACCACAGGCTCAAAAGTAGAAGTGCAGTCACATTATAATGTAGAAACAACACAGGGCTGTTACCCTAAAAGTAGCAATATTGCTGCTCAGAATCCAAATCATAGAAATAATGCACTGATTTTCTTGTTTCATTTGCAGCTTATATTGTTGTAAGGTACAAATATCACATCTATAGCTTTATTGTTCTGCTTGAAGGGGAGACCATAAGTCCACCTTGTTTTCAGCCCTCTGTAGGCAGGTAACCATCATGTTAGAAATCAGTAGAATTGATTGCAATTGTTTGCCTGTCAAGAATTAACAGTAGATATGAAGACAACTTATGCAGAACAATCCTGACCTCAAGTGCTAACTTGGTTCATCAAAGTCCTTATTCTGTTTTTTTTTGTCAATCACAATAAAATCTATCTTAATTTTTAATCAAATTGTAGTAAATGAATATCAAGAAGAACAGAAGATGAAGATAGCATGGCCCTAGTAGCCCCAAAAGATGCAAGGAAAGGGACATTCCTAGTGTCAAACAAAATGCTAAAGAAAGATTAAAAAGAGATGAACACTGAGTAGAGCTCTGTACCTTCATGGACCCAGTAAGTACTTGGTTCTTATTCCATCCCTCACTTTCATGAACCTTCCCACAATTTAAAAGCCAGACAATGATCGAGAAGAAATGGATGAATGGGAAACGCCTTAGGGAAAGGACTTATATACTGCTACAGAAGGTGAGCATATTAGAATGGCAGAGAAAAAACACCACTGTTATTTTAAATGAAAATAATTGGAAGATGAAAAACTGGCAAGATGAGTGGTGGGAAACATATCTAGGAAAACACTGGTATATAGCAGTCTAAAGTAATTAATTTAAATAGTCTTTTAACCAAATGCTTGAAAAAGATCACTACCAAAAATTGATGACCACAGAGTCGCTTGAGAGTATCTTCAAAAATCAAAAAATTTGGGTCCCCAAAAATTCAGCGTATTTCACTGTACATACCTAGCATAGGTAGGAAATGGAATATGCACTTTACCAATGTCCGAGCAGGGTGGGAGGGAACAATGAAAGGCCACCCCAGGAAAGTATGTTTGTAGTGTAGCTAGAGAGAAAGCTGATCCCTGACAGCTTTTCATAATGCCCAGATCCTCTCTCGCCCTTAAGTGAACTGAAAATGGTGCATTATGTCATTAAAATGTACTAATCTTCTTTTTTTTCTCTTTTCCATCCCAGGAGGTGAATTAGTTATCCCTCTACTTGTAGAAGACCCTTTAGATATCCCTCCTATTGCTACTCGTGCACCTTTCATTACACTTCCCCCTACCTTTCGCCCCCTCCTCACCATTATTGAGACCACCAAAGATTCCCTGTCCATGACCTCTGAGGCGGGGTTACCTTGCTTGTCGGACCAAGGCAGCGATGGTTGTGATGATGATGGCTTGGTGATATCTGGGTATGGCTCAGGGGAAACCTTTGACTCTAACCTACCCCCTACTGATGATGAAGATTTTTACACCACCTTCTCCTTGGTAACAGATAAGAGTCTTTCCACTTCAATCTTCGAAGGTGGCTACAAAGCACACGCACCCAAGTGGGAATCCAAGGACTTTAGACCTAACAAAGTCTCCGAAACTGGTAGGACTACTACCACGTCTTTGTCCCCTGAGCTGATCCGCTCCACAGCTTCGTCCTCGACTGGGATGGTTCCCAAATTGCCAGCCGGCAAAATGAATAACCGTGAGCTCAAACCCCAGCCTGACATAGTCTTGCTTCCGTTGCCCACTGCCTATGAGCTAGACAGCACAAAGCTGAAGAGCCCGCTAATCACTTCCCCCATGTTCCGTAATGTGCCCACAGCAAACCCCACGGAGCCGGGAATCAGACGGGTTCCGGGGGCCTCAGAGGTGGTCCGTGAGTCGAGCAGCACAACGGGGATGGTCGTCGGCATTGTGGCTGCTGCTGCCCTCTGCATCCTCATCCTCCTGTACGCCATGTACAAGTACAGGAACAGGGACGAGGGGTCCTATCAGGTGGACGAGACGCGGAACTACATCAGCAACTCAGCCCAGAGCAACGGCACGCTCGTCAAGGAGAAGCAGCAGAGCTCAAAGAGCGGCCACAAGAAGCAGAAAAACAAGGACAAAGAGTATTATGTGTAAAAAAGAATACTTATTTATATATAAATATATAAATACTTAATGAGATTTAACTGAGATATCAGAACCATTGCAGCGAACGAGATGATTGGGAGATATCGTTTGTGGGAAAAAGTATTGGGAAAAAATTTCAGCAGTGACTGTTAATGTCTAAGTCATCACTTGGAGTCAGCAAACTTTGCCCTAATGTATTATAAAGCACACTTAGCGTTCTGGAGATGGCGCGCACAGCTCTGCTCTGTTAGTGAACTTGGACATCTCCAAATCTCCTCCTCCGCTGAACTTTCTGCAAAGGTAGAAGACTTCATGGCTTACTTGTTTCATATCTCCAAGTGAGTCTTTAACAATGTTCGTGATCCCTGACTGTATCAATAATTTTTCAGTTTACTTATTTAAAAAAAAAAAAAAAA